>CABFPE010000086.1:1136164-1162785 GCA_900660155.1 Hofstenia miamia
ATTATTATTATTATTATTATTATTATTATTATTATTATTATATAACATTTTTAATGGTGAATACTAATTATAATTACGTACAACTTTCGAGCAAAGCTAAAAAATTTAGTGTAGAAAATTCTTAGAATTTTCAAGGGCTAGGAACTCCTCAGAACATCTTTCGGGCTAAGGTTTCCATGGACTTATGGTGGCGTCATCAAAATGGTCATGGACATTGAGTGCTTCGCCACTGTCTTAATTGATGAATTAAACGTATTCCTTTATTGCTGCTAAAATATTATTACTTTGTGAATTTATGACGGCTACCAGTATAAACTGGCTACTGCAATATGCACTGATTTGAACAATTGCGGAAATTGATATTTACATTCAAAATTCCTTCGAATCCATTTTTAAACCATTTTTTTAAAAGCTACTTGCAAACTTCGTTGCAATATTGAATAATGACAATTTTCAAGATTAATTCGAGTTCCCTATAAATATATATCCTTCAAAACTATTTTCAAACGTAAATAATAAATATACCACAACAATAGTTAATGCACCATTTTAGCCGGTCGGGGATTGGATGCTTCCTCAACTTAAGAAATAATGTTATATCTCTAATCTGTAAAAAGATTTTGCACTAATTTTTTTTACTTTTCCTAAAATTATATTAGGAAAACGAATCATTAAAAGTAGTATGAATTTCATGATTAGATTTTGAAATATATTCATTTTATTCCATAAATCCAATTAATTATTAATTCATCCTGTGCTCAATAAGTTTTTCCACAAATGTTTGTCTATATATCACACATGAATTGGGTATGTAATGAATACTTTTATACTTAGCTATATGTTAACTATGAACTATGACCAGTGTGGTATTTAGGGGGTACATGAAACCACTCCCCCCACTTCTGGATTACAAATTGATTTTTTTGGTGAAAAAATAACGTATTTCATGAAGAAAATTCAAAATTTAACACTTCTGATGTTTTAAATGCGAATCTTCTGGAATAGAAACAAAGTTTCTACAAATAACAAATTCAATCGTACTAGCAACATAATTGGAAGTATGTGTAGAGACTAGTGATTTCGTTAATGAATAATGAAGCAAACAAAAAACGTTTTATGGTCATTTCGACCTATTACCGCATTTCTAGTGTTAAGAATTAATGTTGCAAAATGAATTTTTGCAATATTTTGACATTTTTGGAAGGATTTCCCATGCAATTGAACAATAAACTTGATCAAAATTTCTACCAAATTTCAGCACCATTCTGTCACATATTTTTTTATACTAGGGTCAATTTATTACCTAAAGTTTCCATTACGACCTCAGACTAAAAGAATATTGAATTTGGTTGTTATCCTAGTTTTCAACCATATGTAAGCTACTCTCTTGCAAAGTTTCACCGATTGGTGATGAATAGGATTGCTTTTATGAGGAGGTGCGCTTGGAACACCACCGGTCCTAAAAGTGAAAAAAAGCGCGTTCGAGATTGGGTTAAATTATTGTTCACATATTAATCCGAACTGCTTCGTTTGAGATATGGATACAATCGATTTATTTTCAGATCTACAGACATGTTTAAGTGATAGGGCGATCTTAGAAAAGGATTAGTCTTTTATATTTTTGTTTCTGTAAATATACCATCCAAGTCTTGCTTAGGTGTTGCGGGCGCAAAGACAGATTTCAGGATATCAAATACAATTTTATGGCATTAATGAAAGAGGAGACAATTTTTTTCCTCTGGTGTTTCAGATTTTTAATATTTATGTTAGTAGATGGGCTATGACGCCTAAAAATTGCTTACTTATATCTTAGTTTGCATTAGAGATCTGTGCGGTAAGCATTTTATGAAACGTGTAGCACCACAACATCATATTTCCATCGTCTATCACCACAGAAACACGAAACTCACTTCGATATACCGCAATAGCCCGAAAGTTTCCGCATTTATCAAAAAATTTTCATTTATAATTAGGGTGCCACCGCCTGTTTTGTCATTATGCGTTACCGCAATGACAGTCTTCCTAACCGCTCAGCACCGCACCGCACCGCACCGCACCGCACCGCACCGCGCACATCTCTAATATACTTTACTTGTTTCCGCAAAAGATTTTGCACTCTAAGTTCCAAAATTTGTAAATTTTACTTTTCTTAATCCTCATTCTATCTAAAAATTATATTTTAGTTATTTTCCCGAATTCCAAGCCAAATATGAATAATATGCCAAGCAGTGTTGCGTAAAGCTTAAGTGTAAATTTATGTTGAAATAAATGGTTTGAGCGAAAATCATAATAGGTTCCTGACTTTACTACATGTGTTACCTGTTACACATATCATATGATGCTCCGTGGTTTCATACACAAATGAGATTGATATGACATAATTCATAAATAGATAAAATTTATATTCGGAAAATAAAATAAGCGTTAATTTAACAAGGCATTGCTTCTAGTTAATTGCAAAAATAAATTTACTTTTGGCGACAGAAAGATTAATTTACTTATTACAGAAATTGAAATTCCATTATGACATTGTGAAACTGACCTCTTATAAGTTATTAGCAGATGTTTTTTGCAAAGGTTTCTGGATAGAATGACTTCATCAGTTTGTATTTTTGTTATCAGAGCTTTGCAAATATTAATTTGTGGCTTTCAGTATTTTCAGGTGTTGGAATTGGGCCGATTTTTAGGCCCAAGCCTAGCCCCGCCCAATACAGGTTAGGCCCAAGTTCAATCTTTCCTGCCGCAGAATGAGCCCCTCCTGTAAATGATTGCATTTGACTACCAAATATTATTGAATGTGCATTTTCACAAATGTTATCAATGAAAACAAAATTTTTTTAAATTGTTTTAAATTTTTGTATAGATTAACCATAAATTTCTTAGAATTATTGTGTCATTTTGTTGGTTTCTTCTTAAAATTGTTAAATAATCTCATCTCACAAAATAATGAAATCTCAGAAATTAAATTGCACAGGGTAAATGTAATTAGGTATGTCTCTTCTTTTTGTAAATGAGACTGCTTATATTTGAATCTTTTTCTTAGACTTATACTTAAGACATATAAAAATTTTGCCATTGATAGCATTGTAATGTAAATAAGATAATGACGATTGTTGGCAAAACTGACAACGATTTATCAATGTTTAATCTCCAGATATTTTATTATTAACTGGGCGTGTCAAAACTTAAGTGTCAATGTTGCACTGAAATCGTTTATTGCAACTTACAAACCTTAAGAATCGAGCATTTATATTCCGCTACTCTTTTATCAAAACATTTCTCAAAAAGTAATTCTATATGAAAATGAAATTGGTGCTTATTTTAATTTGAAAAAGTATTTTTAAAAGTTCTACAAAACTACTAGATATTCATTAAAAATTTTTTGACAAGTTTTACACGAATTTCATTTAAAATGTTGTTAATATCTTCTACTGCATCAATGTGTGTATATGTAATGTTTTAAAGAAAATGCTACTTTCTGCATATCCAAACAATATATCCCATAAAATATGATGTAGTAAATATAGGTGATATTTGTATTTTTGATTTTTAATCTTTAAATGCATTCTTGCAACAAAGCGCTAAGCATACTCAGGTGGCCTGAATACCAAAAAGTGAAAAAAGATTGGTATTTAGAGTCATCATAATAATAATATTTCTTGAAATAACCGCCCTTTAAAATATTGCAAATTTTGCTGAGTACTATGCGCTACGGCCAAGGTATCATACATATCACGTTTCATAAGTTGTTCCAACCGTCACCACAATTTACTTATATAAGTATTGCCACAACATATTACTACTAGGATTGCAATTCTTCATTTTATAATTTAGATAACATATCATTTCTTATATAATCATTTAATAAAATTCTCTGCTAATTTACATCAGATTAAAGTGAATGGTAGTTTTCAGAGACGCCTTTTGATGCTTGTAGTAGTCAAAATATACATGTTAATATTATTGCACAAGCCTACAATGTAGTGCTGACGAAATTTAAAGCGAATGTTTTTTGTCATTTGCAAAGTTCCAGTTTTCAAGTGAATTTTTTATTGTGTTTTAAATACCAATTAAAACGTTTGGCCCAAGCCCGGCCTGACCCGACCCAATTTTAAGTCCAACCCATTACAAACGGTGGTATTTTCGGTTAAACTTGCTCCATGCATCATTCTCTTTAATCTAAGCAGCATTTATTTTAGTATTGCACTTGTATTAAAATACATTTAGTTCGGAATAAAATGTATAGTTATTAGACAGGGGTTGGAACTCAATTCCAAAGGACACACTGTAGCATTACATAACAGTTGGTGATATTGTCAATTTGATAGTTTTCTAGCATTTTGCTGATTAGATAATGAATTTATCAATTCAAGACACATGTATTTGTTTTTTCTTACATATCTGCGTATTGAAGTGCAATTGCATTGTCATATTCTCTTTTCCATTACCTACTGTGGCCATCGTTCACCCACAAACTCCGCACTTTTCTACCTAATGAATTAAGTTCTAACGTACTACCATAGTCTACTGAATTAATCCCTCATGGGTCATTGAGTTATTACAACATAAACAATACTCGAGGCCTTGTCTGTTGTAAGACTATTTTTTACATTTAAAATACATTTTTATCTAACATTTGAACGATTATGTTTCTTAGGTATATAAAATTTAAGACAAACAAAGTGATTAAATTATGATGAATATTTATACTATATCAAACACCTACACATAATATGAATTATACACAAAGATGTGTGATTAAGATAGAAAATGCATTCAAAGCTCTAATAAAACTTAATTTCTAAAGCTTTTAATATGTTTATTTAGTTAGTTTGCATTAAAATTTTACCAAATAACTATTAAGAATTGCTAAGTAGCCTTGAGATATATTAACAAGAAACTACTTGCCTTTCTTCTTTTAAGTTAATGTATAGCAAAAATTTTCCCATTAAAATTCTCAAGCTTCTAACGGTTATTTTCGTTCTTCATTGAATCATAATTGAAATTTTCTTGGTCAAAGATATAGATAGAATTATGGCATGATTTAGAGAAATTTATGCATAGTATAGATTTATTGTAACAAAATCGTAAAGAACATCTTATGTGACAATGAAGAGAAATTGAAAGGGATCCTGAAAACACAAAGAAAAATATGAATCGACCGAGACCTTGTATTATATCTATTTTTTTGTTTATTACTACTTTTATATAGTTTACCCTAACTTTTAAAATATCAATCTTAGCGTAAAATTGCCAAAATATGAACAACCCTTATATATATATATATACATATATGTTCTCACTATCTACTCTTTAATGGTGTATAGTGTGCTTGTGGATGATTGTATTTGTAAATAGGGGCATTTTAAATGTAGTCTAGAATATAACAAGTTGTCTTTTAAGAGATGTCAGACTGTTCCCACTATCGTTTTTTATCTACTGAGAAAAAAGCAGACAGTATCTAGACTATGAATTTTATGACAGATTTCTTGACAGATGATAAAAATCGATAGTGGGAACATACCTTTAAGAATAAAGTATATTTAATATATAGTGTAGGAACTGCGGGAGGTTCATTATTGTCCAAATCAATAACATGCAAAGCTGGAAATAGATCACATGATGTGACTCATGATCCATGCGACCCATTAGTATCATGACCCATGCCCATGCGTTTTAGGTCTTGAACTGATCCATCCTAACCGGATTTTCCTCGAAAAAAAGCAACAATAAAACTTATATTTAAATATGCTTGTTCTTGTATGCTGCAACGATAATGCAGTGAAACTCAACTGTCTCGTAATGTTAGTAGTGATAATCATGGGTCATGACACATGTCATCTTGACCCATAAACCATGCTCTTCAATCGAAAATTTCAACCCATTTAACCCATTGACGCATGGGTCACTGATCCTTTTCAAGCTTTGATAGCATGTGTTGTGAAGGATTTCTAATGTCTTGCATTTAAGAATAGCCGATTTCTGAGCTGTGTTATTGTATTATAATGATACAGTTCTCAATGAAGTGATGATATATTTTCAGTATTTTACCAGCAGCAGATTGAAATCATTGATCATTGCTATATTTATTTTTATTTGGAAACTTTATCCATAAATTTTTTCTGAGATATTGCTTTTGTTGTTAACTCAATACAGTAGTCAAAATAGTTCAGATCCATACATGTATGTATAGGCATATTGGCACAATATTATTGTTTTGCGTTTGCAGATTTAACGCTGTCTATATTTACCCTCCAATGCCTTGTGCTATCCCACCGGACACGAGCCACCCGGACATGCAGTGAAAACAGTACGCAATATATATTTTAGAAAGTCAGATTCTTACGTTATTTACAATGTCGTAAAGAATGGAAAACTATTAACCACTTTTAATAATGTATGCTACATGTGGGTGCAACACAATTTGTCGTCAAAGGTTACACCGAGTCATATATAACTTTCAACTTGTTCGTGTAAAAAAGCCTTTTTGGTCTTTCAAATTTCATATATATACAATGCAATAATATATTATTTCTTTTCTCTAAAATGATATTTGACATTAATAAATATTGTTTCCTAAGTTTTGTGAAATTAAAAATCTTCAATTCATTCATTTTCAGAATCATTCAGCTCAACAAGAGAATATTGACCGCTAAGAATGGGCGGATTAGCTTTATCAACACTTGATTGGAAAGGCAATCGTGATTGACTAGTACGCTTCTTATTTTGAATATTCCAGTTTAAACATTGATTGATTGCATCAAACCAGGTTTGTTCAGTATTTTCAAGACATGGTATGGGGGTAGCCTAAAATTGGAAGTGACAGCATTGAAGGACTAGAGTTATTATAATAAATTATTAAAGAATAACGATCAAGTTATTAAGTACATATAATTCTCGCAGTCGGCGATTTTTTCATTGCAAAATTTTCCATGTTCATTGATGGTTGAGCTGATCATAAAAATTCAGTCATCTCTAATTTCCTGATTAATTAAATTTCTTTTTAAAATGTTTAATCCAGTCGGCGAATAATCTAATTGAAGATGTCGTCTGGAGAAATGATTTGGTTAGGCCTTCAAGCATTGTGTTTAATGTGAAAGTGATATAAATAGCTTTGTAGAACTATTCGTAAGCATTAAATGATAAGAAAGTAAATACTTAAAAGAAAACTCTTGATAAAATAGTCTAGTTTACACCCAATTTTGAACCTCAAGCAACAATGCAAACATACTAAATCAAATAAGTTATACAGCGACATTCAACAACTCTGGAATTAGACCATTGGTAATTGGTACGACTGCAGACTTGATGAAATCCTTTATTTCTAATTATCCGTGCACTGAAGTATCGCTAAATGCTAAGCTGATATTCTATCAAATACAAATCTAAGAATTTATTTAAAACCTTTAATCAGAATTAAGTTAGTGAGATAGATGGAAAGGAATCGAAATGGTCAAAGCCTTTCAAATATCAATGTGCAAAAACTCATCAAAATATAGTATTAGACCCATAAAAAATCGTTTTGGAATTTTATAATTTTAGCAATCACCAGGGAATAACAAGTGCGTTTTTGACTTTTTCTAAATTACTGTTAACAAGAACAGAAAAACCGAAACCACGGTTTTCACTTAAAACCGAAACCAAACTTTGATACAAAATTAAAACCGAGTTTCCCGGTTTTCAGAAGAAGCATTGTTATTTCCAAGAAACGATGGAGAAACATTGGAGCAACTGCCAAATGCTTGTAAGGTTGAAACATAAATTTGTTTTACTTGATGAAATTTGTTTTACTAATGCCAAAAGCAGTTAGCTAAGCAAAACCGAAACCGCGATTCCGAAGTGAAAAACAACCGAAAATGAATCGGAGCTCATTTTTGGAAACCACTTAGGATTACAGTCTTCTAAGCAACAAATTCGACATATTTAATTCTAATGTAAAGTGTCTACATTTTTACCCGTTCGCTAGTTTTGTGTAGCCCCGTATTTTACGCTGATTAAAAGTTCAAAATTTATGCATAGTAAGTTACACTAATTATGTGAAAACGATGAATCTTTACTTACTGATATTTCTACTAGCACAGTCGAGTGTGCGGACAGTTCAAATCGTTTGACACCATCAAATGTTATCCAAGGTGTCGTTCGGCATTTTTCGTTTGCTTTGATCTCTAACTTGGCATCTGGTGGTAAAATTATGGGACGAAATGAAAGTGAGTGAGGACAAATGGGAGTTATGAGGAAGCAGACAACAGTTGGGTATACAGCACTTGCACCCGCTGATAAAGAGTATGCAGTACTGCCACTAGGAGTAGAAACGATGACACCATCTCCTTTCAAAACAGTAATAAGTTTTCCATTAACAAAAATATCCAGTAAGAGAATTGTACTTGAAATACCACGATCTATAACAACTTCATTCATAACCTTAGTTTCTTCCACAATGTCGGATGTCATAGAAATAACTTCTACCTAAATCTGCAAAATAGTAATTGGGAAATTTCACATGATAAAGATTATTCAATAATCCTGAAGGATGAAACAACATCAAATTTAAGATAGTAAGTGCATCATTGTTGTTTCTGAAGAATTCTTCAGACCCAAGTCGGCAATTCATGTTAATTTGTTAGATTATTCGCAATTCAACAAATTTCTTAAGACTTCACTAGGAAATTACAATATATTGAAACAATTTTTTGCAATTTGAAATTCTTTACCTAGCATAATCAGTTACGTGTACTTAAATCTTGAACGTTTTCAAATTATTAGTCTAAAAATAAACGGTTAGGATATTTTTAAATATACCTCCTCAATTTTTTGCATGAAGATATAGATTTCTTGATGATGTCTTTATTTATTCCTAGTATTATTTGTGAGGTTTTTCAAAGATTATTTAGTTACTAGCATTTGGTAAATATTAAAATTGATAGAAGATTACCACAAACGTCGTGTCTTTTGTAACATTAAGCTATAGAATACTCAATTGTTAGCTACTCACCGATAATCTTGATCGCAGCAAAACGTGAAGATAAGATTCATCTCTCAAATAATATTGAATTTTGAATTTTGTTCGCCTGTTCCAAGAATAAGAAACTAAAAATCCTAATGTTCCAAAATTTATTCCAAGGAATACTGGAACAATGCTTTGAAAGAGTGATATGGCATACAAGAGAGTACCATCTCCTCCCAATGATATGACGAGATCAATATGCGTTTCACGTTCATTTTTGAAAGTTTGATAATCATTGGGGTTTTCTAAGCTTATCTTGAGCTTTTCTTCTACGAATAACGAAATATCCTTGTTTAGATGATGCAGAATAGCTTTTATTTCAATGAGGGCTTTTATGTTTTCAGCAGCTTCAGGAGTCACGACCAAAATTGCTTTAGGCGGACTATGCCATTTAATAAACTTTTGCTCATTCTTAAAATTATTCGCATAATTGACTATTCGTTCGACAGAAGGACTCCGAGAAATCATATTGCTTGACATTCTCAAGCTAAAAGTGTTTTAGTGAAGTCAACACAAGCCTATTTATCTGAATTAATGACGCACATATGAAAGATAAACACACTAGTAAATTAAAATTGTGCAACTTGAGATGCGCTTACTATAAGAAAATATTGGCTTACAAAATATCGTCATACTTTTTCAATGTATTTCCATTCTATAAAATGATTACAATTGTAAAAATAAATGTATATAGATTATGACTCCTCCTAAAATAGGGTTTTTTGTAAACTTGTAAACGTTTGGGGTTCCAAACGTGGATGAATTATAAAATATGCTTAAAGAATAAAAACGAAAAATAAAATAACGTAAAAAACGTCATGCTAAGATTAGGACAAATATCTGGTAATAGAAAATTATAGTTATAAGAGTAACATTAATATTACACTTAACCTTGAACCTTAGCTTTATTTTAATTGCAAAGTTTTGGTGGCGAATTTATGTGTGAAGTATCCAATTCTCCGAGGCAGTTGAGGCCAATGAAAATCATTTATGATATANGACAGTATATATATATATATATATATATATCATGACAGCTAGTGTTAGTGTTTTAAGGCACTTTTCATTAATGGGTACAGAAAATTTTGAAAATAAGGGTTTTTACTTTATGAAAACCACTAAAACTTTATTCATATTTCAATATTCACAGAAAATATATTGAAGCAACTTAGTTATTAAATTCTTTGTTTTCCGTAATAATAACAGACGCATATTACATTGCTTAATTAACCCTATGTGAAACTTAAATGAAAAAAGAACATATGAGGTAATTTAATAAATTGTGAAAAATTTCACTAAAATTAATTTTAAACCATTTGTTCATCATCTCACACTAAAGTTCAAAAAAAATAAATTTTGGAATACCCCTAATATACATATATAATAGAATAACACCTATTGGATAATTCATCATACCTAATGAGAAATCAAACGCTTCGTAATAAATATTAGCCAGCATCAGCATATTCGATGAAGCGCAAGGCCTAAGGGTAGAAACTACCCTAGGTTTAAGGACGAATCTATTATTAAAAAATAGGATCATTCTGTAGTTTCAAAATGCCTTGCAAATATAGAAAAGGTGCGATGTTCGACAAAGTGCCTGCGTTTACTGGGCACACAAACTTTCTAGTCCTTCTTTGATCAATTTCGACGCAACTGACACTCTTTCATTATATCTATTACTTGGATGTATGGTTGAGACGTGGACACCAGAAGATAGCAGATAGTCAACTTCTTGAAATGGTAATTCAACAGTTAACAGAAAAAGAATCAAGCTATGATTGAGTAAGAACGGTTTTATTACAGGATCGAGCGTGTCGCAAATCTGTCGCTAGACCAGTCGGTCTTATGTGTTGCATTGCGTATTTCATGACTTCTAATGTTGCTACAATTCAGTAGTAGTAAATCGTCCAAATCTTGAAGTGCTATGGGAAGTTTTCTTTGGTTTTAGATAATAAATTTCATCTTCACCATTTAGTCTTTTTTAGGCTGCAGCAATAGTTGTAAAAAATCAAACAGGCACTGTAAAAAGCAAACTATTAAATAGTACAAAAGATAGCGACTGCAATGAAAGATTGAGATAGGAAGAGCTGACTGTTGTCAATCATTATCTAATACTAGATGTGTAAAGTCGATCGAGTGCCAAAGCAGTTGCTACTCACTATTTTAAGCCAATTCTGTATATCTCTATTCTGAGTTTAGAAATGTTACTTTAATGACAACTATGGCACAATATACACCTTAAGTGATTTGTCCCAAGCAGTATGAAAAACTGCATGTTATTTAATAGGCATTGTATTAAAAAAATGTAAATTCTTCTTCTTAAATATTTTATCATCACTCTATCAGATCCGTGCAATTTTTGAGTGACAAAATACCACAAATTGACTGTGTTGACTAAATGCAGTTGATAAATGATTTATACAACTTGCTAAACATTTTTTCGAAAAAATTTTTTTTAGAAGTTAACTAAATTCTAGCAGGAACAATTTCATATTACAACATTTTTAATGATTAGTTTATAATTTTAAAATTACTAGTATGCATAAACTTATCATATTAAAAATTAAGGGACTATAAATGCATAATCGTTTACTTTCGGTCCTTAAAATAATCACACTGGAATCATCTTAGAATCTTAAACGAATCTGCAAACTCGTCAATATTTGATGCATGACCCTAAAGGTAAATATTGATACGGCTTGCCCAAACCGCTATCAAACAAGCAAGTCCAACACCTCATATTCCTACCAGTTGTTAACTATGACCTATTTTGACCATTGCATTGTAAGATTAATATAGCTAATTGAAAATTAAAACGACCCACTGGCTTCAGCTGCAGGCTCTGTGGCAAAGTCGACAGACGACCCTCTTCTTCTTCTTCTTCTTCTTCTTCTTCTTCTTCTTCTTCTTCCTTGATTACTATAATTCTCTGAGCCACAATTCGTTCAATCATTGAACTGTCGGCTTGAGCCGAGCTTCTATGAGCCTCGCCAACCACCCTATGATCGAATTGTTATCGTAAGTTTCTATGCGCAAGCAAACTTTTAACTTGTGAAAGATAAAGGCTCATTCAAAATGAAAAGAATCACTTTGGTTAAATAGTGAGTTACTGGAATCCTGCTTTACTCAAACAAAAGTATTGCTCATGTTATTCTTTTGGCAAACGTATCTATCTTTCTAAAGATTGTTGCGACTAATTAAAATCAAATTGAACGATGAGTACCTGCAACAATGTATGCTTTATAATATATGATGCTATGCAAATGCGTTTGCTGGGTTTAAAAGTTGATTAAAATATAAACTTAATCAGAATTAAAAAATATTAAAATATTTACAAAATATTCCTGTCGCCATCATGTATTATATGTTTCAGTTTTCATACTGTTATTGTGTTGATATTTATAATGCTTTCAATGATTGGCAGATGCTTGTGAAGTAGCAAGATATACATATACATATACATATATACATTTGTATATATATATATATATATATATATATTGATGAGATATCAAACATTACTTTGTCCAAAATTGATTTTACACTTTTTCATTTCCTCCGTCCTGTTTTTATTCTTTTGCTCATAAACTTGTACATATGTTTTCATTTTTTTAGGAAAATAGCATTGAATGCTCACTTAATTAAAGAAAACTGAAAATATCAATTACGCCTTCAGTAAATGTCAACTGCTAGATTCGAAACGCCCTCATTCATTTACGAACATTTTTTATTAACTTTCAGTTATTAAGTAATTTGATTAATTAATATAAAATAAATCGATGACTTTGTCCTAAATTTTATTAAAACTATAATTGTTTCCTGTTAGCTAATTTCATGAAAAATTCCGTTTCTACTGACAATCGTAATTTCTTAAAATTATCTTCGTTAACTAAATTATTGTGCAAATACAAATTTTCGAAAATTAAAAGTGCGCATATGATCAAAACTAACTACCACAAAATTTTTACTTGGTTGTGAAGAAAGCTTCCTTAGGTAATGGCATTTCTTGATATATATATTATATATATATATATATATATATATATATATGCATTATAAAATAAAATTCACCATAGAATGTGTTTCGTTTTTTTTATTGATCTTTGTAAGAAATAATTTCCCAGACAATTTTTGTATAACATTACAAACTACACCTTTAAATTTTTTCATAAATAATAATTACTAAAAGTTAAGACAGCCATTGTTATCAATATAAGTAGAAAAAAGTCACTTTCGTTCTTCTAAGAAATGTCATTAGAGTATTGGTGTGGTAATTTTGTTTTGACAGACTAAAATCAGTTCTTTATTGTATTCATGCATTGCATTGCATTACGAAGTTTTAAAATGACTCAACTTAAATTAAATTTTAGAAAACCAAACTAATAATTTTATAGTCATAGTGACACTTTTAAAAAATCGTTAAAGAACTTGAAGGAACGTTAAGGTATAATTTGTTAACATTTCTATGCAATGCTAATATACGATGGAACAAATTATTGTAGGGAAAAATATAAATTAGAAGTTATCTTATATCAAAAAGAATGCACGAACTTTATGGAACTAACTTAAAAATTTATTCAAATATTTATTTATGTTCAATATTAACACAATAAGATATTTTCGTAAACATATAAAAACGATCATTGATTTATTATCTGCAAACGTCTATATGTATACCTAAATGATAATGAATCCTATTATTCATAGATCGGCGAGACTACACGGATAAAAAAAGATATGATTGGTCATCCTATTATTGAAGTTCTTAAAAAGCCTAAAAGACATAATTTTAGAATAATAAATAAAGATGAAGCAAAAACAGCAGGAAATATTGCAATTATAATATTTGAACGACTATAAATGAAAAAACTAGATGGCATCAGCACACTAAATATTTTTTGAAATTTAAGGGAAAAAACAGTGGTGATTCATCTTGAAGATATTAAAGAGTGCTGCACATGTCAATAATGAAACTGACTGTAAATGTTATATTAGCCGTACNTACGCATGATTATATATATATATATATATATATATATATATGTTTAATTAGAAACAAAGAGCAATTATCTACAGGAGTTAGATACTATGGCTGAGGGCTTTGGATATGCGGCAAGAATTTTTTTGCGCTAACATAGATTTCCTATTTCGAATGCGCAATGTGAGTTTTTTAAGAAGCATCTGATGATAACCTAGCAAAGAAAGAAGATATACTGCGGGTTTTAGATACAAAAGTCAGTATATATGTATATATGTATCCCCATTTCTAATATTGTCTAAATTTTTTCTTTACGTCCTTATAGCAATGCCAAGATAATGTGTGTCAGCAAAGCCTACTGTTTCACGGTCTGGCGATTTGCAATAATATAAAGAAAATGGGGACACAAAAACACTTCATCCTAAGCCAGTATTTGATATAGAAAGATGGTTTAAGTTACCCAATCAAAGAATAACTATTGCGTTCATCTCAGAGCTTTTTGAAAGTTTTTGCTTTTCTCGTAATTATAAAAACTACATTCATATAATATGAGGCCATTAACAGTACACATTTTCCACATTTCAAACATAAAACTTGATGGAATAAAAATCGCACAACATAGACATGCACAAGTATAAGTGTAGATTTAACTTGCTTATTTTGAGATGTAACACTTCTAGAAATATAATGCACTTATTTACGTGTGAACCCCCAATTTGCTTAGTGAACCCTTTGTTTGTTTTGAAATAAACGGACATGTTGTGGGTCTGATAAGAGGAGTAATTATTGTAAATTTTGTTTTGCCAGGCCGTAATTAACTGGGTAGAAGTTAAAATTCCCTCACTTTTTAAAAATATATACGAAATTTGCAATATTTGATGACAAATAGTTTATCAATTGCTTAAATTTACGGAGTGATGTTAGCAAATGACGGATGGCTGACATTATAATTGACATTTAACTTCCCATTTAATTCAATAATTAAAGCGGGAAAAACAAGCAATTTTTGTAAATTTATTGAGTACTCTAATTATTTTTTACTGTAATTTGTGGATTTCAATAGATCTATTATTTCACTAACATATTTTGGAATTGTTTTCTATTTTCAGAATATCATGATAGAAACTTTCCGGCTACAAAAACCTTAAGTTATCTCTAGAATCCTACAATTATATATATATATGCATATGCATGCGTATTCATTTTTTGAAGTATTTATTAATAAGAAATAAGAAAGTCTTCATATATCAAGCATCCCAATAATTATTGCATTACATATATACAGATTTCAATTCAATATTCATAACAATAATAACCAAAAAAGAAAAGATGAAGCTTACATATAAATAGATGTTATTATGCGGAGATGCACCATAAGCAATCGTTAATCTTCCCAAAGTTTTTAATCTTAAGGCGCTAATGGAAATTCGTCGGGACAATCTAATTCTAATTTCTTTCACAGATTCTGGAAAATGGAATTCAATAATGCATTGTGCTCTTTTTCATTTAAGTAATCCGGCAAGGAGATGAAAACTTGACAACAATAATGAAACAAACTACCTATGGATGTCTGATATATAACAGCATTTCATAGAGATTGGCCTGATGATAAAGTCTCTACATCTTTAAAATACATTCACAATACTTTTTAGAATTCTAACTATAGTTTTGTTAATATTTACATGAATACTTTATATTCCAAAGCTGTTACTAGAACAATTTTCATCAATTTACTTATGTATGCAACAACTAGCAATGAAGAATGAAAGATTGCAAGATTTTTCAATAATATTATTTCTGAGCACAACACTATTTGTTGTAAACCTTACTCTTAGCAAAATTTTCACACAATAATCTGGTATTTCTCATTATCGAACTCTCAATTAATCATTGCATCCTTTCAAACATTTTTTTGGATTTTTCAGGAACAATCATCTACACTGAAATCTCAAACAATAGTTCCCATTCAAATGAAGTTTGATTTCTTACAAACTGAACCTAAGGTTTGTCATCATTCAAAATTTTTATGGAAGTTTTGTTCATTATTGCTGATTTCCAGTTAATATTTCAAAAATATATAAGCAATGCTGTCATTTTTTAAGAATTACAACAAATTAGAACACAGTTTCGTGCATAGTACGTTACCATCTCTAATTCACAAGCAATGCTTTTGTTACTGGAAATCTGAAAATATTGACCATAGAGTTTATGAAAATAAATGCACCGGAAACTAAACTAAGCGTGTTTGTTTTCAATTCTAATTGGAGTGCCTTTAACTTTGGTGGATGACATTTAAAATTTTTAAACAATGTCGGCGTCCTTGAAATTGTAAATTTAATTTTAGAGACATTTGGGGAAGTTCCTTAATCAAAGCATGCTGTTTTAACTTTCAAATTTGGAAATAATTATTGTCTTTTTATTTTGGACCGTTCTATTGTAACAATGCTGCGGGAATTTACAAAAAAAGTCTTTAAAGGAAATTATAGTGATTATAACAACCCCATGTATTCCAATTATGCCACCTTCGTCTCAAAACGAACTTGATTGATGTTTCTTCTATTTATATATTTATTAAGAACGTAATTATTTAAAATATTTCGCATAAAATGGAGTATGAATATTGCAGCAACTACTACATAGGTATTTTATTCAGTATGTACATGGACTTGAATAATTTAGCGCAGAATATTTGAGTATTCATTTTAACTATAAATATAACAATTATTTTTGAAAGCAATTGATGACCGTGAGATGTTTATTTGCTCTTTTCAAATTAGTTAGTTTGCAAGTGTTGTAGCTTTGAAAATTGTTTAATTAACATTGAATTTTATGAACTTCTCCAAAGTCAAAGAAAAATCTTAGAAATGCACTGTTTCCATATTTTAGAAATATACAATATGTAATTCACAAAAGTCTTCAAATGTAATTTCGAATATATATTTTATAGCCAAAGAGTTTTCTCGCAAGCATAGTACCAAGTACTACTATAAACAGTGGGCCTTGATAGTACTTATAAAAAACATATGTTTGCAGTCTTCATATTTATTAATCAAACGACGCTGACTCTAAAATACATTCTAAATTAAAAATATTACACATTAAGGTGTATTTTGAAACTAATTTCCTTAAAGTCCTGTCTTAACTACACAATTAAATTTTTGTCAGAATAAAAATTTTCTGTAATATATGTTGTATGCAAGTTTGAATACATTCTAAATTACTTAATTACATTCAATCAACATGGCAAGTAAGTAAAGCTTACCCTGTGTAATTGCAACAAATTTTAAAGTTCTTGCAACTTCCTGCAAATTCTCAGCAATTTCTGAAACTTATTTAATTTTTCTTCAACGAATTATGGAAAATTCTCTCGAAATCGAGTTATTCGAAGTTAACTACTAGAAAAATAATTGATTTTATAAATAATCTGCTATTAAACTAGTAGCAATGGCGATGTAAAAATTCGTGGGAATTCATAAGTACTGGCTTAAAGTGACTGCAACTGCACATTAACGACAATAGATGTTCTTCTTTCAAATGAAAATTAAATTTTCCACTATTTAAATTATTTGATTAGTTTTAGCTATGCATAGCCGAACCCCAATTTCCATAGTACATAGAGCATCTATTATATATATATATATAATCTATTATAGATATATAAATATATATATATATATATACATGTATATGTATATGTATATTTATATATATATATATACATATATATATACGTATATATACATATACATACATACATACACTTACAGGGTGGTCGCTAGAAAAGCGAAAAATTGGTCAAACAACTATTAATATTTAGAAAGAGTAACTTTTACAAAGTTTTTTGAAGTCATATGTTGTATTACACTCATCGGTGCTCAACAATGCCGGCTCTGCACTTCATAGCAGCACCTTAACAAATAAAGCCAAGTTTAAGTGGCGTTTTGAAGAGTACCTTCTGAGATATTTTTGCAACCTCAAGCTCGTTTTCAAATCATCAATAGATTTCATGTCACGTCGACATTTCTGAAGTTCTGTTAGTAACAAGCTCCAAGGGTCATAATCCATGAAATATAGGTCTGGTTCAATGAAATAGGTAGAAGATTGCTGAAGAAATTGAACTTAATCCGTTGCTAGTTGAGACCTAGTACCATCCTCTGCCATGTCCATATTTGATATCCATTACATTTCGTATATCGCTGAACACATCTCCCCACAATAAACTTGTTGATTTACTTGTTTTATTCCTAATCTCAATGGACCTTCAAATTTTCCGCTTTTCTTTCTACCACCCTGTATATATATATATATATATATATATTACAATAGTTTTTATTAATTTATTCATGACCACCCTGTGTGTATGTATGTTTATATATATATATATATATATATTTATATATATATAAATATATATATATATGTATATATTTATATATGTAAATATATTTATATATATATATAAATATATATCGTTATTTGTAATATTGAATCAGTGGTGGGGGTGTACAGGTGACAGATTTTCCAAAAATCCCATACTACAACTGACGGATTTTTAATTAATCAGTTCTTTATAATTTTTTTTTCAGTTTTTTATTAAAAAAAATGTGTGTTTATTCTAACTGCATTGAAATTAATCTTAATCAAAAACAATTTTTAAAAAAACAGTCAGTTGTACACTTTTGGAATATATCAGTCAGTTGTAGTACTCTAGAAGAAACAATCCCAAAGTACAACTGACGGTTTGGAACATAAATAGCGCATTGTACAGGTGAATGCTTACATTTGTACAAGTGACTGATATATTTATATATNATATATATATATATATATATATTTTATATATATATATATATATATATATATATATATATATGATCGTATTTATTGATAAAAATACCTACACTATTAAAATCTCTAAGTTCTGGGTTTTAATGTTTCGTTTAGTAGCCTTCTGCGTTCAGTTTTAAATTTTTCGTAAATAAATTTGCCTGACGTACGAAATGCTTTCGGTATAAATGAATGAAGGGGATGAGATGCGAGCGTTTTAGCATGTAGAAAGAGCTTCACAGATAATTCTTTTCTTGCATTCATTGTTAGCAATTGTTTTACAGTGCCAATAATTCTAATTGCTCTTTTTTGTAATCTTTCAAGAGATAGAGTTTGATTTTTTGTCAATCTAAGGAACACTGGAGAAGCATACTCTAGCATTGAGTGAATCATAGTAATAAATAACCTAATGAGTTCATCTTTAGAGCATATTCCAATTAGACTACGAAGAATAAATAACTGCTTATTGCACTTTTTTACTAGCCGTGGATATAAACTGCCCAGCTTAGGTCCGCCGAAATATTTAGGCCCAATAGGTGCATGTTTTCAACTGTTTTTAAATTTTCATTGATAAGATTAAGCAACTTCTGATTCTTGAAGCGTTGGCTACATACCATTTGCTTACTTTTGCTCAGATTTAGTGGAAGACAGTTAGCCGTAGACCATTTGGTAATATTGTCACTCTCAGTCTTTGAGTTTACACCATATCTTATAGGCGTCACTGCTGTCAAATTGTCTGCATATTTGAATATTTCAGATTCTACGTTTTCCGATTGCAGGTCAGAAACATAGAAAGCAAAAAGCACTTGTCCCAAAAGAGATCCTTGCGGAATACCACTCTTCACTTCTCTATGACTTATTCGGAGTGGTCTCAATCTAACATGAAAAAATCTTTTAGTTAAATAACTTTCTAACCATTTGATTGCATCAGGTGGAAAATTTAGCCTCGCCAGCTTTTGAAGCAGTAGGTGATGGGGAATGTTGTCGAAAGCTTTGGAAAAGTCAAATGATTGTAGCGATACACTCTGCACTTCGTTTTCTTCAAGTAGTCTTGTTACTTTGTAGATTAGCCTTATTAGGAGCAACGTTGCTGAAGAGAACTTTTTGTAATTGAGTTTTATCAGTTACCATAGCCAAAGTGTCACTGAAGGAATTGATCACTGTCCATTCCAAAAGCTTGGCAAGCAAGCATAACAGCGAGATGGGCCGCAAATTATTGCGATATATTGGATGTGTTTTTGGAAGTAGTATGTTATCTGCTATTTTCCATCTGTCAGGAACAGATCTCTGATCAATTGAAACATTTATGATCTGGAATAGGGGTTTAGCTAGTAAGTGTGAAGCGTATTTGTAGATTTTTGTAGGCATTTGATCACTTCCCATAGCCTTATTACGACTTAAGCTATTCAGATAGGCAAGTACCATTTCTGGTGTAATAAAAGTAATCCAATTATCATCACTGTCATCGCAAATATAGTCTAACTTAGATGAGTACACAGAGAAAACTGTTTCCGTTAATTTATTTAATGCTTCTAAAGTACCATTACAATTCAGAAGAGATATGATGTCTTTCCTTTTCTTTGATCCTCTAACGTAATTAACCAAAGACCACAAATTGTTAGCACAATTCCTTGCGCGAATCCAATATCATTTAGCGTTATTTATTTCACATCTAAGTTTTTCAGTTTTTCTTTATAATGCTCATACAAGGTCCAGTCCTTTTTTAGGAAGGCCATATTCGTTTTAGTTTCCAACAATTTAACGACGGGGGTAAACCATACAGGATCGGTTTCTTTTATTTCCACTACATTAAATGGAACCACATGTATTGCATATTCTAGTGCAGTATAAAGATAATTTACTTTGTCATTTATAGAACACATGTGATACACGGTTGTGAAATCTATTGTTGACAATGCTAAACAAATGCATCCAAATTTGACTTTCTTAAGTCAAACTTTGTGAGGCACACCTGGATATTCGACCTTGCAAACATGGTCTACAACAACAAAGTTATGTTTTGATTTTCGCAAGGGTGGTAGAATGCGCGCGTCAGAGTAACAATCTTCGATATCTTCTTGTACTAAAATCAGATCGATTGCTGAGTATTTACTAATTTTACGACATTTAGCTGCGACGTTAGCGATTGAAGCTGTTAATTGATAAATTGTTGGTTAAAATCCCACAAATTATAACGTTGCAATCCTTTTTACAACAGTTATCAAAGTAGTTCATGATATAATTACAAATATTTTCATTACAAGAATTACCCAAGGCTGGTGGTATATACAAGCATGCAAAAAATAAGTTAAGATTACCCATTCCAACAATGCACAGCTGAATCTCTTCGCAGCAGCGAACAAGTGTTTGCTTGGTAACCGTGTCTAGTTTGAAGGAAACCCATATAGCAACACCACCTCGTGAGCTTAATCTTTCAGTTGAAATTGGGTCATAATATTTGGTCGGAGTGAATTGCTTTATGTCATGTATTTCTGTTATCTATGTTTCCGATATTGCTATAATATCTGGTTTTTCGGTTTGAGAAGTGACTTTTAGCAGATCTGCTTTATTACAAATTAACTGAACATTTGTAAGTAAAATTTTAGGCATTCGATTAGGTAGTCACAAAGTGCTAACATCATTATCAATTTGGTTGAATTTGGTATTTTTCTTTTTAAAGAGCTTTAAGTCCTTAACAATTAGGCAATTAGATGGAACTCCACTATTAATTAATTCTCTTCTTGAATGTCGCTTGCAAAACATTTCTTAATAGAATAATCTTTCAATAAATATCTTTGTCTTGAAAGTTTTCAATTTGCTTGCGTTAATTAAGCACAACCGACTATCCCATATAGATTTGAAATTGACAAATACTGGTCTGGGGCGTTCATTATTTTTATCAAATTTGCCAAGGCGCCTAAAGTCACTGATGGCAGGAGTATTGACGCCCACATGTGTAATGACATTCCCAATTTTAGTTTTCTCTTCTTCAATCCTATCTTGTAATGTTGCACCCTGAGATTCAGAAAGACTTCTGATAACAATCTTGGGAAGTATTTTCCTGTCGGTATCACTTTGATTGTTTTGAATAAGTTTCATGCTAGATGAAAATAGTTTTTCTATTTTTTTAGAGCAATCTTCATTTTTCTCTAGTCTTTCAGAAAGTTTGGTATTTTCTTCAATCTGTTTAGTTATTGCAGTTCGAAGATCAGCAACTGTTTCCTCAACATTTTGCCGGATAATTCTCTTAATATTACCAATTGTGAGATTTGATATCTCACTTTCATCAAAGAGGGTAGCTATTTGCTTTGCGAAATTTTTCCAACAGTGGGCCCACATGGAACCACAACTAGATGCATTCATAATTGCTTGATTTTTTGCATTTCGAGCATTAAGGACCAGGTTTCATTTCTATATTTCCTGATAGTATAAGAACACGAAACAACCACCAACATATAGCATTCCATAAAAGTTTTAAATCACTAGAGCGTTTTTTACCATTTCTCAATGTGAATATTACATATTTAACATCAATGCTAACTGTTGAATGTTGTTTGTTAAAGCATCTATGAAAACCAACCGTACCATACAAAGTCATTTACATATATGTAAATATATATTTATATATATATATATATATTACAATGGTTTTTATTCATTTATTCATTAATTTAGAAATACCATGATTTCATTTTTATAGTTACTAAATTAATCACAATATTCAAAAGTCAAAAGTACAATCAATTAACCAACAGTAATGCAATAAAAACTACGACCCCCAATGTATTGAAACAACCAAAATATTTATTATATACATGAGAGAAACAGTTGCAGAAATGATTTCAGAGGCACTAGGGAATAGTTTAATAAAAAGATGAAATCAATGATAAGAAAAATCTTAAATGATTTATTAGTTGTTGCAATATGAGCGGTTTTTATTTATTGTTGTTGAACTATCTCCAATAATAATTCTTAAATTGCTTTCTCTTGAAAAATCAAAATAGGTTAAGTAAAAATGAAGCTACATCGATTGATTAGATGAAGACTTAATTACCATTCATCTATGCTAAATATTAAATTCTACCTGAAAATTAACATAATTCATAAAAAAGAAGGTACATTTTATTTAGTGCGATACATGTAATATAATAAATTAATGGGAGTCTATTTAACAATTTGCATTATATAAACAAATGAAAATTAATTAAACAATGTTACATCAAAGCGTTGCGCAATTACATTTTAAATGCTAAATAAATTTCATAGATTTTGAGTAGGAGGAACGCCATTAACCAACTTAATGTTAACTCCTATGATTTTTATTTGCCTGCTAGAGTTGACAAAATTTCAAATTTCATGCATACGACAAAAATTGATTGTTGCCAATTTTTGAAATAATTATAAAAAATAATTACCTTAGGTATTATAATATGAGACCCCTTAAGACATTGTCCACAAAGAAAAGCTTTATTGTACTTAATGGGCCTATTGGGTGTTTTCCCTACATTAGCTAAAATTTATACATGATATTTCAAATTATGCAATAACACATGTCGTACACAATGAAGTTTTTTTTAACAAACTAGTTATTTTCATTTTTTTAAATTCCAATTCAAGTGAATACGTTTTAAGACGTCTTCTAATTGACTTTACTAAGGCTGATATTAATAAATGCAATAAATCAATAAGGGAAAATAATGAACTTTCATGTTGTTTTAGAGTAGATCCCTTAAATATTAATGATGAATTCTCCAGCGAATTGTTACTAACTTTACTCTGATAACCATTATACTTTTAAATGAGTTGATGATATTTAAATATTCCTACATCTAAGCTAAGTTACACATAAAAATGGCTTACATTTTTAATGAGAAATTGCTCTTTTAATTGCTTTTACACAAACAAAAACAATAATAAATTATGTATATATATACATGGCTCATTTTACGTAAATGTCCTGTAGCGTAACACATTTTTTTGCTTGTAAAAGCATTACAATAAGCACGTCCTTAACTATGATATCAGAAGTGTATATGTCTAAATTTGAATTTATTTTTTAAACACAGAAATGTGTTATGCTACAGGGCAGCCTATATGGATTGACCCATACATATTATATATATACATATATATATATATATACATATATATATACATATATATATATATATATATATATATATATATATATACTTAGCTCCACTTAATTAGTAATTGTGATAGAATTCATCTAGCAAAATACAATTATAAAAAATTGCATGAAAATATTTGAGATTTTTATAAAATGATTAAACTTTATTATTAATTACCAATTTATTCAGGCAGAATTTAAGTCTGGAGGAAAGCTTTAGTTATTTATAATCAAGTTCTTAATTGCTACTTAGAGCTATGCTTACAAAGAAAGGCAAATGATTGTTTTTATTTGCAAACTAAGCTTCGTAATTATGTAAAATTAACAATTGTGGAAAATTCGTGATTGAATTAAGTTGTCTATTAACTTAATAATGTTAATTTAAAAAATACTCAATAATGTAAATTTAAAAAAATTTATTCAAATATTATAGTCATGCATCAACTTAAAATTTCCAAAATATAGAATGCAATAATTTATATTTAAAAATGACAAAATACTCTGTAAATATTCATTTATTATAATTTGACATAATGCGTATTTCAAACTGCCAAAATGATAATTCTTGATTTACAACAGCAATAAGTAAATCAGAAAGCAAGATTTGAGATTTCCTATATGCATTATATCTTTCATTAAAATTATTACTCTCCTATTGTCTTATTAAATTTCATTTATTGTAAATTGTATAATATCAAGATTATTATAGAATTAGAAATACAGTTTTCTATTTAACGAAAAGAAAATGTTTTCATAAAACTTAATCTAGTTAGCTTATTTTTTAAAAATGTGGCCTTATCAATCTTCATGCATTTTCTAAGATCGATTTTGTTAAATATTTCCCAAAAGTGTTCATTTCGTAATATCCTCATAAACTAATAAACAGAAAGTACAGTTCATTTTAAATTCGAAAAATTTCAGAAGTTATTCAATAGATTTTGTTACAGTTACTTCTTCCAATTGTTAAGGAAGATGTAATTAAAAGGATTTTGTAAAAGCTGATTAACTGTTACACAATTACTCAAATATACTGAAGAATTATATCCTCATAATGATACAAATATCAATTTACCACGCTATATTTATATTTCATCAAAGCATTCGATTCATTTCCTCTTGCAGTTTTGGTAGACAAGCTTAGTAAGATTGGTATTGGTGGAAGATTTCTAAAACTTTTGGCTGAATGCTTAATGAATCGAAAACAAATTTTAACAATCAATAATATTTCGACTTCTATTTAAAATGTCACAAGGATCATGTTTAGGTCCGATTATATTTTTGATTTTCATTATGATTTGCCTGATTGTTTTTCTAATCCTTCTTGCTATCTCTATACTGATGATCGCAAAATTACTAGTCCATCGATTGAATAGCGCAACTTGAACAAAATGAATTTTAATGTAAGTAAATCAGAGTTTATAATATTTGGAAAAAGTGAAGTACGTAATAATTTTAAACTATTAAGTCTTACAAATAAAAATTCCGTTAGGGAATTTGGAATTATTTTTGCTTTATACCTATGTCAGACTAACCCCATTCAGCAAATAATTCAAGAAATTACATGAAAATTTGGACTTATCAAAAAAAAATTCCTTATTCAACTTCAATAAGTGTTAAGTCAATCCTTTATACTAAATTGATTCAAGATGGACTATTGTATAGATCTAATGTATGGTATGCAATTCAAGTAAATATATTAAGTAGTGAAAATTTTCAAAGGACATGTATTCAGTGGATAAATTGGAAAATGCACCTATTATCTTCACTTGAAACTTTAATATACTACCAATGCTCAAAGAATTCAACTAAATGATATCTACTGCTTGATAAATCGTCTTTGGAGTGCTGATTTCACTATACTACAACAGGCATCTCTTCATTATTCTTCTAAACTTATGAGGCAAGTGTCATTTATGTTATTATAAACACTATAATAGCATTCACCACACAGCAAATAACTTAGATCATGAAATTCAAAAAGAAAAAAACTACAAGAAATTAAAAAAAATTGCGCAGATTCCTCTTTAATAGACAATGCATTCTTAAGGACAATAACGTAATACACTCATTCGAAAATTTTGTATAGCACAACAAAGCCACACACGCGCCAACACAAATTTATATTATATATAAAATTATTATTTTGTAAATACATGTATTTTTAGTTTGTAGCTTTTGTACTAGTTTACTGCAATAAATTTGCTTTGACTCTTATTATTATTGAATTTCTTCTTACAGCTTAATGCTGGATCCCTCTCAGCTCGGCGAGCTCACCAGTTCGCAGGGAGTCTGAGAGCTTTCCTCAGGATTCTAGCTGTTCCTAACAATGCTGCCTTCTGTGCTACTGCTCCTCCCCACTTTGGTACTCCCAACTCCTCCAAGTATCTCTTATGCTTCTTACTCACTGCTCCTAGTGCTCCTACAACTACCGGGACTACTTCAACTTTCTTTAGCTTCCACAGCCTTTCTATTTCCTCTGCTAACTCTCTGTACTTGTCTATCTTCTCTTTCTCCTTGCTTTCTACATTTCTGTCCTTTGGTACTGCTATGTCTATCACTATTCCTATTCTTTTTTCTTTGTCTACCACTACAATGTCTGGCCTCCGTGCTTCTATCACTTTGCTCGTCTGTATGTTGAAGTCCCACAGTATCTTAACCTTCTCATTTTCTATGACGCC
>CABFPE010000086.1:1176742-1187312 GCA_900660155.1 Hofstenia miamia
TATATATATATATATATATATATATATATTCATGAATTGTCATCTAAAGTTCATCTACACACTAATTAAAATTAAGGTCATAATTATACCTATAATAGCCTCCAAAAAATGAAATTTCACTACAATATGTATTCATTGGCGTCTTTTGAATATTTAATACAGAATATTTTAAGTTTTGCTAAAAACTCAAAATTGCGACATTTAAGTGGACGAAATATTATCTAGAAAAATACTTTTGATATGCATTAAGTAAATTTTTACTTTTTTACTGCTTCAGTATCATCACACTATTTGTTTTAACATATATATGAATATGCTTTTTTCTAAATATTTGATGCATTTGAACCATTCCCCTCCCTAAGCATAAGTTTAGGAGAAAATGTTTCTCCCATAAATTATAAATATGCTTCCTACTGCTTCTGCGTTTTACATTTTTGTTAAAGATATTTCTATTAGTCTGTATTAGTCTGTATGTTGATAAATCCTAATTTAGCATCTCATCCAAATTATTGTTGAAGATTAGTTAGGCAATGATTTATTTATCTATATAAAATACTTCGCAACCGAAATTTTTAATACGATGCATGTACTATTTCAATAGATGTGAACCTTTCTTGCTAAGCAAAATGCATAGTTTTTTATGGGATTCCTCGTTGAATACACATTAATATAACATCCTTAGATTTCATTATGACTACTGGAAATGATATCTAACAGAATGTGACATCTGTATATCCCAATAAATTTAATAAATACATCTTTATTCTTAACTTTAAAACTTGAAAGAAAATATTTGAAATTAAAAAAACATTGGAAATTTAAAATAAAATCACCAGTGCTGTCTAACTGGGTATGAGCCCTACAGGTAGGATGCAGATTTTAAAGATTTCTATTTAACATTAGAACTACCAAATGTATCAAAATTTACTTAAATTAAAATTCTGTTTAGCTTACTTGAGCATGCATTCACTACAAACAACAAGCGGTATATTCATCTCCAAACACTGTGATAATCCATTTGTGTAATTTTTTTCATTGTTTTATTTAATGTTCCAATTTGAAATGCTGCATAATAAAAGAATCTAAAGGAGTAATGGTACTTTTAGCGTCAAAACAGAATTAGTATTGATAAAGAAATGATAATGTTAAATATACGAAAGATTAAATTGCATTGACTGTTGGATATGAAAAATTTATGTAACTGTAAGCAATATAGTGTAGTGAAAATGAATGAAGACATCCTAAACGCTTAATATAAAATTTATTTTAGGAATAGACTTTAAGTAGTATGACATAACAGTAGTAAGTGAGGATAAAAATGCAGAACAATGATAGAAATATGTAGTAACTTCAATGCAGAGAGCAAGATGATTGTTCACTAGTTCTGCATATTAGCAAAGCTAAGCATGACCTAGAAACTGAAGCAATCATAGAAGCAGTTATAAAAAGGAAGCTGTACTGACTGATCACTTTGACTCCCTTGAAACTTTCACCTGTTAAGTTCTTCTATAAAATAATAAAAGCTGCGCTTCAGACTTGCTTGGGTGGGGTCAGAAATGGGCTTGGGCCATGTTGGACAAAGGCATTGGAAAAATGTGTCGATAATTGAAAAATAATTTACTATTACGTAAAAGTACACGCAAATCAATCAAATTGTAATGAAGGCCATGTAATTAAGGTGTTGAAAAATACTACTTAGCTGTTAAAATTTTTGCATTAACATCATATACCCTTTTGAAATTCAGTGTGTAGCTTTATTATCAAATTTAAAAATTATAGGCCTAAGTGGGTCGAATTGGCACTAATTTAAATTTTGGGTACTTTCTACTCCGATGTAATATTTATTATGTTAAGTGCAAGCAATATTTCAGCATATTACTGCTTCGACATTTACTTAAATAACAAGGTTTAAAAATGGAATTGGGCTCCTTGAAAACCATATTGTTAAACTCATCTAACAGTTGAGTGAAATTTGGAGACTTAGCAAAGAGGTGTTTTCACAAATTTCAATTTATAGTACTTCAAAACTGCAATTTGTGTGAATTGTAAACTAAAAAATCAAAGAAAGTATTAAGTTTTAACGACGGCAAGAGTTTAGCAATTCCTTTGAACACTTTGGGATGCTTTAAAAATCTGTTAAAAATACTCTTTATGAATTTTTAATTGAATTTATGGCAAGATTTAAATTTTCAGACCCAAATCTAAACATTTAAGTTTTCACTGTAAATATTTCACTATTAAATCTATTCAAACTTTCCTGATCTATTATTTATTTTTTCAACAATTAAGAAGAGTGAATTCTTTTCTTTCTGATTGGTTGAATTTATTGTTTATAGAAAATGTTCGCTAAATCAATAGCTTAGAAAGGTATTCAGCATCAGCTAGTTTAAATGTAAGTTCTTTTAAAAACCTCTTTTGTGATTTTTTATGCACTAATTTTGCTTAGTCCGTACTAGCACTGAATAGATGATGAAGAGCTTTTAAATTTCATCAGAACTGTACTGATAGAAATTTTAATATATTTAAAAATGTAAAATTTTCAGAATTTATAAACATATTAAGTTAGACAAAAGTTTATCAACAAAATGTTTAAATTCCAGTGAATGGCTACAATGCTTTAGAAATAGTCGATATTTTTGTAAAATATTTGCTGCGTTAAGTTCTTACAATGACACAACTAATTTTTTATAAAAATCTCACAAAATTGAATATTTTATATCACAACGCTTATTTAAAAAAAAAGATGATTTTTCAATCATTAAACTTGTGTGAGATTTTAATAAAATTAGTTGTTCTTATGCCAATTTTTACATACACTTTGCTTTTAAGAATTATTTTTGCTTAATAGCAAATATATGATCAAATTTTTAGCTACTTTTATTGAAATGCTAACCAAAAAAGTTTTGATGGCTTAATGTATCATATTTTAAAAAAAATCGATATCGCACAATAATATTTAAGTTTTGATTTTTAAACGAACAGTTCTATAATGCAATTGCAGTGCCCTCTAGCATAAATCATAGAAATGGTTTTTTAAAAAAAGCTTCAGTAAAATTAATTCTGCAATCATGAATTATCGTACAAATCATATTACTTTAATAGACAAATTCATCCATGAGGGGACTTTGTTGAGATATTTAAATTTTATTTCTTGAAACTCGACTTTCTCTACACGACCTTATATTTGAGCAACAGAAATAATTATAATAAAGTATTACTAAGCAATGCTTGTTGATTTCTGAATCTAATCATAGTCGAGATTTGTTGAATTATCAAAGAAAAACCACCAAGGCGAGTAAATTTACTAGGTCAAAAGATTCGCTTATAAGATGCTCCTTTTGATCTTCTTGCTTTTCCTGTCATAAGTTCTTTGTTAGTTTAATAAGGAAACCAATACTATGATGTCACGTTGTAAAATTCAAATTATTACTATTAATTGACTAAGTTAAACATTTGAAAACATTCTTTGAGCTTTACTTTAGATCAAACATGACAGGTAATTTAACTCTTACTAATAGTGAGTTAAAATTTGGAAAATACGCTAACAAATTTAAAATATAATTTAATTCTAGTCGCGTATGATTCACAAGGCATACATCATCACTTTGTATGTAAGATTATTAAAAGAATGAATTTAGTCAATGCTGATCAGAAAGAGCTAGGCAGCTGCCATGTCACTAACCTGTATCGAAATTCTACTTCCACTTGTAATAACATAGTTAGTTTATAAAAAGTGTAAATCGTACTTTGTATGCATACCTTTATTTATATCTTTCCCAATCACAACGTAACACAATTCATATAAAATATTCGAAGTAACAGATTGACAGAATTTTAAAAAAGTTTCTACTGAACTACTTATTGCTTGGCGTCAATATATATATATACATATATATATATATATATATATATATATTATTGCTTAAATTATGTGTGAGGATAAAAAAATCAATTTACAGTGAGATGAATACTTAATGTCAAAAAAGAAAACAACATGATCAAATTTTTTTACTTTCCTAACTGAGCAAAGTCTTATGTACAAATTTCTTAAATTCTGCTTTTCAGAAAACTAAAGAATTGCACATGCACATTTAGAAAATTACAATTGAAAACAATATGTAAAATTATTGAAAAGCACTTGAAACAAATTTGGATGCACATTTAAGAAACAAGATGCTTCATGAAGTAACAGCACGTGACATATTAAATAAAGAATGCATTCAATAAAATGCCAGGAAACTATTCTAGGAAACCCTTAAATATAATTTATAAATTAAGAAATTAGGATTACATTCCAAAAAACCAATATGCTAAAAAGTAGATTAGTTTTATCAGACTGAAAAAAATATATTTGCAATGTTTATCCTTGCTTTGCAAATTTGATCAAGGTTAAAAATGAATATATCAAATTCATATTTGTTCTTGGAATGTATACAAATATTAAATTTGAAAAATCTAAGAAATTTCCTAAGCAATATGAATAGTTCTGCAGCATTAGTTCTGTTCCTGCTAAATTACATAGAACTACAAATAAATTTAGAACAACTTCCNTAAATTTCAATTTTTCTCTTATAACATATTGTCTTCAAAATATGAATTTTATTCAATTCAATTAGAGTAAAATATTGATTATATCGATTTTCCATTAACACTTAGTTCAATTTTAAAATTTCAAGATTGATATTCTTAAATGTATGCCATTTTCTATTCATCGAAATGCAAAGATTTCTATCTGTTTTTTAAGATCTCTATCTCTACTACAGTTAAAAATTTTATTCTACCAATGCATGCGTACAATAGGCAGCCAAATTCTTCTTTTTGTTGTCAAACGCCTTGCATGTCAAGAGCAATATGTTCTATAAGTATCCATACAATAGTCTATGCACAATATTAATGTACAACTGTTAGATTTTAGTACTAGATTTGAGAAAAATTTCCAGACTAACCCAATAATATTTTGTTGAAAATATCAATTTCTATTAATCATCCATATAATTTTATAAAATTGCACTATTCTCAATATATATATCATCTGCAGAGTTGAGAAGCCCGCTAAGAAAAAAATTCAAGTGGAAGCTTCTTTACCATTTAAGAAATGGCATTTTTACGATGTTTGTTACAAAACAATTGAGTTTGAGTGGGATTATTCGCATGAATACAGGTCCAGAAAATTTGCCCTTCCTGTAGCAGCACACTTTTTAAATGTCGTAGAGCTCTCAAGGTATTCTAAATTCCATTTGTTTTTTTTAGATAGCATACAATACGCTAAGTGAATAGCTACCGCTTAACTTCCATAACAATGGCTCGTTTTNTATTAATGACTTCCAACAGTTTATTTCTTCCTATTTGTTTCAAAAACTGAATATATATATATATATATATATATATATATAATCTATTTTGAGACAATTTTGAAGATCATATCATAATTGTAGTCTCTGAAACTGGATATAGCATTGGAATCAGAAATTTGTTTTATATATTAACTTGAATATGAACAATAAATAATAGCATACTTAATTTAGCTTGTTCATAAAAAAATATCCGCTCCAAAAGCAGAAATTTTATAATGTAGCACACCGTCAATATGGCCAATAGGGAAAAGTTTTTATTTTTAAGGATTTATTGGTTAAATAAATTTCAATTTTTCTCTTATAACATATTGTCTTCAAAATATGAATTTTATTCAATTCAATTAGAGTAAAATATTGATTATATCGATTTTCCATTAACACTTAGTTCAATTTTAAAATTTCAAGATTGATATTCTTAAATGTATGCCATTTTCTATTCATCGAAATGCAAAGATTTCTATCTGTTTTTTAAGATCTCTATCTCTACTACAGTTAAAAATTTTATTCTACCAATGCATGCGTACAATAGGCAGCCAAATTCTTCTTTTTGTTGTCAAACGCCTTGCATGTCAAGAGCAATATGTTCTATAAGTATCCATACAATAGTCTATGCACAATATTAATGTACAACTGTTAGATTTTAGTACTAGATTTGAGAAAAATTTCCAGACTAACCCAATAATATTTTGTTGAAAATATCAATTTCTATTAATCATCCATATAATTTTATAAAATTGCACTATTCTCAATATATATATCATCTGCAGAGTTGAGAAGCCCGCTAAGAAAAAAATTCAAGTGGAAGCTTCTTTACCATTTAAGAAATGGCATTTTTACGATGTTTGTTACAAAACAATTGAGTTTGAGTGGGATTATTCGCATGAATACAGGTCCAGAAAATTTGCCCTTCCTGTAGCAGCACACTTTTTAAATGTCGTAGAGCTCTCAAGGTATTCTAAATTCCATTTGTTTTTTTTAGATAGCATACAATACGCTAAGTGAATAGCTACCGCTTAACTTCCATAACAATGGCTCGTTTTGTTTTTTTCGATATTATTAAAAATCCTTCATGTATTTCTAACACAACCTACTTTCGCATATATTTTTAAAATGTTTTTTCTGGCTGCAGTAATAACGGATAAAAATTACAAATAATCTTTGTGAGCTTCGTTGAAAAACACACTGATGTTTTATAGGGCATCCCATGACAACTGTTAGTAATTTTAAAAGAATTGATTTTTATTTTATCTCAGTTTTAGTAGCTTGCTGGTGCCAGAGATCCAGAGATCTTAGTGAAACTTCTAATGCAAATACGAAGAACTGCACATTGGTATATTTATACAGGCTAGCCAAGTGTTTCCATTATCAACGTCGGGCAGCCTTGCTATGTCAAGTTTTCTGTAAAGATGTTAATGTTCCGTAGAAGAGCTCATTGTTACCATATTTATTGGTGTGAGAATAGAAGATATTCCCCCGCCCGCACTCTGTTGATCGACCTCGACAGAGATTAAGCTGCGATTGCATTAGTTCGCTACGGTCAGCATTTTTTGTAGACTGTGCAAAGTGGATACATCATCTTGATGTAGATTTCGAACAAGGTTATGTTGTTAGTTAGACCCTTTGTGAAATATAAAAGAACAACTGAGCAATGATGGACTAATAGTTCATGCATTGTCCAGCTTAAAAATGGTTATATATCATCACGCTACGTCTCTTAGCAAACCACTGAAATGATGGAATATGAATACTACCAACTAGCATGCATAGATGTAGTAATTTATACATTAGATTTGATTAATATCAATCTCTATCTTCTAGGTATGATTTGTAACAAAATAGATCCGGGACGGTGTCTGCGTTAAGTGTTGCACGACAATGCAATACAAACCAATATATACGGATCGTACAATGTAACAAAATTAGAATTGTACGTCGAATCACTGGAAAATTAAATGCTCCTAACGAGCAAGTGTAAACAGGGGTAACCTCTGAGTGGCCGGAGTCTCCAAAGGTGCTAACGGTTACGTTACACACACTCTTAGTTGTTAGTGGCACACCCACAATTCTAGTCTCACAATAAGCCCACTACATGCCTACGTTTGTTAAAATTTGAAGTTTCGCTAACTTAGTAGAATTTGATAATGAAAGAATTTTGCAGAACATATCAATGGAAAAAATTAATTGGAATTGTCTCACAATACTTGAAAATATATTAAAACAGTTTTTATGAATAACAATCTATTCCATTCTCATTTATGAACATACATTTATTATTTATAAAATTGTAATTTAGCACCACTTAAGCAAGTTATATTATCTACTAGCTTATTTTTTTATTAATTGAACCAATTTTGAAGTGTAGTGCTTGAACACAATCATGTATTGTAAACATTCAAAGGAAATCTATTCGCAGGTAAAACTTCTTTTACTTCTAACATTTTTGTTAATTGGAGCATATTAATCCCTAACCTACGTTCATCGAAAACCTTGCTATTTCAGGCGTAACTAAGATGTACTTTGACAGATTTCATTAGTTTATAGAGTATTTGGTTTGTAAAATCTTTCTATTTTAAATAAAAAATTCACACATTTAGGCCTACATCAGTGCATATGATTTAGCAAAATGACTGTCTTCTTTATTCCATAATTGTACTATCTCACTTTATGCAAAGTATACACTCGAAAGTCATTGTTTACTGTGATAAAACTTGTCAAACTGATTTTTAGATAAAATATTCAACTTAATTATATTTTGACAGTTATTTAAAAATAGTTATTTTCTTATCTTCGTAAAAGTTTTTCCTTCAATTATCTATTAAGTTTTTCCTGTTAATTTAATTTTGGCATAACTTAGCCTTCCGAAAAATATTGCCTTGCAAGAATTTACTAATTTTTTATTTATTATTTTTCTTTAAACTTAAAAATATTTTGCTTGACCCCAAATATATATTTTTATATAATCATTTTTTATATTCAATCAAAATTTAGAAATAGATGAAAATGCCATGCATACTAATAACGAGAATATACATATTAGGATATTAAACAAACTAGACTACTCTTTTGATAATATAATCTCTATAATGCTGTTTATATTATACACGGTGGCCCACTTAAAAGTAGCCCGGATTTTTGTTTGTTTTAGATTATACACGAACAGTAGTGCTCCTACCTTCTCCGGGTGCGTACCATACCTCAAGAAAATGGTGTTTTCCTTGCAGCAGAGAATAGTGATTGTGGAAGGCTATGTGCGAACCGGATCAATTAAGAAAACACAAGAGGCCTTCACTCGCGAGTACCCACAAACAAAACCACCGGCTAAACGTTGTGTTCAGAGCCTGGTTAAGAAATGGCGAGACACTGGCTCTGTCGCAAACGTGAAGAAGCAGAGACCTAAATTAGTCCAGACGCCCGAAGTTGTCAGTGATGTTCAGCAGCGAATTACAAATAGCCCTCACAAGTCAACTCGGAGACTATCCCAGCAAGTTGGTGTATCACGAACGACATGTCAGCGTGTACTGAATTCTCTGAAACTGAAACCATACCGAATTTCATGTGTTCAGGAACTAAAGCAGCCCGATAAAGCTAAACGCATTAATTACTGTACATGGTTGCTGACTAGCATTGCAGACGGACTTTTGGACCCACTGCTATACTTTATGTCGGACGAAGCATGGTTTCACTTATCAGGATACGTAAATTCCCAGAATACGCGGTACTGGTCTTCTGTGAATCCCCACATGACACGCGAAAAACCACTACATGACCAGAAAATCGGTGTTTGGTGTTCAGTTTCAGGAACACGGATAGTGGGCCCATTTTTCTTCGAATCAACAGTGAATACCGATGTTTATCTGGGCATCTTGGAACAGTTTTACGAGCAACTAACACCACAAGAAAGAATGTACTCCTTCTTCCAACAAGATGGTGCAACATGTCACACGTCCCACATGTCACTGGCATCCATTCATGAAGTCTTTACGGAAGAGCGAACTGTGAGCAAGGGGTTATGGCCACCACGGTCTCCGGACCTGACCTCATGCGATTTTTATCTATGGGGGAATTTAAAAGAAAAGGTGTACGCAAATAATCCTCATACCCTGAACGAACTCAAACAGAACATCACCAACACTATCCGAAGCATCATCTTAGCAGAGCTGCAGTCAGTATCAGCCAACATCCTGTGCCGTGCTAAAAAATGTATAGATGTCAATGGGGGACACTTCCAGCATCTCTTGTAACCTGTAAGTAATAAAAACAGGTTTTGGAAAGACTTGGGTCACTTGTAACATTCACGTAATTAAAATACATGTTTTGAAAAAAATTAAAAAAATATTTTAATTTAAAAAAAAATCCGGGCTACTTTTAAGTGGGCCACCCTGTATATATATTTATATATTATTTTGTTCTTATATATTTTTATTTATGAACTACAAAAAGATCAATACAATTGTAATTCACAGTTTAGGATATTTTCCCCTACGATGTTGCTCAGCTGAAGAAATTAAATGATATTTTGTAAATTTGCTGTTGCCGTGATCCGTAACATTGCTTCTGAATGTCTAGTTTAAAATTAAGGTATTATATGAGAAGAGTTATATTTATTGTTACTGTCAAGAACTCGAAAGAGTTAAAACCAATCAAGCGGCTTGCTATTTTCACAATTTAAATTGTGTCAGAATCTTTATTTAAATCTTTGATCTTTCACTAGAAAACCAAGGAAGTACTGTGAACTTTAAGGTATTGAATAAAAGTATAAACATTCATTGCCTGTTATTTTCTCGAACTAAAAGTGCATCTCGTGCCTTTCATTGAACTCCTTCTAACCACGAATAACGGAATTCAAATGCTATAATAATGTCTGCACTTTATTTCAGTGGACTCAATTCATGAAAAACGGCATTAAATTTCACATTAAGTATTGATTCAATTCAATTCAGTGAAAGTCTATTGAAAATGTACAATTGTTCCAATATATACAGTATACATAGAATACATGTACAGTGCTGTGGAAAAGTTTGGAATAATTGTTGAAGTAACCGTTATAAACTAACTGTCAACATTAGTCTGACTTTTTGTTAGTCAAACAAGTACTGAGAAACCAATGTTATCCCACAAAGAACTGATTGATATATTTCACAATTGTCTTGCTACTTCACAATGCAAAATATTTTTGTACTATAAGATTTAATTGATTACTTCCTAACAAATTACGA
>CABFPE010000086.1:1188312-1200005 GCA_900660155.1 Hofstenia miamia
TATATATATATATATATATATACTACTGGTTTCGATTTATAAGTCATCGTCAGTGTACAAATTCGTGGGATTTAATTTACAATTACTACATTAAATGATGTTGAAATATGCATACACTTAATATATGTTCAGTAAATTGATCGTACTTTGTTGACTATTTAATAGCTTGTTTTTGTTGCATTTTTTATGACAGCTAATTTCGTGTTCTTTGTTTTTAGTAATATTTCAAAATTCGCTTTGTTTAGTTGGTGTTCATGCAAATATATTTCACTTTTATATATATATATATATATATATCATGATTTGAAGATTATTATGAAAACATCGGATACAAAATCTTCTGAATGCCTTATAATGTAGAGCCCTAACAAACAAATATCAATATTCTAAACATTTTTTAATGTATGCATATGCATACCTTAGCAAGATAAAATGTAATACATTGTAAAATATATTACCACAAAATTTGTATTCAAAATGATCTTAGCTTCATTAAGTCTCTTAAAATATAATTCAAATATTGAAAGGCCTTCTTAATGAACACTGATTCCTTAAATTACTTAATACAAATAACGCGCTTCTCTACACATATAAACTGGATTTTTCAAGATATTTGCAAAATAAAGATAGGGAAATAAATTCTAACAATTATGGTTAAAAAAATTTATGAAGTTAGAAATTGTACATTCGAGTGGTTAAGAACAATATATGTTTGTAAATAGAAACTAGTAATGAGGTAACTTTCTCAAGTCCATTATTTCCTTTACACTTAAATTTGGGAGTCAAATATGTTTACTAAAAGCTTTTTACAAAAAAAAATTATTAAATGTGTATTTGCATCAATTTCAAAGAAAAGTGGGGCAATCATTTTTCTTTAAAGTAACATCTATTTTCACGTAGTTGTGCTCTCGAAAATTTAGAATAGTAGACATTTAAAATATTAAGTTTTCAATTTGAATTTCGTGTTTTCAAGAAAGTCTATGTATAATTTTGGATTCTGAGAAATAAATTCCGTAAACGAGAGGCTATCTTCCTTTTCAATTAGATATGTAACATTATATGCATAGTATTAGTTTCAATGGACTGCAAAGCCATATATCAAAAGAAATATGCAGCAAGTTTTTTAAGTGTAATTATATGTAAACCTCAATGGTAAAATACTTGCTAATATCTCCTAAAATTATAAATTCCAATATAAAATTATTCCACAATACGCGAAATAATAAATAAACATTTTTAAACGCAATGTAGTCGTTTTTCGTATTTTATTTAGTCGAAAACATTTAAATATGTTTTTCAAGAAAATAGCCACAAATTTTTAAAAAATTCTAGCAATCCATTTCAACCAGATTCACGTATTTGTTTCTCAATAATGATTACAACACTAAGCACTAAGTCTTTGAGAATGTTTAGAACTGAAAAATTCTCAAAAAGAATATTCGAATTATCTTAACTTATTCTTCATCGAATACACTTAAATTGAAACTATTCTAGCAATTTGTTAAACTAGTTCAGTTAGTTAGTAGAATTATACAAATAATTTGTGCCTAGATATCTGTCAAAGCAAATTACATTTCAGTTGGACAGTAATTACTAAAAATTTAATTTCAAGGAAATTGGCTAATTTTGCAGATGGATTTTCTTATTACCTAAATATACATTTCTGTAGAACCTTTTCCAATTTTCTAAGTAATTGATCATTAAGAACTACAATGTTTCTGAAGAGACTTCAAAACCAAATTCTCATTAATCAATATATTGCCAATGCAAATTAATTGAAAAATGAATATCAATAATAGCAAAATATTTTTTCACAGAACAGAAATTAGAAGCCTTAAGAAAATCTTGAATTGTTGAGTTGGTTGGTTCAATGGAATATTGACGCAAGCATAAAAATATAGTGTTTTGTAGAACAGTGAAATCTGAGCTTTACTAAGGCATTACATTAAAATGTTATTTACTGTAGTAAAGATAGCGCATATTATGGTTGTAATTCTAAATAATTAAAGAGGGGGCTCTACATATGAGCACTGTACAGCATTTTTATGTTATACTTTGACCAAATTTAATTTCTCCACAAATAAAATCCAACACCCCACAGCGGAATATAGCTTCAACAAGGGGGCTGGGTCCCCAATCGAATTTAACAAAATGGGCTAAGCGCCCTAAGCACTTCTCGAGTACACTCTTAATGCATATGTACATTGAGTGCAATATATGGACTTCAATAAATCTCCGTAGGATCCAAAATAACTGGATTACTTTAAATTAGGATTGCATGATTGATAATACCAAAGATTTGACAGTATTTTACTTGCAAAATGTGATAGTATTATTGCGAAGAAGTTATCAAGACATAGTTATTCTCTATAAAAGGGGTAAAAACTATCAAATAATTTTGTTATGATATTGCATCTGAATTGAAAACTTGGAAACCACCAGATAATTAAGACAGTGTAAATTTTGCTTGGCATGTCTTCTATTCTAAATTTTTAGAGGTCATTTGTGTACGAATATTAGACATTTGCAGACTGTATAATGCAATTGAATCTCATAGGACTTACATTTTTAAGTGCTAGCAAAATAAATTGTATTAATTGTATACAAAATAAAGGAGCGTAAAATGAGATTCAGATCGAGAAAATGAAGCAGCACTTTGATTTAAAAAAATTAACATTCCGAGTCTCACTAGGGTGGAATTTCATCAACTTTCAGACGAAATACTTTCAGTTATTTTGTTTGTGCTCCAATTTGTATCTTAACATAACCCGGCAATGTTTATTCATATTAAATTGCTTATTGCTTTAAGTTATTACAAAGACTTTGAATAACAATTTACTCGAATGTAAAATCGTTGATAAAAAAGTTTGAATTCATTTAAAATTGTATATAAGCCTTCAAAGCCTGGGTTCTAATTTTACAAATATGTTACGTGGAAACATTACTATCGTGATCTGCTTTATAGAGATTTACCTGGTTTCATGGTATTGTAAATTGCCTGCCGATTTCGACAACAAAAACCATTTTTCGAGATCTGTTGGCGAAAAGTTAACTTTTGAATTATATAGGCAATGTTCCGTAAAGCTGTGCAAATTTTAAAATTATTAAGCATACGCGCTATGTTACTATTATAAACAGATCCCAACGCAGCACTCAGATCGAGCAGGCAAGAATGGTTCTTGATATGAACTTATATTTTCATCTAATAAATTTTTTATTTTTGGAGATTATTACCGAATGTTGACGCGAGATTTTTCAGAATGTTTCTTATCTTATTGCGACATATCGGCTAATTAGAAAACAATATTTATATAAACTTATGAATTATATTATATTTGTAATAAATATATTTACAAATGATTAGCATTTTAATTTTAGATGAATTTCCGCATTTTGTGTTTTCTGTGTGCAATTATGATTTTATTTACACCAAAAGTCTCAGCTATTGACGGTGATGCTACCCCACAGAATGATTTAGAAAGAGAAAATAGAGCATGGAGAAGTTATCAAAAGCGAGCTTGGAGATCATGGCAAAAACGCGCATGGAGATCGTATGGAGGCGCTTATTGAAAAGACCCTTTGAACACACATTTGTTGTTAATTTTTAATTGCTTTGAAATATTTACCTTTCCCAATAAATTAATTTTGAGACTAATTAACCAATGAAATTGCTCGTCAGCTTTTTACTGATAACAGTGGAACTCGAGATAATTTGCTTCGAAACTAATTAACCAAAGCAGAATTTCATTAAGTGTGAATAGCAGTTGATTTGAAACAACTGGTTTTTCAGTATTTACTACCTGAAGCTTAAATTTAATTTGTCTTTGAACCGCGCTACTTGCTACAATTACTTAATTTCTTTATCAACTTCTCAACTACGAATTCTATTCTCTCATTTCTAATATAAAAAAATTCTACTGCATTCTGCTTTTTTAACAATTTTGGCGAAAAATTGCATGAATTTATCACAAGTTTAGCATACGTAAGGATACATATTCATAAATGAATATGTGCTGCATTCATATCTATATTTATGACAAATAACTACAATATTTATGCATACATATATACACATATATATATATATGTATGTATTTATATATATATATTTATTTATTTATATATATATATATATATATCATGTTGATGTAGATATATAAATTGAAAGAAAATTTGAGAATTTATTATAGATCAAATTATGTCATAAATTGGGAAGCAATAAATCGCATGAAATAACAAAAGATCTTAGTTAAACAATACAGCTTCATGGAAACACTTATATTTGCTCTAATTTTTGGACATAGATGTAGTTCTGTAATATGTTCTATAATATTTTAAAAGGGATAACGGAAACGTTACAATACAAACAATAGCTACGAATGCATGCAGCCCTTGTTCATCATATGTACAAAATAATGTAAATTTACTTCTTACTTGTCTTGTCAAGAGTAATTTTACTTTGCTTAGTCATAGTGATTTTAGTTTGGTTTAGCGCAATCAATAACTAAGCTGTATAACTTTTGCTTCTGGTTGCCTCAAACACTGTTATTTAATCATTAAATGTAATTTAGACGATCTTTTGCCATTTTACGCTGGATGAACAGAGCAATCAGAAAAATAATTGTGGAATAAATTCTGAAATATTTCAACATTTCGCTCTTGCTACCTACTTAAAATTTAAACGAGAGGCTATTAGAAAAGTTTTATGCAAAATTTATGTTTGCTTTTCTTTGAAACAATCAAATTATATTCAACTCACAAAATTTAACTACTGCAATTGAGAATATTTAAGGAAATTTAGGCAAAGGGGATTCACTCGAGTGCTTCGAATTTTTGCTTAATAAATATTCTTCTAAACAGTGTTTATCTTTTTATGAAATATGAAACTTGCAGTATATTCTTTTTTAAGATTTTCATTGCATAGTGTATATGCAAACGGAAATATATAGTCTATGATGAGGTTTTCTGAAGAGTTCACATCCTATAAATACGATACAAGAGTAGGGTGTAGCCAGGATTTTATTATAGGGGAAAACTTCAAAAACATTAAGCAGCCCGAGATTTAACCAGTCTGTGAAAAAAATATTTAAATGTATATATTTCAAAAACTAATGAAAATATCCAAAATCCAAAACAGCACAGGATAAAATAGTTTCTCTTCTTTCATTTTTTCCTAAGCCACAACCCAGCGTGACAATGCGCGAAGTCCGCCATCACAAGCGCCTTTGATGCGACAACTCTGACTTTGAGCGCGCTACACCTAAGTGGGTTTGCAAACAGCTAAAGTTTACTGTTGCTCTCATGTGCTCAAACCTTATAATTTCATGAACCTAGATATTGAAGTAACTTAAATCTTTTTCAAATTATTCTTTGCTCAAATTATTGAACTATGTCCCATTGATGCATGCCAGGTCATAATTTAAGAGCTAAAGTGAAAAAGGAGTCACTCATTTATTTGATGGCGCCTTCTGATTATTTTTTCAAGGGTCATAAAAAATTTTCAAAAATTCTCTTGCCGTTTAAGATTAAGCGTCAAACCTTTACTTGCATCAACTTAGACTTTATGACTTTTAATTTTATAAAAACATATTCTCTCCCACAATTTATAATTCGAAATTCATTGTTATTTATACTTACTCAAAGAATAGCATAGTTCTGATGCCAAAATGACATTGTCTCAGACTTTACGCCGGCGAATAATTAGCGGTTGCAATGGAATATTCTGAATTAAATCGCTGTCAATCAAAAAGTCAGTTTGTTTGAGTGGCCTTAAAGCAATTTAATATAATAAATCACATTTTCGAACGTATTTAGTATGTCCTTGGCAATAACACATTATTGACATTAATCAAACCAACCACTATAACAATTAAAAATTCAGGCATAACATTTTTGCTTAGGATAATAAACGAACTATTCCCAGTATTTGTTCGAATTTATATATTTCTTTGAATACAATAAATTATGATATATTAACACACAATAATGTCGCCAATATACTTAGATAAAATTATTTATTCAAGTTTGAACGGATTTACAAGGAATTGTTTTCAATTAAGTTTGTTGTTTTTTGTTTCACAGTACTCAAAATTCTGTTTTTCTAACCTTAAGCTGACTATGTCCTGTATAAATGACAAACTATTTTTTAAGCTTTTCAAGAAATTTTCTCCAAGCCTATAATGAAATTGGGAAATTCTGAGGGAATAGTCACAACTATTAGTGAACGTAATTAAACATAATGTTAAAAATTCGTACAAAAGTTTATTGCTGTTACAGAAATACTTGAAAAATTAATCACTAGTCGAAGGCTCGTGGCATCTGCAACTGTCCTCAACTATGTTGTTTCTGTTTCCGTGACCAAAGTCAGAAATCGGTGACTTCTGACTTCGAGCAAAGGCATGATAGGTCGCGAACTAAGGGTGAAAATGAAAGAGCATCACAAAGCTTTTAATTCCTTAACAGTTTTGAAAAATTTTTTTGAAATCTGTTTGACATTTTATAAAAAACACAGAAATACTATATTTAGAAGTTTCAACGTGAAACATTGTTATGTACTACCTAAAGACTGTTTTAGTACTTTTAGGATACCATATAATCAGCCTAAATCAATTGACTCTGGCATCTTGAAAAATAGCGGAAGCTACACAATATTCAAAACTTAAATCATACAAGCTTATAGCATTGTCCTTTGGTAGTCAAAAAATATTATAACAAAATTGAAACTTGCACTGTGTTCGGCAATTGTATGTATGCAATTATTCCTGCAAAATATAACTGTATACAATTGTATAAAACTATAATTTACTTAAAAATATATTCGCAGGGGGACACAGGGTAGCAGGTACAAAGCAAATAGACCTGTTACCCAGTGTAGTGTGTAAGCTTATGATATGCTATTTGCTAACTTTGTTTTTCAAAGATAGTAAAGTAGTGGTAGATCCTCGCTTATCCGAACACCCCGACATGTGTGATGTATTAATCATGAATAGTTATTATATATATTTGACAAAACATTCAATTGATTCGGCATGTCCTGAACTTCAGTATATTGCAGTGAGTGCTTTGCGTCAAGAAGTGTGTCCGCTAGTTCTTGTGAGCGAAACTGGAGCACAACGGCAAAGGGAACCGGTTATCATCGAAAAGGTCAAAAAAACTCGTATATTTGTTTTCAAAACTTAAAGCTTCAAAAGAAAGTTCAAGATGTGGAATATAAAGAAGAAGACATTCCACTGGAATGGATTGTGGAAGATTAGGTTTTTTATTGTTTCTTATGATTTTTGATAAAAGCTATGTGATTTTTGTTTTATTTTTTCTACCTCTTTCAGTTTCAAAAAAGAAATGTAAACAGAGAGATTAATACAATTATATACAATACTATTGTGAATAGTATAATTGTATATAATTTTGCAATCATTTGCAAAAAATATAATTGTACTAATTGTAATTACCAAACACAGTGTCAGATACAAAGCACAAGGTTAGAAATCTTTTCAATGGCTATTCTGAAGATGGTGCAACTCACGCCAAATTGTATCTACTGATGCTTCAAAATGAAAAAAATATTGGGGAATTTGGAGAAAAAAATTTGCAAAATTATGTTGTAGCGGATATTCAACATTTAAACTGCATTTTGAAAATTAAATATCTATTTTCTTGCTTAAAGGGAATATATATATATATATATATAAGGCGTTAAAAATGCATCATGAATGCATTTATATAGAAAGGAGTTAATGAGAAAAGCTTGCTTGGAAGTCCTGCCCTGGCACAATAGATTGGCTGTGACTGTGACCTATTCCGCGACACTTGCGAACGGCCAGATTCTCAAAAATTCTGCTCAATAGCTAGATATGGTGAAAAAATTCAAGTAAGTATTAAAAACAGATTTACTGATATTTAACAATTGAATTTTACATTGCACTATTATCAGTGCATATTGGCGAAGAGGTTGTGAAATTTCTTCATGCATCGCCAAGGCTATATTAGATTACCACGCTAATTTGTAGAATACATTGTGTTAAAGAATTCTTAACATAATTGAAAAATGCTATTCTTTAGTACCATATTAGAACTACTGGATTTTTTCATCACTTTTGCAATGAGCACTCCACCATATTTGTTGCACCAGTTAGGATTTTCCAGTGTTTTTATGGTTTTTATGACTAGATTACATTAGGATTTACTGAAGAATTAATCTGATGAAGTTTATCTTGTCATTTATCAATTGCATGGGCATATTACTTGAGATAAATTCTAAAAAATCTTGAAAATTGTCGTAAGCTTGATACTCTCAGATTAATTGTTGTGGTTGTTATTGAGTAACAACAGGAAATAACATATAACTTTAAAATTATGCTTATTTAATTTATTATCTACATTAATTTTCATACACTATTTTTCCCATTTCAATAGCTGGAAACGGGTAGTAGTCTTAGGTCAGCGCAAAGCCAAAATAGCATGAAAAACCAACAAAATATATATGACATTATGATCTTGCAATGGTTTGATGAAAACAAGCTGTAAAACAAACGCATAATATAAATGGAAATTAATTAAAATAAACAGTGTTGCTAGATGTTGATTTATTTTTTTGCCATGCCTACAGGTCACAGGAATATTTTTATTGAGCTCCATCCAGTCAGTGGCCTACGTAGGTCTGCAGCGCGCGCTAGCCGTTCGAACCAGTCGTTTATGACAGTGAAGTTTGTTGGGTATTGTTTTGGTCGGCCCTCAAAGGGAGCTACCAAACCGGAATATCAGCGATGATATACTTTTGCACTTTTGAAAAAGCTACAAGCAATTGGATTCCATTTTTGCATACTGTTTTCATTTATCGAAAACAAAAATGACAAAAACCTGCTTTCACGAAAATGTTTCCGTTCTCGTCCATGCCTAGGAAACATTATGAGCATATTGTAAATTCTGTTATATTATAAACTAGTGCTAATCCGGTCAGATTAGAACCGATTAAACCAGTCCTTTCAGGTTAAATCAGCATATTCTGTAGGAACTGATTAATCAGGTTAGAATCCGGTTAAATGTTGACACATCGGCATGACATATATTCTTCAGTTCAACTTGAGCATGAAAATAGATGTATGTAAGTATGCAAGCACTAATTTTTAAACATCATGTTAAGACTGGAAAATTCGGGCAGGTTAATCCGGTTATATATTTTGGAGCGCAAAGCATTATTTTTAACCCTAATCTGCACATTTTTACTCTTACATTACAAACTGTTTTTTAAACTATTTCAAACAGTTTTCTCTAAGCCTATTGAGAAACTTCGAAATCTTTTAAATATTGATTCATCAATTGGAGTAATGTTAAGCACTTGTGAAAAAGACTATGTTTGTGCTTATTATATTTGGAAATGTTAACATTTTTTAAGAAAATTTCAATGTTTTAGAATTCACTTATAGTCCATAGAAGATAAAATTTCCATAGCTATTTTATGTCTTACTTATGATTCTGTTGTGCACAAAATCAGGGGCGTGGCACTGAAGGGACTGGAAACGATTTTAGAAATTAAGTGAAAGAGGAGGGACGTCTACATTTTGTGTTGATGCTGATGATCTTGAAAATCTGTACTGGATGGAAAGGAATGAGGATCTAAAGAACTTGTGAGCAATCACCACAGATGCTAAGAGGCCTACAGATAGAAGAGAGTTAACATATATACTAAATAAAACGATTATAAAATCCTTTCTTGAGATACACAATTAACAAAATTCAGATATTATTGAATTTCTCCAAATTCAACTTCCCTAGGTAACAATTTTTCAATGTTATATGAACCTGAAAGTAGTTTTACTAAAATATTCCGATTTGTGAAGTCAAAATCTTTCGATAAATCAATGAGAGAAATTGGTACATACTTTTTTAAAATCCAGTTATGCTATTATATTGAGTGGCAACTGAAGTTGCATCAGATGCAAAAAAATTGTTCCTAAGGCCATAATTTGTTTTTGATATTAACTAGTAATTGACTTTCTTGGAAAGTTATCTTCATAAGTCTTAGTTCTAGCATAAAGTGTATCTTTTGGCTTAGCCCTAATTAAATTTTAAATGCTTAAATCTCACAAAATATTAAAAATATCATAAATCTGGAAACATCACTGCACAGAAAACCGTTGTTTCTTTCATTTTTACCTTAAATCGTCCACTGGTTTCAACCACTCCAGAGGTGCATTTGGATTTTACTTGGATGCTCTATTTACAAAAAACAAATTAGTTGAGTTGCCATAGGTTTTAGATCACTTTATTATCTGAACAGGTGTGGAAGCAGTTCTAACATTTTGCTCGAATAATTGATTAAACTTAAGAGCATTAATTGCTTTGATAAGACAATAGTATTTTGAATTAAGAAAACTGACTTTGATATACATCCCTAATAGAAAGCTCACCAAAAATAATACCATTACAAATATACTTAGACTCTTCATTGTCATCAGTCAATTTTTTGTATTCAAGCTTTACTGTAGCAACTAACGGTTTTTAGTTGTCCAAACTTATGCTATGTAAAAATTTTCTGAAATATTTTTTGGGCTAAGAATCCTGTTGATATCATTAAAAAACGTTGCAGACAGTGTAATATTTTTTTGTAAATTATACAAAATATGAATATTTTTATATTTTGCGCTCGCACGTATTTCTAATTTTAAAAATATATATATATATATATATATATATATATATTTGATCTTTACCAGCCAGTTATTTCACATTTAATCTACATAATGGGTGATTTCAACTTTCCATGACTTGATATTTCTAGTGGTATTTCCCCTAATGAATATGATCAAATAATTTTTGACTTTTTAATATCACTATATTTAAATCAAATTGTTTACTTTCCAGCACATATCAATGGAAATACTCTTGATTTAATATTTACAAATGATATTAATTTGGAAAATGATGAAAATTGTTTCATATCTCGTATGCTAAGCTTCTCTGATCATTGTATTATATTCATGAATAATAATATTTCATTTCCTAATATAAATGATCTGAAGTTCAACGATATTGATAAACGGATTAGTAAATCAAAATTTTCGTTTAATTTGATAGATCATAAAAACCTAACGGCATTTTACCACTGTTCATGAGATGTCAAAAGATACAGAAATATACACAAATTTCTGGTACAATGAATTATTTAAAAGTATTAAACTACATGTTCCTAAGAAGAGAAATAAACGAAATAATTTTTCATCAAATTTTACATTTCACACAATTCGTTTATTTAATAGATGCAATTCTTTATATAAAAAACTACTAAAACCAAATGAAATCTATTATCAATTATGTAACGATGTACTTCTATCTGCTGAATTAGATAAAGTTTTATTCATTGAAAGTCTGTGTTCTACAAAAAATATCAATAAAGTCCCACATGGAAAATTAATTGAAAAACTCCAATTATTCAAAATTGGTGGAAATTTTTTAAAATTATTAGCATCATACTTGAAAAATCGTCGGCAAGTGGTAAAATTTCGTAATACCGTATCAAAGAGCTGTATTATTACAAGTGGTGTTCCACAGGGATCAATTTTAGCTCCAATACTATTTTTAGCTTTTATAAATGACTTACCAAATTGTTGTCAATCACCGTTTGCTACATTTTTGCTGATGATGTGAAGATTTCAAACAATAACTTTCAAGAATTAGTGGTTGATACTGAAAGAATT
>CABFPE010000086.1:1229265-1263486 GCA_900660155.1 Hofstenia miamia
TATGTACACATCTTACAAGTTAAAGCAAAATAGTGTGAGTTCATTCACTATCTATTTAGCTGTTGCTATTTATAATGGCACATGTTACTGCACAGGATTTTATTGTATAGCATTACATGTATATACTAATGGAATGCCTAATAGACGTATTTCTTTGCATCTAAATATCCCAAGATCTACAGTAGACTACATTGTAAAAATTTACAATTAAGCCAACAATTTCTTGTCAGAAAATAAGCAAAAGGCAACCAAAGCCTTTACTGGCATTGAACAAGGGAAAGGTATTCAGTAATTCCATGGTGTTTGAGTCCGCCATCAAAAGTCTTAATGACCTTTTCCTTAAAAAATTCATAGCCATTTGCAATTTGAAAGTGGGCAAAAAGTTTTCCGACAAAATATAAATCCCTTCTTTCCTCTAATAAGATCCCTCTGATTGATGAAAGTCCAAATGTTAATATGAAAAAACAAATTTAGTAATAAATTGTTTTTACTTCCAATTTTAAAATAGTATTTCTCACAAAAACAGGCAGTTTCAAATACCATAGTGTAAAAATGTAGTTTCAAGTGCGTGTTTTATAGACTGCTACATTATAAAAAGACTAAACACTAGATGTTGATAACAATCTATAGAAAAAAATGTATTAAAGTCCCCCATTAATAGTGAATTGAAAAATTTTCACATTGTGAAGTTTAATTTATTGTATCGATATGGATATACTGGGAAAACTAACAAATTCCAATTACAATAGCTCAAATGTTGAAACTATAATTTCATTTTTGCTTGTAGAATGAATAATTCAGATAATCTAGTAATTTTGTAGGATAGTTCAGCAAAGAGTTTTCATCATGCACAAATGTTGGTGTTACGTGGAATGCCGTTATGATAACTGTTAGTTGCGTAAAATTGTTGTTCAGTGGCTTTCCCCAGTTAATACAGAACTAGAAAGGGAAATTTAAAGGTAAGACCTTAAAATCGATAGGTACAATTGATGCCAGAAATTTTATTAACAAAAATCTACAGGCACACACACCGATTCAAAAAGTTCTGATATAAGAAGTAAACGCCAAAAATTCATATAGAATTGTACACAAAGTTGATCGTTCTACCCGGATATCTGAAACAGCGATAAAATATGTTCCTAGAAATAGAAATGCACCAATTGCAGACTTTGCTATGAAAACGATTTCTCCGGTTGCCAGGTAAATTTGACAACCCACATCCCTTTCAACAATCTATTGTGATTTTTGATGAAAAAATGTTTTTCATATTTGTTGAACCATGTTAATATATTTTGATATTAGATATCTTTGTCCTTCCGGTAGAATATTTTAATGAATGTACACAAATTATTTAATAAAGAAGCGTTATTTGTTTGATAAAGGCTATCAAATAAGGCAACAGTGCCTTAATAAAAATACATTACCATTAATTAATTTACTGATAAATTTGATTAGCAACTAAAATTCCATTAACCAAAAATATCTTAGGTTATCACATGGGCGATTTTTTTGACCTAAAAAATTTGAAATTTTGACTTTTTTTTACTTGAAACGTAATTTTTTACCTAAAAAATTGACCTAAAGATTTTGAAGCTTTTGTAAAATTCGTGTATTCTATACTAAACAATCAACTAGGTAGTAAGAAGCATCAATACAGAACTGCCCATTATTTTATTGTGTTAAGCATACTTTTTAACATTGAGAAGAACCTTTCCATGGAAACAGGAGAACAATTGTTATCTTCAGCAATTCATATTCTGTAAGATTTAATGAACATATTATTGATTTAGTCATGTAATCTATAGTTTTCAATTTTCGACAAAGCATCCAAGTTGATTCAAACTCAAAGCATTTTACAAATTCAATTCAATTCATAGTAATTTGTGGTTTGCACTAACTTTTGCATTATTGCATCAATGAGTTTTTGCTTTATCAACAATAACACCCTTAGTAATGTCATTTTAATAAATATTGGCAAAACATTAAAATAATAATTTAACGTTTGCTCTAACTTATCTCTATTTTAGTAGTTAAAATTGTGCAGTGATATTTTCCCATGTTTTTGTAACCAAGAATTTATATTTTTAAAAGCTAAACGAATTGGAATTGACGTTATAGATTTATAAGTAGAGGCTTCTTCTCTTTTAAACTTTTGCTTACAATTTAAATACAAAACACAAATTTACTCAGATACTCTGCTATTAAGAATATTGTTAAGTTTTGTATTACACGGTTTTTTATGAAAATCATTCATACATTGTTTTTCTTCCAAAAAAATTTACCTCAAAGGAATTTCAAATTGTTTTTTATCTAATTCCAAATGTAAACCTTTGACATTATTTTGACCTTAAAGTTTTTAAAATATCTATGCATATGCATTAAAACAATTAAATTTTTAACTATCTAAACAAAATTGACCTTTATTTCAACTATGTTTTTTACTTTTGTTCGCCCTAGTTATCACAATTAATGATGTAAGATCTCTTTTCCACCAAAAAGCATCGAATCGAATCAATAGAATAATCTGCATTGCATTTTACACACTTTGTTGGGCTGAAATTCAGAAACACGGTTCTATTTGAGAAACAAGAGCAAGATATTTCCATCCATTCAGAAAGAAATGTTTTTTCAGAATAAATGGAGGCTTAATGACCAACAAAAAATCAATTTAATTCTTCTATAAATAGCATACGGCATTTTAATAGCGTGGTTTGTGATAAAGTTCAGCTTATTTTTCCTGTGTTGCTACATTTATTGTTCTATTGTTTAAATATGTTTAGCTTACTCTGTTTTCAAACAAAAGATTTCTTGTCAAATGATTCTTGTTCAATGTGATCGCTTATTTAAATTGAATACTCAATTTTCCCCATGCCTCTGACTAACAGGATAACTTTAAGGAGATATCTTGAATTCGAAAAGTAAAATACGAGTATATATAGTTGGCAGAAAGATTTTCCGCTATTGCACATCCCAATGCAGTAGAGCATTAATAAATTAAATAATTAAATTCATAGTATACATAAAAAAAGATTCCATTAAAAATGATATAGTAAATTATTCAGAAATCATAAAATAATTAGTGACATTGTGTTACCTGGTTTGTACTAACAATACAATCGTTTGCACCTGTCTTTGCAATGCCAAAAAGGCGATAACACAAGTGTCTCAATAGGAAACAATAATTGCTATTAGGTCATTCATAGTGAACGCGTTGACATTGAATTGGTTATAGAACTCAGTAATATAATAAACAGAGTATACACTTTTGAGTAACATTTGACATCTGTAAGAAATTGTACTTCCAAGAATAGAGATCTATCAACTAGCATCACAATGTACCCATTAGCGGTATTTTTACTTTGAAGCATGGGTGAAGGCTGATAATTATACATAAAGAATTTGAAAAATTGTCAGTAAGAAAATGAGTTCTTGTCTAAAAATAAGTGTAAGTTGAAGATTCAAGTTCGAATCAAGCCTGTTATGCAAAAATGTTTTTAAAGAAAAGCTAAAAATTCAAAAACTGACTCAACATATTTTAGGCCACAACAACGCTGAAGCGAAAAAGGCATAAAGTCCACCTTCGAAAATTAAGGAAGCAAACAATTTCATATGATTAATAATAACAAAATGTATAGATGGCGGAACACCATTTACGAACTTCGTAAAGGATGGAAATGAAAAAATATTCGCTTATACAAGGCTATTTGGGCTCATAGCCTACAACACAAAAATGAGCGTTCTGTAAATTATAGAAAAAATTACCTGGCTGGGGCGATATTTAGATTAGCAGATAAATTTGCTAGTGCTGAATCAAGATCGGTACCCAAACCTTCTTTCTGTGGTGCTTTTTTGGGAGTGACCGGATTAGAAACGGCTTGTGTACCGGGTCGAGTAGGCTGTAACAGATCGTTAAATGGTTCGACGTCTAAAAAAGGAGACGCAAATAAACAATGCACAAGTAACTGTGTAGTTAAAAACATTTTAATTTATATGGCTTCAGTTAAAAAATGAGCTTATATTAATGAAATGGATATGCTTTAACTAGTGTTCTTCAGAGAGAATATAGAGAACAGTAATAAACACTGAATAGGGAGAGATACAAGAAGCTAAATTTGATGCAAATTTATACAAGCACATGGAATAGAAATAAATGACAAATGACAAATACAGGAGAAAGTCAGAACTTAAAAAAGAGCAGTGATACAGTTTGACATCAGCAACAAAATAAAAAAGGACAGGACTAAACAAAACTTGTTACTAATAACATGATATTTAACAAAAATAAACATAAACATGCTGACAACAAACCTTTGATTTGGCCTAAAATTATAACTAAATTGTAACACCAATCAAGGAGGCCTAAATAACAAAGGAAAACACCTAGAATCGTGATCTACAAAAATCAGTGGCCCAAGGAAAACATTCAATCTTGCCAACAAAATATATTTTAGCATGTAAATGTCGTTTGTAAATTCAGTCTAAAACAGCAATTATTTAGATGTAGTCGGCCCACTCACTTTAGTAAATTGACAATCAGTGCTTCCCCTGTGGTTTAGATTTCCTACTACTAATTACAGTTCAACCAATTTAGCTGATGCTTAAAAAGCAAATCAGGTTTAAATAACAATTCCTTCAAAAAATAGAAGAACATTTCCTTGTTTAATCAACACAAGGTTGATTCTATTTTCTAGGTTTGAAGGAATTTTACATTAAACACGCAAAAACAATCATAATTCCAAACAAAAGAAACAATGTAAAGCGACAACTCTTCCGAAATAGTTCACTCCATTTACATCAGCATGCGTCAGACATCTACATAAGAGGATAGAAATTTGAAATTCATAATTGACTGGTTGGTTTATATGTAAATCATTTGATAGAAAATTTAAACACGTGTAATAAAAACCAAAGACATATTTTCAAAGAAATATCAATCCTCGAGCGGGACATTGCGGCTAAGAAATTTTAGCAGTTTATTTTCACACTGTTCCGCAATTCCATGCACGGAAAACATTGAATATTCAAGCTTAATAAAAACAATAAACATTTAAAATAAGAAATCGATTCAAAAGCCTTGTTTGTTTGGGATTGCAAACTTCAATTGAAAATGCCAATATAAAGTCATTTTGCGATATTTTATATGTACAATATATAAAAAATATAAGAAAATCCTTAATTTGCACAAAATAAATGTGTTTTGTTCCATTATTTGACACACGACTACATGGTAAATGTCAACACAACTTTTTTAGGGGAAAATTCAAATTGGAATGTCCTGTAAATTTCCAGAGATATTTAAATCTACATGAATATGAGAAAAATACAATTGCACAAAAATTAGGTCGACATGTCAAAGAGATCGTTGAAAAAAATGAGTTGGAAAGGGCGGCTAAATCATGGAACACTAAGTATATCAAACTGTCTATCTAAATGAAAATGTTTCCAAAAGATGTCCTCCATTGAAGATTCTATCTAATAAATTTTCTTCTTGTAAGTGTATGCAATACAATTTAAAACAGCATAAATTAACGTACAAGATATCATACGAACATATCATAACGAACATATCTCCAACATTTCACTTTTCAACAATTTTCACAATTATTTATCGTGCGCGTTCGATTTCCTTGTGATCGTCACATAGCTAATTATCTCGGGTGGTTAGACGTGCGATTCATCAAAATGTGATAGATCACTTTTGAATCAATCACTAGTCCAACCGTGGCCTAAAGTAACTGTCTGCATTGTAAAGGAGATCATAGGAAGAATGAGTAAACGTAGGTGACAAACACCGTAACCGTTAAATTTTGTGTTGAGGTGAAATTGTCACCCCACACAAATGTTTGTCATTAATGCGAGAGAGCAACGGAATTCGAGATTTATTGACATTCTTACTATCACTCATAAATTTTATGGAATATATTCATTTTTCGCTTCCGAATATTTATTTTAATGTTGCAAATATAAAATGTGAATTTTTACGTGCGATTCATCAAAATGTGATAGATCACTTTTGAATCAATCACTAGTCCAACCGTGGCCTAAAGTAACTGTCTGCATTGTAAAGGAGATCATAGGAAGAATGAGTAAACGTAGGTGACAAACACCGTAACCGTTAAATTTTGTGTTGAGGTGAAATTGTCACCCCACACAAATGTTTGTCATTAATGCGAGAGAGCAACGGAATTCGAGATTTATTGACATTCTTACTATCACTCATAAATTTTATGGAATATATTCATTTTTCGCTTCCGAATATTTATTTTAATGTTGCAAATATAAAATGTGAATTTTTTGTAATAGAATGATTTAGTTACACAATATTTTTCTTTGTAACACATCCTTTAATTTGATGAAATAGAACTTCTTTCATTGCCACCTGATGTGAATTTCTCTTAGTTTCATACTGTTAAATTCAAATTGTCAAAACGGTGTTCTGCTGAAAATGCTAGAGTTTATTACAATGTTTATATTGCAGATAGTGATGACGATAATTTTTCATTGATGTCGAATCTATGAATTTTGAATCTGGTGCTGGATGTATATCTGCGTAGCCCAGTTTCTTCGATCAGAACATGCATGCAGTTAATAAAGACGGAATATCCAGTGATCTATCAATAGACAATCTTATTGATATACGTTGTATTACTAATATTGAAGAGAAAATATTTCGCACTTAGCACTTTCTGGCAGACAATCATGTTATGTTGATGCTAAGCCAGTTCAACCACTGGAAAGAACACCAAGTCTATTAAACTAACAAATGGACAAATAATATATTTCGATAGTATCATTGACAATTGTGTTGTGTGAGACATTCCACTCAGAAGGCAAAAGGAAAAAAATATGTAATGGAACGAAGAACTTGGAAATTACACGTCATTGCATTGCACATTACTGCCTGCTTTTGGAGTGAACAACATGGAAACATATGATACGGTCTAGAACTCATGAGATGCAACTGGTTCCAACAGGTAAGGCTTAGGCCTCCTACAACCATTTGGGATATTAAATGATTTTGCAGTGATTTTTAATAGTAATGCTGTGGAGTGCAATCGATGTTATTTATGTCTTTGATCTTGTGACGTTAAAAGAACACTTCGCTGTGAAAGTTGTAAAAATTAGTTTGACAATAACTTGGTAAGAAAATTTAAGCAGCTTGAAATGTTAGTAATAAGAATTCTTTTTGACATTGTTAGTGTCATTTTAATTCTTTTTTTCAAATAAATTTTCTAAATGATATATTAATATTTCCTTAAAAAACAAGATAAAATATAGTGTAATAATAAAAAAAGATGAAATAGTACATTTCAAGTCAAATAATATATTGTTTGTAACATAAAACCTCAATAAATTTTTACATAACTTAATGGTTAAAGGATGTATGCTAAAGTTTACTATACTTTCAAAACTAAAGTTTAAGAGACAATGTCAAATAGTTTATTAAACAATGTTTTCAGACATTAAATGTGTTAATTAAAAATTATTATGGAATTTGTGATAATGGACCACCAAAATGGTTCCTTGCACAGAGCACATTACCATACTAAATGCAAAATTGAATAGCAGCTAAGACCATTGTCATGTCTGGAGAAATATTTATTTGAATTATTCGCAGCAAAACTGGGATGTAATCCGATCACGCAACGATTGAAGTTTTTTATTCATTGTATAGGATACTTATATATCTGATATTCAAAGTATGCAGAAATCAAAGAAGTTTTCACCGTCTTTTTGTGAAAAACAAACGTCCCAATGGTTAACGACAACTAATTGTGACGTCATGCCTGCAAATCTCTAGCAGTTTTCATCTGTGAATAATACAATTTGACGTAGATCGCGCTGCATTAACATTACAAACGTTCCGAGCAGCAGCTTAATAAATTTAGTCAATAATTAAGTTAAGAGACGAAAACATTTTTTAGCTTACGAACACAGGAAAGTATCGCATTTACAAAAAGAGTTTTAATTTGTCCTAGAACGGTAATCTAGTTAATTGAAATACACGCCTTTGAAATGATTTCTTTTAAATCACACGTTGTGTGCATTTTACAAGGAAATCTTTTATGATATTAATTAGAAAAACTTACTTGACTGATTTCCAAAAGCATTCTCAAACATCGCAGGTTGAAACTGCGGAGCAGCTGGCTGCATCTGCGGTACCATGTACTGCGACATGGGTGCCATTGGCATACCTACACCATACTGAGGCATACCTAAAGGGAAGATAACTGAGAATGTTCAATTACATTAGACAATTTAAATACAACATCAAGCATTCACATCGCGACGACTACTGACATGCCGTACAAAGTTCTCGTGACAACAAATGCCACCTTCTTTCAAAGAATTTCAAGAATATTTATCATTCAAATCGAAACCTGATAACAATTATTTTCTATGCAATTTGGAATTATAGCTTAATATCAGTTCTAACCGGGTCACCCCGGCCAGGGATTTCTTGACGGATCAGACGATTCAACTTTCCATTTAAATCTTCCGGGTCGGCCATGTCAAAACGTCACATATATTTAATAAACAAGTGAAAGAAACAAATGCACAGATATTGTATTACGCAAATTCCTCGTGTTTTAATTACTTTTAATGCTTTCAGAAGTTTTTTTAAGTTCAATTTAGTTTGTTTCTGCAATTGCAGTATTTAAAGTCAAATCAAAAGTATTGTTAAAAATAGTTTGGAGTTAAATTAACAAATTTAAAAAAACTTTCGCCACCAGAAAACTCTTCGTTATACTAATACTTATAGAATAGAGCATTGCTGAAGTTAAATTAAGAATCGGCTTTGCTAGCAAATTAATTTTTTTAAAAAACCACTATGGAAATTTACTTATTTCACACCTTAAATGATGGAAGATACTAAAAATTTATCCTAAAAATACAATTTCGTCTTTACTAGTCCAAACAAATATACAGAGTGGGTCACTACCAAAGATGTAAATTGGCTGGGGTGGACCAAACTTTACAGATGAAGCAAAAAGATAAGTCCCCAATTTTCCAAAATGGATATTTATAGTAAGTGAAAGTATGTTTACGCATGCCAGAAAGTTTTTCGAAAAATGAAATTTTTTCAATTTAGCAATTTGTCTTTTACTATACTTTTTTGTAGTTATCTGCGATAGGCCAAATACTGGATCAAAAATGGAATATTTTGGTGGGCTGTGACTGGGCATGCAAATAGTGTGCTGGGCTAGGTATGGATAACAAAACGAAGGCGCATTTAGATAAAGTATGGAAATGGCCAATATGAGTAATCAATAAGGAGGTATACATAGGTATGTATGTTATATATGCAAAAAATGAGTGTGCAATGCAAATGAGAAAAAAACTACAAAATTATGCGAACATAGAAATTATTAATTGAAATCTGATAGTGATTACTAAAGCTGAATTAGAACAGGTCAGACAATATCTGCAACTTCAAGACAAAACGTAGTAACGGTGTTACTTCAAATATATAGTGTTTTTAAGAATTATAACAGCTGTTTGTGATGAAATCATAAAACTAGAAAGCAGTAAAAAAACACAGTAAATAATTTATGTAAAAATAGCATATAAAATAGCATTGTAATTGCAGAATAATTTATAGTTTACTAATGCCTAAATAACTAAGCGGCAGCATTAAGTGGAATGCAAATGACAACATCAAGACTGCTGAAGGATATTTTGGTTCCTTTGTTTTGCATACTAAACTGTTTTTCTCATAAAATTAGACATGAATGAACATAAAATCAATAAAATTTCTAGAAATCCATTAATAAAATAATAGGGAAAAACAACTGTGTTACCATCATACTGGCTTAATGATTTCCAAGAAAAATCAGGAGTATTATATAATTAACGTTTTAATTTTACATGGTCTTAAAGAGGCATATTCTGATAAAATACAATTGACTAAAGCTTTGGAGGAATGCTTTACTCAGTAATATAGAGAAAACATTAGCATATAAGTTGTAATGTGCAAGAAATTAACTAGCATATATATATATATACAGGGTGCGGAGAAAGTTCCCGACCCATTTTTATTTTTTACATTAAAGATATTATTTATTTATTAAATTTATCGATTTATATCTCATTCTCTTCCTATAATCATATACTTTAATGTTACAGGTCTAAAATTTGATAAATTAGCAGTGTCTTTTGTAAAAATGAGTCAACGTGAGGCTATTATTCACTTACACTGCGCGGGAAAGACAAATCCAGAGATTGTTAAGGAGTTAAAAGCACCAAAATCGACTGTTAGAGATGCTGTTAAACGTTACCAAGAACTGGGGACAACAGGTGATCGAGCCAGGTGTGGACGACCTCGCACTGCACGCACTCCAACCAAAATCAAATGCATTAGGGAGCGGATAAGGAGGGACCCCAAGCGGAGCATGAGAAAGATGGCTAAGAGTTTGGATATCGACGAAAAAACTGTGAGAACCATCGTCAAAGNTATATATATATATATATATATATATATATATTACATATAAAAGGTTCAATTGAATTATGTATTAAAAATTAAGAGCGAAAAATTTATTGCAAATGTTAAGCTTCCAAAAATGAACTAAATTTCCAAGATTGAAAATCTCTCAGGAGAAAAAGTTTACAAAATAAAGAAATCGTAATTTTTTCAAAAACATACTACAGCCAACACTTGATAATTTGCCGCCATCGGGGATCAATATATTTTCGGCGGTACACAAAGTCGGCCAAAAAGCGAGGTCACATATTTATGATATCTTGCCTGTTTGAAATAAACATTTGTTTTTATACACATATACTGCCGCTGGGTACATGCGTTTTTCGTTTTGTACCCAGCGCCAATTTTGAGCACAAAACACATATACTCAGCGCAAAGTATCCCCTATGAGTCTTGAAAAAAAATTACTCAAATTTTTTGATAGATCTGTTAATGAGGATCCCATGTGAGATTATGTAGAGAAAATTGGGCCCGAACTCGGAATTTCTCAAAACCCATATACCCAGTGCCAGAAACGTACTGAGCGCCTGGAACCATAAGGGCTTTGCCTAAAACGTCCCAAAGAGTACCTCCCCGCGGTGGTTCCTAGGTAACGTTAACACTCAGCGAGCGCGTCGGTGTGCGGATGCCCAGACCCACATTAGACGTCAAACCCAGGGTGCAGAAGGTGCCACCATGTATACAAAGTATACATGGGGGCGGCAACGGTAGAGAACCCTGTCTGTTCTAGTGTTGTGGAGACAGACGGCGACACAGTGGAAACGCTGTTAGAAAGACTGCTACTGGCATCAATTAGGGTGCGTCTCATAGGGCAGTTATACCGAGAGGAAACTCTCTGTCTCTGGCCTATATATATATATATATAATAAAAAGTACTAAAAAGTACAACACATTTTGTATAATTTGAAAGCTCTTTGCAAATAAAAGATTAAAAAAGTCGCAGTTTTTAGAATCCAGAAATAAAAGTGAATAACCACTACTAAAAAATATCACAAAGCTAAACCTAATATTTGCTATATAATATTTAATGTAATCTATTCAAAAGTTGGTGACGTGCAGTGAGAGAAGATTAAGGCATGCTATTGTGATTATTGAGGTACACTGGAAGTACACCATTGATTGTAAACTAAGTTCACCGTTCAACTGTCAAAATCATATGTAAGAACGACTAATGCATACATTTCATGATTATATGTTTTTATTATTAAATGCGAAATAAGTTTAACGCCATGATTGCGCAATCGAATACTTAAAAATGCATTTGATAAAAGCGCTGACCATTTCCAATCGTTGACATATTATAATGACGTTATTACCTAACAATGACGTCATGCGATTTTTTATAAATACAAGGAATTATTGCTTCAATCTAATCTAACGACGATATTCCAATAGAGGAATACAGCATTATAGCAATTGCATTTCTCTTGCACATTTAAATTGGTTAACAAGAAAATTCTATAACAAAATACCTTCTTTAAAATCTATTTACTAAAGTAAAATGCAATTTGGAAACCTGAAAGTCAGAAATCAAGGAAAAATTCGGAAGGGTTAACAACTGATACCCATCAAAGTCAAACAAGTAACCACGATTTTCAATGTGATACAAATGTGCATGAAATGTGGAAACATGGCAAAACTTAAAAGTCTAATCGATTTTCATAGCACTTAGCGTTCCAAATAATTTCAAAAAATTACGAAATTACTTGTATGTAATTAATATTGGCAATGATATTGGTACACATTAAACATGCTTATCCGCAAATAGATGGATTTAATTCTGATTTTTTCCCCTACATCAATATTAGCTTTTCTGAGAAACTGAAAATGTGAAATACCTGTCAAATTGTGTATAGTTGAAAATAACATTCGAGGCAAATTAAAAATTATTAGAAACTTCCAAAAAAACGAAGGGCAAAAGTGCAATGCAAATACTTGTAAGATACCGTCAATCTGAAACAGATAGTAAGCCATAGTTTCCGATAAATTAAAATCACCCAAATTTTCGTATTCCATATCAATGTTTGCAATTCACATTGGGATCTGGACAGAATGAGGCCATTTAGTAAATTGTTACAATGATTTAAAGTGGAATCCAATCTATAAGTGCGTAATTTTGCGGGAAACGTGTCTTCTTGCCATATTGATAGTCACTAGCGATTCAGTATTGATTGATATTCCAGTGCATGAACTCCAAATGCAAAACTCCCCAACCTCGATCAAGGTATTGAGCATGGAACAAACTCGACGAACAGAACTGCGCTCGAACTTACACTAATTGTTTTTAACCATTTTTGGAGGTAGCTATTTGCTTTCCAAATGTTTTCTGCCTCAGGTAACCGTGTTTGACTTATAGATATTTGCTCATCCATTTTTATATAAAAGTTATAGTACATTGTTTCACTTCTAGATACTCTTGGTTTTCATGTCCAGAAATTTTGGCCAGTAACTACTATATATGAACACTATAAGCATTTTTTAAAATATATTTTTGTAAAATCATCGGTTTCAACTCACCACGTCAAAGGTTTTCCCTTGACAATTGCGTTACAACAGTTCTAATCACACATTATTGTTAATTGTTGCCACAGAAAAACTTCAACAAATAAAGATTTCAACATAATCAAAATTTACAGGTATTACAGATATGCATTAAAGAGGTACCAACTCTCAAAAAGGTAACTCTAAAAATATACTTTACAATTATTGATAGTTATCATGATATTGTAAAAATTAAAAAATGATAATAGCACGATGACTATTTCATCCTAAAACATACATAAACCAAAATCGCGGAATATACATCTGAAGGTGTAGAGAATAAAAAAGAAAAAAACTAAATTTGTTAATCTAAAAGAAAATCCATAGCTAACAATCAAAGAATAGATTTTTAGGCTACAAGGTGAATCTTGGAAGTCTCAATTGAGAGAAGTACTAAATCAGGCAACATGCATTAAGTACCGTCTCCGGTGGCTGCCGTGGTCACTTCACCATCGAGATCAATGTTAAAGTTAGGGGTGGACGGAGGAGTGCGAGTAGCTAAATCACCAGATACTATTCATAAGCAAAAATCAATACTTATTGTCAAACAATTTTAAATGGTGCTAAAACAATGTGATAAACGGTTATCTAATGTTCACTGCTAGGGCTTAAAAAAATTTAGGCTGTAGGCTTAGCAGCAAAGGTTGCAAAAGTCGTCTCTAGAAGAATGCTTAAACCGTTCAGAAATAATTTCTAAGAAAAATTTCCAATTCAAATATATTAACAAGATTGAAATTAACAAAAGAAAGGCTGGATCAAAATTTATGGACAATTAGCTACTTTAAAATGACATAACGTAGACATTTTTATGAAAAAAATATACAAGAAATGAAATGACTCTGAACCACGCAAAGGATGAACAAAAACTAAAACGAAAAAAGCCAGCACCGATTAGAAGATTAATGTAATGTGTGTTAAATTAAATAACTGCTTACTTTAAACTATCGGATTATTTGATTGACATTTTTATTTGATTATTATTATTATTTAGGACATGCACGATTATTAAAATCGCATGCTTTCATGTTTTCCTATCTTAGAGATATACTGGGGAGTGCTATCATGCAAATGAACTAATCCAAAGATAGAATGTCTCCTAAAATGTTAGGAAAGACCAGCAAAAATCGTATTAATTATTATACGAATTACACATGAGTGAAAATAACTAAATATTAACTTAAATACGTAATCAAATAACTTTTTCATTCAATAGTTACTAAATAGGGCATAAGAAAATCGGATTGAGACCAATAAAAAAATGGCCATTCAATATAAGAACGTATGAAACTAATAATTGCATAATCTTGATTAAAAAATTCTAACGTCTTGCAGTTAGCATATCAGTAAATGTATTAAATAACAATCTTCAGCTATTGCCTAAATTGTTATTAATAGAATACTGCATCCAAAAAATGCGATAAAGATAAGCCCAAACACCAAAAGAAATTTTGCTTAATCAGGTAGCAGCACTAGGAAACACGTCTGCAAAAGAACATGAAACAGTCGAATCCTCAAAATATTTCATTGATCTAATTTTTGAAAACAATGAACATTCTTTTAAAAAGAAAATTTTCATTTCAAAGTGTTATTTCCAAATCGAATAAACATTCTTAAAGTATTATAGAAGGTAACATTCACAACTGACCCAAAATGCATACACATGTACAATTAATACACAGGTGAATCTTGCATATATTTGTGAAACCACTTGAAAAATTTATCTGGAAAATGTCCTTCCTCAGTGGTATATGGTTTAATGGATGATTATTATATTTAGATTAGATAATGAAAATGATTTACAAATGATGATTGAAAGCGAACACTTTGCCAAGCATGAACCTCTGAGGCAATAGCAAACAAGGAGCCAATATTCACTAAAAATTACTCAAAATTCCCATTTTGTCAGATCACCTGTAACTAAATTATTAAAAACTATCCGATATATTTTGTAAATGTTAAAGATGATAATTCTAAGTGAATATTTGGAAACTAGGCATTCAGGTTCCCCTCTATATTCGAAAACATTGCTTCACGGAATAGCATATAGGTACATGTACTAAACAAAGGGTATAACTAAAACAAGATTGCTACGGAAAATATCGTGCAAAAGCAGTGATGACATTCAGCCCACTTACCACTAGCCGGTGTTGGCTCCAAAGTTGTGCATTCGGAATCATCAGCGAATGGGTTGAATTGCTCATTAGCCCTTTTAGGAGAGAGCTCTGGTATTAGGAACAAATCCGATTCTTAATTAACAATTTTATCTATCTAGCTGTTGATAAACTAACAAGTAGCAACATATAAGGCGGGGATGGATAATTTCTACATTTGCTTAAATAGTAAACCTTAAAAGCTAACACGCACTGCAAACAGTCAAGTACAGAAGCAGGCAAATTCAATCCCAAAAAACTGTTGATGACATCATCGTCAACTCAAAAAGGGGTTTTATTCTATCGCAACAATTAAGCCAAATTTTAGGCGTTTGCTAATTCAAAATTATTAATACTATTTGTTGAGACTTTCTATGTTACTATTGGTTTTATGTTGGATTTCGTACATCAATCAATCGCCACTTAAAAAAAGTCACTGAAAAATTAACAAAATGTTAACCTTAAACTACCTAGGTCCTATATAAAGGACAAACTGCTTTTCCACATTTTCAAGCAATTTTCTCCAGGCCGATTATAAGATTTTGAAATCCTGAGATATGGCCACAATTATTGGTGTACGTACTCGACATAATGTGCCAAAGTGTAATTTTGTGACTGAAGTACATTAAAAGATTTACGATTTTTCATTGAAAATTTGGTTTTTAAAATAGTTGTAAATTCTTATCATTCCTAATGTTCAAGTAATCAGGGGCATAAAGCCCATGGCAGCATCAACTAGCCTCCATCATTTTGTTGTTTATAGACTACAGCAGTCCCGTCCGGCGGATTTTGAATTGATTTGAGTTTAAGTTTTCTTAAAAAATCCATAAAAAATTTTAAAAGTTCCTAGGCAGTTGAAGGTTAAATGATTCCACCGTTTGCAAAAAAATTCAAAAAAACTACGAAATTAACTTTTAATGAACAGAATACATTGCTTTATCGAAGTTGAAATTACTTAACTATTTTAACAATTGGCAAATATTGACTGATCTAATGACAGGTTGGAATATAAATAAATACCCACATGTTGCAATTTAGAGCAAAGCTATTACTTTCAAATCATACAGCAATAAACTTCAACCATTCTATGATTACATATAAAATATGAAATACCCCAGCAGTAGTAAAACATACCATTGTTACCCATGACGGGGCTCATAGTAGGCTGTTGGAAAAACGGTGACGTAGTTTGAGTTGGCTAAATAACAATTCAATAAGTTCTATGATAAATAATAAAACACCACCATAAAATCAGAATGACCGTTTGACAACCTCACTAACAAAGCGCTTTAAAAATATTTTCCTATTCTTTTCTGCAGTGAAAAATGAAGATTGATAAAATAGAATTGATTATAAATAAGTCGCATTTGCATAATTAAGTGGTAGTATAACTATTAATCGATTATTGATTCAATGCATATGAAATGTAAAAATAACAGTGCCTCCTCTGACACTAGCATTAAAAAACTTACAGTGCATAAAAACTAAAAGCCTGTTCCCCTCTTACATGTTTTGATGACATGATCGCTATTTCTGCAACAGGTAGTCGGTTTGCCTGACGCACTCATGCATAGGTATGGAGTAACTACTTGAGAGCCTAATGGCTTGAAAATAAGAACTGCTGGGTGAAGTCAGCCGTGCTAACATATTTATAGTACAAATTTAATTGTTAAATTTTATTGCACATCATTCGTTTATTGAAAACTCGATTTATTATTGATAATTTTAAGGCCAACATGACTAAATTAGAATGTCTCGAATATGCCCTAAATTATGCTAAAGGACACTTTTCAGATATGCCACACAGTTCTTTTCGTAACATTAGATCTTCCTCGATCTTACAAGAACTACAGAACACTAAATTGAGAAGGAAGATATTCAAGGCTTTCAATTATATAGTAACAGTTAAAAAATAGATGTAGCATTGTATTTACTAAAGTAAAAAATTACCACCAATTGTCCTATCCTAACTAGCAGCACTTTTGAAATACATACAGATTTAAAAAATACGAATAATACTGATCACGATTACACAAATTTAGATATTAAACAATCTAGACAGAAAATTGTGCTTTACGAGGTGTATTTGTGGTACAAGTGCTGTAATCAATTTGAGCAAATAAGATTACAACCGCAATAGTTTTACTGGGGAAACTGCGGCTGAAAAACATACTACTATGTATGGAGTATAATGTAGTTTCCTACCTAACCAATGCCCTACTAAAGAGTGTTTAGAAAGCCATACCCACCTTCACGCCTAATGAAAGAGTGTGTGATAAAATTTACCGCTAGCATTTTGTTATAAAAGTATTTGAATAATGTTGACACTAAACTGCGATCATTCAAAACTCAAACCAGTTTCTCATTAGAAACCGTCCTCTATTGCGTCATCTAAAATAAACACTGCAGTTTATACTGTACATTGCTGCCGGGCAATACACACACGGATGTTTTTCGCAGCTAAAGAAATATTTAGCTTCCAAGATCGCAGGATTCTGTACAATCGGAATGTCAATAAATGTCCTCACACTCAGCCGATAGATTTAGATCTCTCCATTCGAAAATGAAGTATGAACAACTAGTTGAACAATATCTTATACTAAGGCCACGGTTAGACTAGTGATTGGTTCAAAAGTGATCTGTTATTAGTATTCATTTTCCTCACCGTCAGACACTCAAAGGAATGCAAAACACTATCCACTTTGACAAACAGACACGCCAGTTTCAATGACATTGAGGCAAACCGTTCGAATGAGCCGAATGTATTTTTGGTAAAATAAAAAATACTCTAATACAATAAGGCCCAGAATTGCAATAGAAATAGAATGAATCGACAACTGCATTAAATACAACAGACCAAGAAAAAATCGTTTTAATTTGTCACTTTTGAAAGGAAAATTTCCCCTAGATATTTTCCATTCTAGTGACCCAATCAAGTTGAATGTGGTACGGCTAAACACTAACATTTACAAAAAGTTATCATTATTCCAATGTTGGCCATACTGCTTACTGACGTCAGCACTTTTTAGAGTTAGGTATGAATTTTTTGTGATTTTGGGTAAACTTGTCACCAGCTGAATAATAGGCCAAAACATATACACACTTACAAAACATAATAAGCAGAATAAGTCCAAAGGAAGAGATACAATTTGATTGTCATTAGAAAGTGGTTCGACCTCAATTCAAAAATCATCCATAAAATGATTTTGGAGAAAATGCGAAAACAAATTTTTTTGCGAGGAAAATTCTGGATAGGTAATACAATATGTACGAGGGGATGGGGGTTAAATTAACCCCCCTAACATAAATGGGGTTAAGTACATTTAAATCCAGCACTTCTACGAAAAAGCATAAAACCTGTTGGGGAAATATCTGCGACGAAGTGGCGAACGGATTGAATGATTGGCTATTGTTCGTGTTTGCGAAGGGCGTAGGGAAAGCAGACGGTGAATTAGAAAACGCTGCTTGCGGTTGAGGACTGAAAGCGTCCTCTGTGGAGGGTGAACCAAAATCACCTGTGAGCAGGTCGACGTTTGAAAATGAATTTGAAGATGGCGGGGATTCCACTGACGCAAACGGATTATTCTCAGATTTCGCTTGATAGGCCTAAAATAAAAATTTAAAAGTTGCTATTATGGTAAGTCAAAAACTACAAAATTAAAGACCGCTCAACATCTATAGTTTACATAGACACAGATAAAAGCTGTATACGCTTAATAAAGCAAATATACCATTATTTGCAAACTCCAATCTCTGATCTAACAAATATAATGTAAACTCTTGTCAGCATGAGTCAAATTCTAAAAATACCATAATAAATGGCTTCATTTACAAAGTTTATGAAATTATAATGAATATTTCTTTATAAAAGAACTTAATTTTAAAACACTGTGAGATAAAATTTAAGAATAGTAGGTAAAATTGTAAATTTAGTTTAATGGAAATGGAGTTCTTTATAAAAATTCCGAAATTATAGTGAATGGGTATCTGTCGATAGATGTTTCTGAATGAACTAATGGCAATCTTCAAAACAATCGACAAACAAAACAACATGCCACATCGAACATTATCTGAGGAATCTCACTTACATTTATGCCCATCTGGAAATAAAAAATCAATAAATTTTACCAATAAAATGTTATATTTCTTGTATTCGCAATCCATGCTTAATATGAAGTATAGTGAGAATGTACATTATGTATGTTTAATCAATGTGTCATACATGACTGGGTTTTAATTAAAATACATGTATTTTGTGGTAGATTATAATCGTTGGAATCTAATTCCTGTATAAATCACAACCACTACCTTTCGGCAATGTGAGAAACCACTTCAAATGGATTATTATCATAATTAGGTTATTACACCGGTAGTTTTTTATGAAGGCATGCTCAATGGGGAAAAACCACTATTGCAGTGGTAAGATCATAATGTTCTGGTATTTCATAAATAATCTATTTGCAAGAGATATTTGATATTCAATAAAAACAAAATTCAAAAATAGATTGGGTAACCAACTAGTTATGAACTGAATAAATTAAAAGTATATCCCAGAGATGCAAGTGGCCTGTGACGAGTGTATTTTTATATGAATTTTCCATGGGCTGAGTTTGAGTGGCCTCTTTATTCTTCGTCTAGAGCTAGACTTGGTTCGTTGTCACAATAGAGATGAATCTCTGACATGATCTAAAACCTTTGCACAAATGAAGGTGAGTACTCTGCTGTGTACTGCACAGGCCTGCATAACGCTATTCAAAACTCTATAAAGAATTTAAAACCAGTAGAACATTTGCTTACCAGAATATAACACTGTAAAAGTAAGATACGGCAAAAGCACAGTTGCAATGGATAAATTATGCAATTCAAGCGGGTTCACCAAGAAAGGATATGCAGATATGTTGGCGGGAATTCTACGCTGGCTATGCTTAATAGTGTTACCTCCAACATCCTTGCTTTAGAAAATTCTACATATCTCACTGACACTGACATTTGAAGTTTGATAATCGATCTAGGCTAAGTCTTGACTGGTAATTCCAATATATTTTGTCGATTACATCAAGTGGCTTTGCTACAGATGTAAGTGAATGAAAGCCATTCAGTGTCATTACTTTCTATAATAGTCATAGTTTGCAATTTGGTTTTAAATGTAACACCTTCTTCTGGCAAATACTGATACATTTCAAAAAAATATTCGCTTGAACTACTACACAGACCAGCTGTTCAATATAATCACACTTATATTTTGTCGATTACATCAAGTGGCTTTGCTACAGATGTAAGTGAATGAAAGCCATTCAGTGTCATTACTTTCTATAATAGTCATAGTTTGCAATTTGGTTTTAAATGTAACACCTTCTTCTGGCAAATACTGATACATTTCAAAAAAATATTCGCTTGAACTACTACACAGACCTGCTGTTCAATATAAACACACTTTATAAGAATAGACCTATCGATGGTATGACACAAGGCCTACTAGCAGATCTTGAGTAGCGGCAAGTTGTAAAAAGGCCTACTAGCAGATCTTGAGTAGCGGCAAGTTGTAAAAAAATTAAAATTTTGAATATCTACCTCATAATTAAATAGTATAATCTATTAGCACATTCTATCACATACAAAAACATATACAGAGAAGAAATAGAAGCTTTAACATGTAAATTTCCGTTTTTTAGTTGTGAAGAACATCTTTCGCAACATAAAGTCATAGAAATGCGGAGATTTTCGAATGGACTTGTTACTTAACATGCAAGAATTGGGATGCTGCATGAGTTACATTTTCTCAAAAAAATTATACTTGGATTACTTTCAAACAACTCTGTGTACCTCAGAAAAGAACAGGGTGAATGATTCTAAAAAATTTCGTAGTATAATAGAACCGCGCTGCTAATGCCACAATGTGACTATGGCAATGATAAATTACTGTTAAACCTTGAAGAGGGCACAATGATAAATTACTGTTAAACCTTGAAGAGGGAGACAGTGAGACTAGTACCTACAAACAAATATTATTGAAAAACGATTTTGAAGTTCATAATTGTGAAATTTTGCAACCTTGCTAGGGACAATACCCACTTCCACGAATGTTTTTAAAATTAATTGTTAGTTTTATATATTTGTTGTGCATGATTAAATGCTTTATCTAAAATAGCCACTAAACTTAAAAACCGTTGTCTTACATTTATTTCAAAATTCTGTAATTAGCATACTTTATATGGTATGATCGAAAAAATAATTGTGAAAAAACAACCAAACAAATAACAGTTGCAAAAATGGCATAGACCGGTGTTAGTTAGTATTGGTAATTTGATACCTATATTGTCTGTATGCTAATAGTGTTCACATTATTTGAATACAGTAAGCAATAATCTTGCATGAAAACTATCTCTTCCTTGGCGTATATTCATTAAATTTGCAATTTAATGAAAAAGACGTACAACACATTACTTCATTTGCTGAAATGTGCCGCATTTTACAGAAAATACAAATCATTATCAAATATTAAGAATGTTGAAGCAAGAAAACTATTTGGCAATTTGTCCTTCAAGAAGTCAAGAACTACAGCAGGTAAGAAAACAATAAATAACCCTGCGAAGCAAATTCGTCAGGCATGGGATGTCGATTTTGAAGTGACCAGTTAAACAACAACCTACAAATTTTGTGGATGCCACGGTAAAGACCTTCGCGATTAACTGGTCGGAAGCGAAATGCCACAAATACTCCAGTGTATCCGAGCCATTTTTGCAAACACTGTACCTAGTGAAAGACTTTTCCCTTCAACCAATTTTATAGCCAATAAATTAAAGCCTGCTTAAGTGATGTAGACGTAAGTACTTTGTGTTGCCCCACATATTGGAAATGTTTTGAAACACATTTCTAGTTTAACTTTTTAGTTTCCTGTTAATAAATATTTAATTTTTTGATAAAACGAGGAGGTATGTCGGGCAATGCCAGCAAATATTTGTATGGGCAAACATTGCTCAGGGAAATATTAAAACGGTATTAAATGTGTAAGCTATCAGGTAAATACAGGTGATGAATATTATATGTACTGGAAAAATTTTTTTTTAATTTAAATCATAATTTTAATTATCAGTGAGTGAATTATGATATATTAACATATTTTTGCAAATTTCATTATACTAAAATGATTTATGCAATTTTGAAATTGTTTCTCCAAAACAACTTAAGATAAAACATGATTTGTATCTCAAGGCTGCAAAAGCTCTCTCAAACTTTGAAAAATTGTTCATTTTTCCGCCTGCTCGTTGTTCTGTCTACGACACTACACAGTTTTATTGACATCCAGCAATTGGACCGCGTTTATGGCAACTTGGTTGAGATGTATCCCAATTTGGAGTGTCAAGGGCGAATTTTGTTTCAGCAGGCCAACGCCAAACCCACACAGTGCCAGGAATACTATGGAGAAGTTTGAGGGGCTCGACAATAGAGATTTTGCTTCACCCACAATATAATCCAGATGTTGCACCATCTGACTACGGCCTTTTCCAATCGAGCAATACTTTTTGAAATGTCACTGGTACGAATTGTTCGACAAAGTTCAAGAGTGCCATGAGTTCTTTGCCTCGAAGTAGCCAGGAGTGGTACTTTCATCATGCAGACCGGCGACACAAATTAGTGGAAAATGATTGACTGCATATTAAGGAATAGATTTTTTTTGTAAATACATGTAATAACTAACATTTGCTTTAATAAATAACAGTTGAAAAATAGTTTTTTTGCAGCCGTAACAAAACATAGGACAACCTTAAATTATTGCTGCAATACGAAGATTTTCGTACCAAGAAAACAAGTTTAAGCATCAAGCTTACTCAGTAATATAATTCGCAGATTTGAGGCAACTGTAAATATCAAGCCAGTGAATGCTATTGGAAAGCCAACAACCGTAAGCTCACCTACATTAATTAAAGATAATTCAGGTGTTTTTATTTGTGGTAACTTAGATGGTGATGGAAACTGGAAAATCCTACAGACATATCTTGTTCCATATCTCAAGCATCACCGTCTCTGTTATCTTACAATCATAAAGCAGGACGGTGCGCCAGCTACATAAAAACAAATGTAATGGCTTTTCTAAGAAAGATTTTTGGCAATGGGCACATAAGTAGATTCCATGAGAAAGTGGCCCCTCGGTCAACAGATTTGTTGCACCTGTAGATTTTTGGTATTGAGGAGTGTAAAAAGACGCTTTTATAATAAAACAGCACCAAGAACAAAAGAAGAATTAATAGAGCAAATTCACACGACATCAAAACAAGTCATTGTATGGGATTTTGCTTCAGGAAATAACAATTTTTTTAACTGTCTGACACTGGCTGCGGCCGAACATTTAATATATTTACACAATACACATTCGGTTGTTCATATTGTTTTTTTAATAATAAAGTTGTGTAGAAATACCTTCCCCTTGATATTTTGATAGAACTGTACCTAAATTTTTATAAGTGAAATAACATTAAATATTTCCAGATATTGCTTGATGAATGCTATTGTGGTTACTGTGATTATTTTCAAACAAATCATTTAGATGTCAGGAATTTTTCAAAGTTATCTTGAATTTTACATGGTTCTTTACGAAAATAAAGGATATTTAACAAGTTTATAGTCTGATATTTTAATCAAACAAGATCAATAGCAATGATATCATGGGTGAGTTGATTACTGACAAGCATACATCAATGGGAGATTGGGCACATGATTTTTGAATTACTGAATGGCCTTAACAATTATATTGGTTGAACAAACTATATTTTGAAAATTGACATAGGCAACATTTTGTGGAATCTATATGAGAAATGTTTTACATCAAATTCAATTCTCCTAATGATCAGCAACAACAACATTTGTGCTAAACATGACTGACAATTCATTAACCCATTTAAATAATGACATAAATATTTCCCTAAAATAGCTAAATATTACCCTAAATATCTAAATTATGCCCAATATGACACTAAACCACCTAACAATGGATTACTACTTACATATGAATGGTGTAATCATTGAAATTGGAATTCTCAAGCAATGTATAATATTGGGAAAAGATGACAATTAGTTTTGGACACCCTGCTAATGATATAAAAAGTTCACGGTGTGATCAAGCAAATACCTGTTGAAAGACAACACGACTTAAGATTCAATTCGCAGAAAAACACTAAAAACGCACAGTGATCATGAAAATCATTAACAGAACTCATTACTCGTTCTAAACAATTGAAGTTGCTCACAAATGACAGCATAAAGTGTTCTCAAAGATCGTTAGCTTGATTAGTGGCGTAAATTCAATAAAGAAGTATATTTAGTAATGCCCCATCGAACCTGCAATAATCGCCCGAAAGATATTATTTCAATAAATGAACATTATAAAAGGGTCTACAAAGACGCCGACATAAGATAAGGCAGGACCAAGCAATGAAGTAAAATATTCATCAAATGATTAGTAATCCGCCTGAACTACTATATATTATTTTAATTATGCATAGCAAATTGCAACCGGGAACCAAAGACAAGATTTTTCACAAAGTTTGTGAATTGATTCAACTCACTGATGTAGTGCCAGCGTTATAATTTTAGATAATTGTTGGTATTTACTATAGTGATTTTTTGTAGCAGTGATGTTTCTATGTGTAAAAAAACTTAAAGATGAATCTGTTTTTTAAATAGACAAGCACATATCAGCTTGTGACCTAATTGCAAAAAACGGTTAATCATTCAATACTTTTAGTATATTCGTTGCTGCGTAGATTACTTCCAACACAGAGTTGTAAATTGATTAAAACGGATATTTTCCTAGAATCATGTGCGGTTGCCGTGATTTTTTACATAGTGGTAGTCTGTACCATTATAACTTGCTGAACTCAATCATTACAGTTCGGGATATAAGTTACCAATAACTAATTTTGTGAAGTCTATTTAATTATGCATAGCAAATTGCAACCGGGAACCAAAGACAAGATTTTTCACAAAGTTTGTGAATTGATTCAACTCACTGATGTAGTGCCAGCGTTATAATTTTAGATAATTGTTGGTATTTACTATAGTGATTTTTTGTAGCAGTGATGTTTCTATGTGTAAAAAAACTTAAAGATGAATCTGTTTTTTAAATAGACAAGCACTAATCAGCTTGTGACCTAATTGCAAAAAACGGTTAATCATTCAATACTTTTAGTATATTCGTTGCTGCGTAGATTACTTCCAACACAGAGTTGTAAATTGATTAAAACGGATATTTTCCTAGAATCATGTGCGGTTGCCGTGATTTTTTACATAGTGGTAGTCTGTACCATTATAACTTGCTGAACTCAATCATTACAGTTCGGGATATAAGTTACCAATAACTAATTTTGTGAAGTCTAAAACATTTTGACCCAGTAAACCTATGCAACTTATTCTCATGCTAATCTTGCATGACAACTTTCGGAAGGACGAAAATGTTAGGAATGAAACAGAGCGTCGGTCTGGGCCGTAAGAATGAGCCGAGCTATAATACCGTAGCTCATTTACAACTGTTCGAAAAATTCCACAAAACTAGAATTATTCGAATATTGAGGATATGAGCGGACTGAATTGAAACGATAGTCCACGAAAACACAATGTATGTATTAAATAAAAATACACCATGATAATGAAATGTGACAAATGGAATTTAGCGGTTAAATTTTCAAACGTATGAAATTCGAAAGAAATGTAGAGTAAAACAATAAATGTGTTAAAATGATAAACACAAGTGATGATAACCATTTGATCAAAAATGTATGATAATACCAAAATTACCCTCACATCAAACGGATCCTAAATGGACAAGCACATAAATGTATAGTTACTGAATTCATTACGAAAAAATCTGCTGAAAATATAAAAAATCATGATATTCTGATGTATACAGACAACAGTCAAAACAAAAAGCAAATAGACATTCTAAAAAGCCAAATTCTCCTTGTCTAAATAAAAGCTGTCCTGATTTTGTATACAAATAGCATCGACAAGTTCATATTGTTAAATTGACAAGTGATTAAGCACTAGCTTAAGCAGTAGACACTAAAATTGTAGGGAAAAATAAATAAATGTATGCACTACATCATAACTGGCTAATGTATCTAAACTGAAGACTGCTTTTTTGAACACTTGCCATCTGCTGCGAATTGTAACCGAATTCTCAAAAGACGAAATTTTATGAGAGAACCTAAGAAATTGAATTTTCCTCAAATTTATGGCAGAATGACTTATCTTCAATTTATTTATATTGCAATTATCTCGCAGTTCCATCAGTACCAAAACAATTATAAAGGGTTCGAAAAATTAATGGGTTATTGAGAAGTAAAACGATTGCTTCTGAAAGATCAAATCCCTTGAATAATTCAACAATATACATGTTAGAATTATCTGAACGGATATGAAAAACAACCTCCATTTTTACTACGTAGGCGCTAATGCACTAAATATTTTGTTACGCAAAATGCCAGCGTTTTAATTTGAGTGTTGACAGTATTTGCTGTTCTCCATTCGATATTGTTTATAAATATATTTCATGAAAATGGGAATAAGTTAAATCACTTGGTATCATGATTAAACAAATACAAACCGAAATAATATCTTGCTCTTCTTTTAATGCAAAGGACTTCTCTTGATCAGTAACTTCTTCACTGAAGAAAGGATTCTTTGATCCAGTCAACTGTGAGGCGGCTGAGAATGCATCGGCGTTGACACTGAGGTGTGCAGTGGAAACACCAGGATTTCTAAAAAAAATATATAGATTACCAAAATAATAAAAACGAAGGAAAAAAGCTTAACCCAGTGACTGGCAACAAACTAAAAAACATTACCTAAAATGCATATGGATAACTATAATATATGACATGGTCCGTTGATAGAGATGGAAATGGGCCGATAATTTAGGTCCAAGCTCGCACCACTTAAATTAATGAAAATTTGGTCCATTTTTATAATCCTTCCAAAATTTGATATGTGAAAAACTTATAATGAAATAGAATATATGCATATTGAAATGGAAATACCTAAATTCAGTTTTTGATGAGTAAATTCTAATATATAATTTCAAATTATACATTTTATTTCATTCACCAAATTTTGGTTGATTTGTGTGCATAGTTGTGTAACAGCCAATTTTTAAAACGTCGACCCATTTTTCCCAACACCTCGACATAAGCCCAGCACAAGTCCATCTCTGCATTATGTACATTAGAGAATACATTTTGAATTTAAATTGAGAGCTTTGTTGGTAACTACGTATGAGTATTTAATTAGTGATTAACTTCAATGATTTTCTTGGCGGCATTTTATTCAGTTAATTAGCACACTTAATTTGTGAGCATTAATTAAATTAACGTACATCATTGACGTTACGAAACCATCTTAATATTTTAACACATAAAATTGTTTGTAATATGATAAACGAGTAGCTATTAGAAGGGTTGTTTGACAGTGAAAAACTATCCATATTTTGAAGCATCCATGCCGGAAAAGTGGGGAAATAAATCATTGTATGTAGAATATTTATAAAAACGAGCCCTAATAAATAATGTATTCATAGTATTGATTGTATGAAAAAAGTAATATCAATTTAGTATGATTTGTGATAATATTTAACCCAACAATCTCGCTTAGAGTTAGGACCTCGAGTCAAGGTCCAATATTTAAAATGAATTGACAGAATTTGGATGATCACAATTATCAAAAAATATTTGAAAGTGTATTTGTTTTTGTACTATAACCAGTGCATTGTCGTATATTAATTATCTCCATGTATCATGAATTAATGCATTTTCAGTGCTTCTTTTCATTTATGTGTTCGTGTACAAGCTTTCTGCAGTACAAGGATTTTAATGGTCCCAGTCCATTGAATTTCACCCTAATTAATGAAATTTTCCAATTCCATATTGACCTTTAATATTCTGAAATTGGCGGTCTCGTTTTTCATTTATGGTTCCATGTCCACTGCAATATTTATTCTCCGATACCAGGATATGGTATTGGTAGCATTAAATCCCTTAGAATGGAGCAGTCTTATAGAATCCTAACGTGTACCCAAATAAAGTTTGTGAATGCATTCAGCGATACGTCACACATTAAGCGTAAAAATGAAATATGAGCAAAAGAATCAGAGAAACCAAATTTTCATTATTTTTTTAAACATTAATTTTCAAAAATTTTCGTGATTTTCAAGTATTCCATTTTCTATCATGTATAGACGTAATCAATATGCGTTATTTACTCGAAATTTCGCCCTAGGAGCGCATACAGGATTTTTATTGTGGAATCTTTTGTCCCAAATACACTTACATATTTGTTACATAATAACGCGCAAGCAAACATGCCATCGCTGCTTACAGAAATTCTTAATTTAATTCTATTGTATAGTGATAACAACGTTGTGGGTGTATAGATGAGAATTATTAGTGTTTAAATTCCATTTAAGGTCAGCATTGACTCATACACCAATTGATTGTTAAGCTTAGCGATACGGCTATATTTGTGTTCTTTATTCGATTGAGGGTATTGACAGCCTCAAAATTCCCGCTAGTTACGCTTTATATATTTAACTAGAATGTAACGATTAATTCAGAGCCGAAATTAAAGTAATTCCAAAAATTCCAAAACAGTAAGTAAATGAAAGAGCGGAGAAAAACATTTGTATCATTGTTTGAGTGTGTGTTTGGTTCAACAACACTTATCAAATCAGTATCAACCCAACAATGACGTGTATATCTAGATAATACAAATGAATTCAATCATAAACATAAATTATAAGTCTAGTAATTCAGGACAGTTGAAGTGATTACCGACTTCTATACGGTGTTTATAACTGGATTTGTAAGAATTGTGATTTAAAATACAAACTGTTGAAAAACAGTAAAATTCAACTATAACTTTAAAATATTTTGTCAGAAAACCACAACCTTAGAATCTAAAGTTTTATATTTATATGCAAAAATAACAAAAAAATCAAATACTTTTTAAGTTTCTTGTCATTATCCATTGCGGCCAAATGTTGCTCCAGTGCGTCCAATAAACTTCCAGGTGCCTAAAATATAAATTAGAGGTAAATTTACATTAATTAATTCTAAATGGAATAAAAATTAGTAAAAACTTGCAGATATTAAAATCTGAAAGACTAAAAAAATGTAATCCTAATTAATTGTACAATATTTATAGGCAAACAAAGTACATGACAAAGTCTTTTTCAGACACTAAAAAAGCCACTAGTGGTTAAAAATGTATCACAACTCTTTTAAAATACAAATCAATCAAAGTCGTCATAAAGCAGTTATTGATTAAAAATTAATTCACAGATATGAAATGCTCATCAAAAATCGACAATAAGTTTGAATTGTGGAATGGTCTTACACATGGGTTAAATTTTAGGTTAACTAACTAGACATGAGACATAGTCAGAAACAGTACATGCAGATGAGTAAAAGCGTCGTAGTTTAGTACATTGACATTAAAGTGACTATAAAATGTGAGAAAACTTGCAAAACGGAAAGAAAAATAACGAAGTTAAAGTGAAATACAAACGGAATTTTTGGACGGCTAAAATCGATTAAATTAATTAAATAATTGTATAAAGTAAACAATGATAATAGGAGCTTTAAAACTAATGAACCAGGTAAATGCATTAAAGTAATATACAATAGCACAAAATCGAATAATCGTCAAACATGTGGCATTTCACTTAAACATGAACAATAAATACATTACACGTATAGCATTTAATTCTTTTAAGCGTAAACCAATTGTTAAAATTCCCGTCAGCGTCTTGCCCTCACATAAAAACCGGTAGAGGGCTTCAGTAAAAGTTGGATGCTACTTGACAACAGCCAAATTGAAAGCTTTCTATACAAATGTACCAAGTGACTCCTTTTTTAATCATAAATAATTAAACAAATTTTGACAGCACTAAATGTTTTGACAAATGTGGTAATGCAGGCAAGTAATTGGTTATTGACATGTATATTATACAATACACTTCATTAAAAATCATAGTTTTGGAAACAAGCTAATTGGTACGGAAAACAGGCTGTCAAACAGTAATATGTCAAAAGAAACAACTGCAATTCCAACAATGTGGGAAATCCCAAATATCTGCTGTAGACTATTACAAATTATATAAATGGTATTAATGCTTAGTGTTAGATATATTTACGAACATTATTTTACACATCAACACAAAAGAAATAATCATATTTTCTTTGCAAAGTTTTCACTTTTTCTTTTAGAAAACGGAAAAGATATATACCAGTGTAAAGTAACAATGTAGATAAAAACGAAAGAAACGTTTAGACTTGGCCAAAAAGTATTAACTATTAAAAGTGATTTCATTTAGAGCATTTGCAAATAAAAAAATCAGTACAGAACTCTGAACAAGAAAATATTAAAAGAAAAACATTAGATAATTAGCAAAGAATCTCAGAAATTTTATATTTGAAAGATACAAATTTAAATTTGCTCATTTCAATATCGAACCTTAAAGTTTTTTTAAAATATTACGTATTTCTTCGGTACAAAGAACATAAACTAAAATATTAAAAGAAATACAAATGATGTAATTAGCAAATAATCTCAGAAATTTTATATTTGAAAAGATATAAATTTAAATTTGCTCATTTCAATATCGAACCTTAAAGTTTTTTTTAAAATATTACGTATTTCTTCGGTACAAAGAACATAAACTTTCCATTACATGAGATTTCAAATGATGTAACTGTAAGTAATCGGTAATTGGAAAAATACTAGGAGCTACGCAGTCAAATAAAAAAATTAAATTTGAACGAATAGGGCCAACAGTACTTTCAAATAGTCTTAATAAATTCGAACATAACTCGTGTTTAGAGTTAAAAGGTCATGATTGTGTTTGATAACACCCGATGCTACATTTCTAGGATCTGCAGGCTTCCAAATGAAAATCGCTTGAGAACACACCATGTATAATTCATGAAAAATATCAAAAATATTTTAATATTTGAAAAACTAATTCTGAAGTGTAATCAGTATATAGCGTTTGTAAAATACATCTAAATATAAATGAAAAACATGCATATTAAAAATGTGTACTTAACGAATATATAATAAAGCGTTGAAATTTAAAGTTTAAACGCAGTTTCAATACATCAAACAGTAAAAACCATCACATGAACAAATGTCACACATTTAAACGTTTATGGCTCCACATCGTAAACAGCGATAAAAATGAATTTTTTAAATTTCTTATTGCTAAATAAAAAGCCAAGTACTATTGTGGAATTAGATTTCTCCCAGCCAGGAAGGAATAACGGCCAAAGTGTTATTAGGTTTATAGTAATTTGTTGGGACATATTTTATTGAGATATCATATGTTATATTTTAAATATCTTGCCATTTTTAATTTTATAAACTACATTTCATATAAAATTGCATATCGATTCATTTAGTTTTTGCATTTTTGTAAATTTTTAAAAGCAAATGGGATGCAAATGAGAATAAAAGTCGTACTTGTTTTGTAGTCACGACTCACGGGATGTTTGAAATTGCTTAAATCCTATAAATAGTTGTACATTTACTTTCAAACTGTGGACAACAAAGATAGGACCTCAGCTCAAAAAGAACAAACAAAAAGTTGGTTTACTAAATATCATCACCCATTTCAAAAAGTCATTTAGTGACTCCTTATTGCGATCGTTAGTGAAATTCATATTAAGCAGCAAAAATTCATCATAAACATAAGGATGAAAGTAATGGTCAAATTGAAGAAATACTAAGTCACATTCGTCTTTTCAGCCTCGTGATGCTTAATAAAAAATAAGAATGACAATTGGAAATGTGTAGTCAATTCAAATATTGAACAAATTTACAAGGCAAAGACGATTTCTGATGCCTTATATGAATAATGTTTGGACTGCTTTTTCGAGATTTCACTACTTTAGATTTTGCATGATGAGTTGTACGTCTTATGCACTGCGCCAGCCAACATTCAGAGCTTCATGAACAAAGACCTATCAGGTTTAGCAACGATTTCATAGACATATAGCATCGAAGGATAGTTTAAGAAATTTGTCGCATTCAAAAGCTTGGTTGAGTAGACTACTTAGCAATATATTCGGTTGGTGCCTATGTATTTACAGTTTCATATTTAGAACATATTATGCCTAAACGAGAACTTTCTGTGGATCCAGTTAAAGTTACGACTATTGGAGAGATGACTGCTCCTGAAAACTTCATTAATCAAATGTTTATGAGGAGCGTTTTATAAGATTAAAACAAAGCTTTCTGTTTTGTTACATTATAATTTCTTAAATATGCAGCATAATGTCCTCTTTTTTTAAAAGCAATACTATTTAGTCATTCATGGTAAGTTTTCAGCCTGAATTAATTTCAAAAACTTAATTCTTGGCAATAAGAAGGTGGTTTATACATACCCTATCCATCTATTCGACTGATATCAAAATTCCTCATACGAAATATAAACAAGAATATGAGACTCAATAACAGTAGTTCATGTTTGTGATGCGGAAAATATAGCTGCCGATTTTAGTAGTGGAATAAATCTGGAAAAATACAATTCAGAAGTGAAGCCGTTTGTTCAAAGTCTGTGGCTGCTGTTTCAATTTGTGAGGAAAGTTTGATCGGTGTGAAGTTTGCAAATATACGAAAATTAGTAGAGAAAAATAAAGCCTACATGAAAGTTTCCCATGATAAAGAAGTGCCAACCTAATAAATTATTTTGACAAACTTTTTATTGTTACCATGATATATTATGCATTAAGTTTTCGTTACGATAACTATTTTTATAAAAACATTGGCTTTATCGCTTTACTATATGATAATGCTTTTCGCGTTGACAAAAATATCAATTCGTTTTGCCACTAGAATAGTTGAGGTGGTGCAAGACTTCTCAATTCGTGGACCTGCTGCCATTTGTCGATAATTGATGCGTTAATTTATCAAATTGACAAGTATTACTTAGGGTGTAAATTACAGATAAATTTTCTGGGTTGCGCTAGTAAATTATCATTAACATAAAATAGTCTTACGTCAGCAATAAAAATACTCCAATAAAAAAACATTTAAAATAGACTAACCTGACATACAATTAAGTTACAGATCTAGAACAAACTGTCTAGAAATTGTAAGAAGCAAAGAAATAACGTTTAATACAAACTTTATACGAACGTTATTCGGCATTGGAAATTTGCAGTTACAGTGAACAATTTACAACATTGACACTTTAGGAGAATGCATGCTCCTTTTGTTCAATTAGAGTTTGATTTGGAAATATTAAAAAACCGTTGGATGAGGCACATTACTTCAAATGTTTTTCTCGAATTAAGAGATGTAGTAGAAAAATCGGCCCATCCAAACAATAGCATGTGAGATTGTGTATTTTTTGGAACTGATTACTGTGTAATGTAAATGATAAAGTTGAAAAACAACTTCAAAATGTTGAGAAATTGTAATGGATATACCACCTATACTAAACTGTTAGACTATGAATGAAACTAAACGCTTCCTTGAAAAAATATGATTAAAAATGTGTATTACAAATCTCAAACAAGAAATTCTGAAATCGATATGACTCAAAATATTAAGCGGGGTTCCCATGCCAGGTTTGCAGTCATGCCTTAGTATGAAGAGAAACTGCAACCATGTATTCCAAAACATGCATTTCAAACAAATACAGTCTAACCTGCGTGGGAAAAAGCTAAACATGAATCTCAAAATTCACCATCGGCATTGCTTTACATGTTGGATGAATTGAAAAATAAAGTGAGACAATGTTAAAACAGTAGCCCGTAACAAAAGTAAAAGTTGAACAAAACTAGAAAGTTTTTAAAAGAAAAACCAAGAAAGTGAAGCGTGATTAAGTAAATAGGCAACATCAATTTTTATCAATGCAATGATTACACTATGCAAATTTAGAAATTTACACGAATAAACAAAGAACTTAACATTGGATGAATAAAATAATAACATGTCCCTGTTATTTTCGTCAATGCTAAATTTATATATATATATATATATATATATATATAT
>CABFPE010000086.1:1279066-1311547 GCA_900660155.1 Hofstenia miamia
CATCTGCACTGTAGGAGAACATTTGAGATTGTAGTGAGGAAACATCGGAGGAAAGCTTTGTGAGGGATTCAGACATGGATGATATGACACCAGGGCCATCATTGGAGGACGGAGTCGAGGTAGAGAGAGAAGTGACAACTTGGTGCAGCTACGAAATGATGGCGTCTTTCTTTCAGACCACAACAACCGGAGGCAAATTGGGCATCACTCAAATTTTTGAGGTCGGACAGCGAAATTGTAGAAGGCATAACTGAAATCTAATAGACTGCATAATAAGCAGGGAAAATGTTATTTTGGGGTTCCCAGTTTCCAAAAATGCTCCCAAATTTAGATGCCCAGCTCAAAAAAAAATTTTCATAAGGGAACCCGTGACTGTCACAAAATTGGGAAAAATGCAGAGATTTTGAATTTCCTTGGGTTTTCCCCATAAAAAGTCCCCAAAATTTTCACCTTTATTTTTTTAAAACCCGGAAATAAAAGCTTTTGTCGATTTCGGGGTACTTCCTTTGTGATACACTTTTTTTTTTCGCTTTAAATTTTGCACCCTTTGCTGTCTTAATTTTTTTTTTTTTTTTGAAAATACGTTTAAAATTTGAGGGGAAAGCTAGTTTAAATTTAGAAAAATTTTGTGTTTTCGTCCCGGGTGCACCTTAACCCCCCTCATAGCTAGAGAAAAAAACTCTTTTCTCTGAAATTTTTTTTTGGAAAAACTACAAAAATATCCCGGGGAGTTTGGGTTTTAAAAAAAATGCATAAAAGGGTTTTCACAAAATTTTAAAAATTCCCAAATTTCAAAAAAAAATCACATTTTCCCTTTTGTAAAAAAATCAAAACTAAAATCGAATTTAAAAGGGAGCGGAAAAATTGGAAACCAAACAGCCCCTGACCGGGAGTAGATCTACTTTTAAATGGAAATTTCCCCGGGGCGGGACGTGACGAAATTTCATTTTTGACCCTACCCCGAAAAAAAAAGAAATTTAAAGTAGTTTGGAGTGAAATATTTTTTTGATTAAGAAGCTTATTATTTTTTTAATAGAATTGATTACAAAAAATATGCGGATGCATTGTAAATTTACCAAACGACATTTAGTTGCATTATTCTCAACTGAATTTTTTTTGCATATTGAATTATCGAACTTTATTAAGCTTATGTATTACGATAAATTCACTCAATTATTAAAAGAATGTTTGTAAAATGCTACGTTTCTTTGTGATGATTAAATAATCAATACTTGATTTTGCTTTAGTATAAATGTGATCTATATAGAAGAAATGGCGCATCCTAACGTTAACTGGGAAACAAATTATGCGATACTTCAAGAACAAATGTATCGTTCGAAAGATCAAATGGCAACTCAAATGCGTACTCTAGAAGAAAAAGTTGAATTTGCTAATCGTCGAGCTGATGTGGCTGAAAAGAAATTAGCACTTTACGAGAGTTCCTCCCAAATAAAAGATGTAAGATTTTTGTTTAGTAAAGTAGCTTTACGTCTGTTACATGTGCAAACCTCTGTTATTTTTGCTTACTATTCAGCACCGCGTGGTTATTGAAGGATAGGAATTGTGACTACTAAACTGTAAACGTATATTATGTATTATCGCACTTTAGGTAACAAATTGTTTCCATTTTCATAGAGTATCTTTAGTCATGTGTAGTGAAATGTAAATTTATTACTCTGCAATATATTTTATTTTAAATTGTTTTGTGTCAGAGGCAATAATACTATATTTTGACAATGCATTTGATCTTTCAATTTTTTGTAGATCAAAATTAAAATTCATTTTTACAGCTGCATATTGAGCCATCAAAATTGTTTTCTTTAAAATAATGCTTATTTTATCAGAAACTTCCAAATGGTTATGATAAGTCCAGACTTTTTTAACAACACTAGGTCTTTGTTTGTTTTAACTTTAAATTCATTGAGGGCTTGCTATTTGCATATCATTTCGTATATTCCAACTTTAATTTGAGTGATGATTTTTAAATTATAAAGTACTACTTTTGATGAAGTATTGTCTTTTGGTCATTGCTCTACACACCAATTTCATAAGTCACATTTACTTTTCTATTTTCAAATCGCCCTCTTTTTCTATTTTTACCTTGCCCACATTCTTTCAAATGAAAGAATACATTAAATTTCTTCTAGCTTAGCGCTTCATTATACAAACAACCACAGATTTATTTATTAGAAGGCCGTACATTTGAAAAATAAATTAAATTTGCTTTTATGTAAAGCTAACGAATCATTTTCCAATTTTGTCTGTGTTTTATTTTTTCTGTTTCGATTTGTAATTTCATTTTTTGAAAATCAAAACAATATTTTCACGTAGTTTGACACTGCATTGAAAGCCATAGTCAACACATATTGTTTTTCATTTTGATAACATGCCAAATAATGAAATTTTCTAAATACCTTTCAAAAATATTTTCCTTGGTATTTATCAGTGATGTAAATAATTTATAATAATTTATGATAGTTTAAAGTAAAAAAATACTGAGTATCTTATGACGATCAGTTTGATGGGGCATGAGACATAACATGGAGGCCCAGCGTAGAAAACTCTGCCCCTTGCAATGTTACTGAGGCCTTCTTTAGCATCAAAATTACTTCCATTGAACAGTCATTAATGAGAATTCTAAATTTTTAATTGCAGTTAATATCCCAGTTGTTGTTTTATGTCAAATAGGCTCATTTTGTGACTATGATTGCCTGAAATATGTTGCGATACAATAAAATGGCGCGTATGTATTTGAAATTACACCCATTGATTTTGTGCTCCATTAAGTAAAGTAATTTTATACTATTTACAAGGATTTTGACAACTCTATGAAAGTGTGTACTCGTAGCGTTTCCACGCCGTATTCTCACGAGAAGTATTTGTAATGCAATTGAATTTGACTTTGGTTACAAATCCATTTTCCAATGTTAATTTACAGTGCCTGGAGAGCATATCCTCATATTCCCTGTTTATCAGTATGTTTCATGTGTTGATATCCATCGACAACTAAATGACAGGACTGTTTATTAAATATGCTTTAATCACCGCATTTCTATTTGAACTGGTTCATGCATTTTAAACAAAGTTTATTTGGAATAAATCCATTTCGCTGACATTTTCCTTGACATTTGGTTTTTAACATTACTGAATTTATTTTAATTTCACTAGAGAAATTCATTTCTGAACAAAAGTTAATGAAAAGCAAATTCTTCCACCCTTTTTTAGCATCAAAATTACTTCCATTGAACAGTCATTAATGAGAATTCTAAATTTTTAATTGAAGTTAATATCCCAGTTGTTGTTTTATGTCAAATAGGCTCATTTTGTGACTATGATTGCCTGAAATATGTTGCGATACAATAAAATGGCGCGTATGTATTTGAAATTACACCCATTGATTTTGTGCTCCATTAAGTAAAGTAATTTTATACTATTTACAAGGATTTTGACAACTCTATGAAAGTGTGTACTCGTAGCGTTTCCACGCCGTATTCTCACGAGAAGTATTTGTAATGCAATTGAATTTGACTTTGGTTACAAATCCATTTTCCAATGTTAATTTACAGTGCCTGGAGAGCATATCCTCATATTCCCTGTTTATCAGTATGTTTCATGTGTTGATATCCATCGACAACTAAATGACAGGACTGTTTATTAAATATGCTTTAATCACCGCATTTCTATTTGAACTGGTTCATGCATTTTAAACAAAGTTTATTTGGAATAAATCCATTTCGCTGACATTTTCCTTGACATTTGGTTTTTAACATTACTGAATTTATTTTAATTTCACTAGAGAAATTCATTTCTGAACAAAAGTTAATGAAAAGCAAATTCTTCCATTATTTAAAAGTTGTATTGATATTATTTGACATTTATTCAGTAGCCTTCATTGTCGTTTAAGAATAACATGCTTATAATTGTGGCATTTTTATCCCTAGTGCCAGTATATGAAGTATTGACATGCATTCCAAATCTATACTCTCTTCCTAAACAAGCCCACATTGATTTTCTGTAAAGATTGTTCATGAGATCTCCGTTGGCGTCTATTTTTAGACAAAAACGGTTTTTGTACAACTTGAATCAGATTTTCAAATTTTTATTCATATTCAAATCATACCAGTGCTTCAGTTATCGAAAGCTTGCGCACAAAAATTTACAGAAAATAATCTGATGTCAATTTATGTAGAAAATTATATTCGCTAAAATAAATGTGTTCTCTGTTTTTGTTTAAATTTGTGGTATATCCGTTATGAATTATTTATAATGGAAAGTGCTCGAAGTTGTTGATCTAGTTTATTAATAGTGTTTAGAGGCAGCCTTGAAATAGTAAATTACTATTACTGCTTACTATTGTCAGCAATAATAACTCTAATTGCGCCAACATTTAAAATAGCTTATTTTAGCTATTTATATTCACACTATTACATTTCCAAATTTTTATTACATAAATTCTGATAGTGGATTTCATATTTATTTTTCCTATTTTCGAATACATGTAAATTTCCCTTCTTAAGTTTCAGGACCAAAATAGCTTATTTTAGCTATTTATATTCACACTATTACATTTCCAAATTTTTATTACATACATTCTGATAGTGGATTTCGTATTTATTTTTCCTATTTTCTAATACATGTAAATTTCCCTTCTTAAGTTTCAGGATCCTGTATTGTGTGGCTATTTTTAGGTAGTCAGGCAAAAAGATCAAACAATTATTCAACTGAAGCAAGAACTAACTGTTATTCGTAAGATGCGAGACGAAGAATTACAACTAGTTGATCATAAGTTGAACTCTATGAAAAAGACTTTTACAAATCGTATATATGAAGGAGACGTCGAACGGCGCACATTACTAGCAGAACTCAATAAATACAAAAAGAAAATTGAAACTAATGAAAACAGTTCACAAACTGATCAAGTGGAGCCCCCTGCTCCATATATTCCAAAAAGGCCTATATCAACATTAGGTCGAAGTGCTTCCTCTAACAATACGTCAATGACTGCGATGAAGAAGAATGCTGTTTGGAACTCCGACGCAGACTATGATCGAGTCAATGATGATTATGATGTGGTCTCGCAAGAGGATTTTAAAAATTTGCCTTCACATTTCAAAAACAAATCAAAAAAAGTAGTTGAGTGTGCTTCTCTTGATCGATCTGGTGCTGTTACTTCAAATAAAAATCTTGAAGTTGCGAAGTCCATGCCCATGCTTGCTGTTCATAATAAACGTAAGAACATTCCTGATTGGGAACGGAGAATTTATTCCATAGCATCTTCTGGTTTTCAACTATCTGATTCACATTGTGAAAGTCAGCCACAAATTGTCAATCTTCCACCTTCAGATTGTATATTCGATTTCTCCGGTTCTGATTCTTGTTCTATATACACCCATTTCGATGGGCGCATTCAAAGATTGTCGCACTTCTCGTTTGAAAACATTCATGACAGTCGTGATTATGCTTTACCACCGGATGTTTCCACAAATACAAGTGTTGATCCCGACTATGACGATGACAGTGCTGATTATTGCATTCCACCCGATTGTGTTTCCGATGAAGTAGCTTCTAAAGATTATCTTAAAGAGTCGGACTTACGCGCAATAATGTCAAAATCGAATACTTCCAGCTCACTTAGTGATACAAAAGATGACTCTTTAATTTCTGGTGTATATAGCGGTTATGTATATAAATTTGATAAGAATATATTTAATTGGGTCAGATGTTGGGCTGTACTTAAAAAAGATTCCATTTTATTTACAAAGTATGATAAGGATGACGTTGTATCAAATGTCGAATATAAATTATCAACAATTGAAAAAGTCAGCATTGATGAAGAGAGTTTATTAATCTTTTATATCGAGTTCACTAATGGGAAGCGCTTAACTTGTTTGACTGAAGTTGCGTCAACCCGCCAATGCTGGTTCAAACAGATATCATTGTCATTATTAAGTGTTGCGAAGCCTGGATCGTCTTTCGATTTCAAGAATCTTAAGCCGCTGACCATATTTGATAAAGGTGAAGAGAAGAAAGCTTGGGCTTTACTTCATCAAAAACAAGTTCATTTATTCAATAATAGACATGATAAACGTCCCTTTAGGTCTTGTTTACTTGATGGTGCTGTGATTTCACACAGTAAACTGAGTAGTAAGCGGGATGGAACTTCTTTTGAAAGTAGTGTATTTTTGATTTCCGTTATTTGTGAAAACACATTACCGTTATTTTTAATTGTTCATAGCAAAGGTGAATTAAATGAATGGCTCTATCAGCTGCTAATTGGTAGTGGATGGGGTCTTAAAAATGGAACCACTTTTGAACAGCTGTTGGTTGGTTTGATATTCTCTAATGGTTTCGATAAAATTGAGACGTTGTTTGCTTTAGAAAATTTGACAAATTTTACCACATTAACATCACCGGGAATAAAACAGGAGTCTGAAATAATGCACAAAAAGTTTTGCTCATTCATCAAAGGAAAAATTGTTGTTTCGAATTCCAGCTACTTTTATGCACTGCCAGTTCACGCATTTTCAATGTGTCTAAAATACGAAATCTTGCAAAATGAAGCATACTGCTTATTAATGCACGAGTGCTATTCTAAAGAATCATCTCAAAGTGTACAGGCGTGGCAATTGCTATCGATCGCTGTGAGTTTATTTTTACCAAGTGGTTGTTTTCTTTGGCTATTCAAGCACCATCTCTCACACAATGCCCAGGTTGAGGGGGAAATCGGCAAATATGCAATGTATTGCCAAAAAATGTTGGAAAGAACTGCTAACAACGGAGGAAGATTATATCCACCATCCAAATTAGAAATGTCGTCTTTACTTTTAAGAAATCCATATGAGCATTCATTTCCTATGAGTATTCCGGTGCATTTTCCAAATGGAAGTTATCACGTTGTAGCATTTGATGGGGTTTTTACTGTTAAAGAGTTTTTAGCTTCTATCAATGAACACTTGGGAATGCGTGACTGCGAACAATCAGGTTTCGCATTGTTTGCCAATTCACCTATTGAGAATGATGTTGATTATTGTCTTGATGATAACGCCAAGGTTGCCGACATCATCACAAAATGGGAGACAGCTGAGTTAAAGAATAAAGAAAGCTTATTGGAAAAGGGTAAGTCATCAGTTGAGAAGTCACGTTCTGTTAAGTTCTCTTATAGAAATCGCCTTTACTTTCCAAGTCTATCTAAATTTGAAACTGAAAACGAAAGTTTATTTATGGTTTATCAAATTAATACTGAGATTGTTAATGGTCGATTTCCTATTAGCAAGGAACTTGCACCTGAACTGGTTGCTTTAATGAGTCAGATACACCATGGTAATATAACTGTATCCGCGCAAAGTTTATGTGGTAAAAGTTCACAGTTAGAAGACTGCTTTAGCGACTATTATCCCCTCCAGTACAGAAATTTGACACACGACAAGAAACGCTCGGTTTTACAAGTCATTCAGTCAAAATGGATTGCACTGGCTGATTGTAAACAGGATCACTGTGTAGATATATATCTCAATGTTGTGAAGCGGTGGAAGTTTTTTGGCGGAAAGTTGTTTTCTTTAACCTTAAAATCCGATGAGGGTGGATCAGAAACAAGAATAGAAGCTCAAGTGTGGCTAGTAGTTCGTGAAAATGTCATAGCTTTACTTGATCACGCGCGAATGACTGAGATATCAGCGTTCAGTTTCAATAATTTAGTCTTGTTTGGTGGTGAAAATGAAAACTTGATTCTAGTTTTTAATAATGCCAACACTTCTTTGTTACAGTTTGCAAAATCACAGAAACTTACATTTTCTGCTAAGAAGACCACAGTTTTAGAAATCATCAACCTTATTTCACTGTACATTAAATATTCATTGAAAAATTCTACTTATCTTCCCAATTTCATCAACCAGAATCTTATAAATAGTGAAAAGTCAGATTTTGAATGACTAGTTTAATTGAATTTTTATAATTTATACGACACAGACATCTTCAAACAATGTCGCAGGCTTTCAGCTTAAAGCAATTAAACATTTCTGTACATTATGTAATCTTAGGCAAGTTTCACTCTAATTTTTCATAAAATTGTACATTTTCGTTTTGTATTACAATTTTTATTCGAACAGTGAAAGCAGATGAGATTTTCAGTATGTTGCAATAATTTTTAACGAGTGGTGTTATAACTGTGAATTTGGTTTGTGTAAATTGCTTTCTAATTTGCTTGTTAACTTTGTAAATTCAAATTTTAAATGCGTTTTATAGTTTTATATTTTTATAAATTGTTGATGTAGTAACTTGAATGTTTTGTAATCTTTCGATCTAACTTAAAATAAACTTAGTTTGTACCTTTTATTTCTTAATAATGAAACAACAGTTACACCTTAAAGTTTCTTTAGCTAATTTGAAAGCAAAAGGTTTAGTTTTGGGTATTTTCACTTAGCCATTATTCTATACTCGTTTATTTGAAAATCGTTGATTTGCTAGCCACATTTTTGTACATTAAATTCAAATAGTCCGTTTCTTGTACATAGATTATTTAATCATGTGTACAAAGTCTTCTTATGGTTCTGATCCATGCCCACTCTGCATTTTAAGCACCAGATAAACAAATACCTCTCTTTTGTATAATTGCCAAATTTTTTGTTATTCTAGCAGGCAGTATATTGAGATACTTCTGAAATACTATCTACGCAATAATAAGAAGCCACAGGTAGTATCATTGAAATACTAAGTTGACAATCTAAGACCCGAAACACACGATGATTATTTCTGTGTGGGATTCCTGAAATAACTGGTTGTGATTAAAATATTCAGTTTATTCACTATTTAATTTTCTGCGTGGGTAAAAAATAGTTTTCTTGCAAAATATTTTTAATCACAACCTATTATCTCATGAATTCCGCGCAGAAATAATCATCGTGTGTTTCGGGCCTAAGCGAATTAAAAATTAAGGAGCTCCACGGGATGTTTTTTATGTGTGAGTAACGCTCAAACTCCCCTGAAGTTTGTAAATCCGAGCAAAAGTTTTGAGCTGATTTCTTTCTGGGTAACGAAGTTACCCCAAACTTAGACTATTGATGTTGTGATGTGGAAAAGTCACAAAATATCAGGTTCTTTCAATTTGATTTGAGCTCAAAATCTTATTCTAATTGTTCTTGGGATAACTAAATTACATCACACTTCGTTTAACCGTTAAGAATTATTTTTTTAAAAATTTTTTTAGCAGTTTTGAATGGCCTATTTTGTACTTTAATAACTAATCGATTCAATTTCGCTTAGAACAGTAAATCGTAGTGTTCATATAAGTGTGAATTCTATATTTGCACTTAGAAGGAAAATTAAGATAAAAACATCTATTTTTACTATTACTAAGGGTTGTTGTTTACTTTTTCTTTTAACAAACATATTTTCTTTCTTGACCGTTTAAATAACTTCAAAATGAGTACCTGTCCATGAAATATTAAATATTTCTAATTTTGTGATCAGAAATTAACTTTGGATTAAAAGTTGTCGTAAACTTTGTATTTCCTTCTCTGCAATGAATGTGAAGATTTTGCAAGTTGGATGAACGAACGTGCTATTTTTCTACCAGAAGACTTATGAGATTTATATTGGATTTCCATCCAGCAAGCCTTCCTGAAGTATTCTTTATGCTTTATATAAGGTAACTTAATTTATATTTTTAAAGTACATTTATTAATTGTTCGTTGTTAAATACTCATTTTTCTCAAATAGTTTTCGCTTCTATGCTTGTTTTAAAATGAATTGCAAATTACGAATCTGTTATTGACCTAGCATAGTAGACTGCAAACAATTTTTAATTAGATGTTTTACAGCTGCTATAGTTTGAAGTAGTGCAAAACAAGTGGACGTTGATATTTAGTATTGTGCTAACGTCAAGGCGTTCAACTTCCTAATACAAAATAATTAGCAAAAATAATCGATTTTATTGATGCTCTAGCAATTTTAAGGAAATAATAAAACTATTTTTCCAAAGTCATTTTGCATTTTTGTGGGAAACAGCTCTTTTTTCATTAAACGCTTTGCGAATAACATTCACGAAAGTTATTTGATTTAATAAGTTGCTAAATTGGCGTTATTTCCAGGGAACTGTGAAACTATTTGGCTACGAGAATATTTCGCGTATTTTTCACGCTGTTTATTGCGGATTTTTTCATTTGCGAAGTTTTGTTATTAAAACTTGCAGTTTCAAAATTCGATGTGTTGAAAGATGTAGGGTTAGGCGATGCATTTGTTTTCACTCGAGGATGGTATTAAAAAGTACGAAAAGTTGCATTGTAATCTTTCAAGGAGTTGGGTTTCATTCAGGAAGTGATTTACGCAGTTGAATATTAGGTTGCAAATTTTTCCGCTAGGTTGAAAATATATGCCCAATAATTGTAATATCAATGTAAATTTTCGATATGCAATAAATATATAAAATTAAATTTTTTATAGAAAAAACACTTTAAGCAGCACACATGTTTTTAGCCTGTTTTATACAAATTTTTAATTTACTTAAAAAGTATGCTAGTGCTAGTATTTTAGAATAGTTTAATTCTAAAGAAGATTCTCAAAAATAATGTTTTTAATGTCAAAATGATGATGGCATTTAATTTTTATCACTAATGAAATATTGGGCTTTGCATTTATCATCTGAAGCTAATAAGCTTGATACAATTTTCATTTCGAATTGTAAACTGGAGATTTTTTATATTTGTTTTCCAATTTGTCAGTGTAAATTAGTTGATTGCAATTAGCACATTTCAATGTCCTGCTTTAAAAATTGAAATAGACATTGTAATTATGTCCTATTTTCAGATTGCGTATTAGTGACGCTATCTATTATGTAAAATGTATTCTCGCATTTGTTTTGGCTGAAAAACCCGTAGTGTTTAAAACATGTTTAAAACCGTGTTTAAAAACATGTTTTTAAGGATAAAACCAATCGTTAGCTAGAGAAGGTAGAAAAACTTGCCTTTTCTCTAAAATGCTAGTGGAAGACTGAAAATTTAATTGCGGCCTAAATTTTTCCCTAAAGCATTTAAAGCATATTCCTTTATCATGTTTCTTTTTTTGGTTAGTTTGTAAATTTTCTTTAGTCGTTGTTCAATATATTTATTGAAAAAAACGTTTTTAACTTTTTAAACCTTTTTTTTTTAAAACAAATTGCCCAACCCGGTGTATTGCTAACTAATATAAAAGTACATTCAAACAAATTACCTAAGTTAATTTATTCCATATAACCTTGTCACACGCAACTACTAACGTATCTGACCAACAACTTGTAAAGAAATCGTGCCATGTTTGATTTCTAGGGATCATGTTTCTAATGTAGTGAATTGGCGGTATACCGATAAAAATCGAACCCGCGGTTTTTATTCAATATCGAAACCGAGCCGAGAAAAAATAAGAACCGAGTTTTTCCAAGAAACAATGCAGTCTTCTTGGAGCAAACGACATTTACTTTACAATGTTTTCAACTAACAAAAATGTCTCAAAATTAGGTTAAGTGCTTCAGTTGGTAAGTCCGATTTGTAAAAAAGTTGAAAAATAATAAGTTTTAGTTTTCTGCAAATAGATTTGCTTAAAAGAATGTTTCTAAAAAATTAGTTTTCATTATATGCGTTGCGAATGCGAATTGACTTTTAAATATTGGAAAACAACCCTTTACGTAAATGAGGGGTTAGGCGTGATTTTCGTTCCCTTACTGAAATTGGTTAGGACGACGTTAATGTGGAGGCTTATAAATGCTTGTTTTTCGTTGTCATCATTTTTATATGGTTTGGTGCATACTGAAGGATGCGCATATTTATTATCGGGTACGGATAACTTTCTATTACACATTATGTGTATTTTAAATAAGCATTTTTTAAATATGTCGAACAGATAACGGATGAGAATTGGATTCAAAAATTTTATTCTTGTATAACGGAAAAAAATTTCGGTTAAAAAAACATTTTTGGCGATCGAGTGTGGCATCAAAAAAGCTCTTTTACAGTCGAGTTGTCACCTATATTTTTAGGCTGCAAAGTCTGCAGTGGTACCTGGGCACTATGCAGTTATCCATTCTGCAGTAATGTTTTTAACGGCCCATACTTCTTGATTTCAAGCTACTATTCATTAGATGAAATCATTTTACTTTTTTCATATTAAAGTCTTCTTTAATTTGGTCGAACTTTTCTTTGTCAATCAATACGATCATTAATTAGAATCGACGAGTGTACTTATTGAGTAAATGGTTTTCCCGTCTAGTGCAACAGTTAAACGCTATCAGCATGACTGTTCGTCTTCCCAATGAATTGGTTTTTTGTAAATATGAATGGTGTTTTCTGCTACTACAATAAACTTAAATGCAAAACATTTGAAAAGAATGCACTTTTTAATGACATTGTTTCTATGTGAATTATTCTTTTCTCATGCTTCACAACATAAGTCTGTGGTAGTACAACATTTTCAACATAGCAAGTCAATCGGTTAATTTTACGTTTATATTTCATTTTCTCGTGTAGCTGAAATCAGAAAATGATGAATATTTTGATATTAAATATGATACTCGAACTTTACAGCCCTTTTTGTAATGATATCCTCATGCCTGTCTGAAGGTGGTTGAAAATATGACCCCCTTCTTAAACTTAAATTTTCAAGTTGAGTTCATCCAGATGTTTGTGTCAATATATTTATTAGTCTTTAGCTATTTAAACTTAAATTTTCAAGTTGAGTTTCATCCAGATGTTTGTGTCAATATATTTATTAGTCTTTAGCTATTACATTATTAGCTACATACACATGAGCACGTTGCATAATATGCAACTACATGCATTAAGTAGATTTGGCTACTAGAAAACGTACTATTTCTACAGAATTCGCATGCATTTATTGACAAATATTTTGAATACTTTAGGACTATATTCTTCTACTGTACTAACCATGTTATCACCGGAGCCTATATGAAGCACAGAGAAAGCATTTCCAAAATATACAGTCAATTGTATCTATTGAAAAATTGTGTTGTCTCATTATCTTGTTCGACGAAAATGGGTCATAATATCTTTTCGTTAAGGCTTATGATTGTCGAGAAATCTTTGTTGTTTTGGCTAAAATGTGACTTTAACCTTTAAATGTACATAGCATCGGAATTTTGAGCTTCGTTTGATTTTAAGAAATTCTTGCCAGTTTAATCATCTTTGATTTGTTTACATGACTCTCGTTACATTTTGAGTAGCAGCCACTTGATTTAATAGCTTTAACTCGACTATATATTTGGCTTAAATTTGAGATGAGCGGTACAGGTTTTGTAAAATTATTTCCAAATTTTGAATGTTACTCTTTTTAGTAAATATATTTAATAGTTCATTTATACTTACTTGATTAGAAAACTATATCGATTTGTGCAGTGTGTTGATTTAATTGTGATTATTGTTCAGGGGTTCTACCAGGTCAAATTTTGTGATGATTTCTACATTTATTACATGCCTATGAAATAATAGAACAATTTAGAAAAATATGTAATATATTATTTGTTTTCAGTCTTAATAACATCAGCCATACGTTTGGATTGCAAAGTTGATTTCAAAATAGGGACAGCTGTGAAAATGATTGACCGTCTTCCGTTGAAATCTGTACACTGATTAGAGATACCAAATATTGGAAATCCGCTACTTGTTTTTTAATTGCCCTAAATTAGAAGTTTAGCTGAAATTTTCCAAAAGTGATTTATTTAGTAACTTGCTTAGATACTTCTTATTCTTAAAATTTCCGATTTTCAAATACTATTTCGACCATTATTTTTTCCGCATGGTTTGTTTGTATTTATACCCTATTAGAAGTGTATCATATTTTGCAATTAAGTTAAATCAAATGACACTGTTTTCTTGTCAATTTTATGTGTCCAAATTTTTTACGTATTGCATGTACATGCATGTATTTCATTACTGTTATTAATTTTGCTGTTCATCGCAGAACTTGTGTTGAGTTTAGATTCCTAATTCAACCCGAAAATGCTTTAAATTTAGTAATCCTTAATTATGATGTACATTTATAATATATCATAGTTCCCTCTAATAGAAGTTCTGTAGCTTCAACACGTTTGATATTATATAAGTATATTAATAGAGTATTTTTATTTTAACAGGATGAGTCAACGACATGAAATTGGCGAGTTAGCTCTCAAACGAAAATGACACTTTTAGTATCTACATGTTTTTTATTTGTTAAATTATTGTTCTTTTCTTGCGTTTCCATTACGCTACCTTTGCTTAAGGAGTCTAGTCAGCGAGATGCTTTTTAAGTGCATTCGACTATTTTCACCACATGTGTTTTTGATTTCAATTACTTTATTACGTCAGTAATTACCATATAAGAGAAGACGCGTTTCTTATTACATTTATTCAATTAACTTCGAAAATCTTCCCTCTTCAAAGACTTTTTGCACTGCCTAACTTTGTTTAGATCAATGCCTAAAGATAAAGACATGCGCGAGTTTCGCGCCATCGCCGCAAAGCTTTACAAGCAATACGATGCGGATCACAATCGCAAAATCAGTATTTCCGAGTTTAAGGATTTTTTGAAAGATTTAAAGAAATTGGATTACAATATACCCGATTCAGCGCATCAACAGCTTTTCTTGGAAGCGGACCTCAATAAAGATGGAGTCATCAACTATAAGGAATTCGAAGCCCTACTCAGAAATATAATGAATTGTTAAACGAGATCGAGACACTCTGGAAATCATCGGCTAGTCTGAAACCTATTTTTTGAATTCTCTTTAATAAAGCTTTTGAATTTACAGTCGTTTTCTCAAATGTGTGGTACCTATCTTTATGTTTCTAATGTAATAAAAGTTGTTTGTTAAACATACGATTTGTTTCGTTGTCCCATTTAAGTTTATTGCAGATTGGTGTTGAATACATTGCCTTAGTAATTTCCTGTTAATTTAGTTGTATCATAAATCCTTTTACAAATACTTGGCGAATAAGCTATTATCGCATGGTAACTTAAAACGTATACATTCTAAAATGTAAAATAGCAAACTATTTTTAAGATTGCATTTGATGTGTTTTCAAAGGAAACGTTGATGTCACATCGTTTATCGAGCTTTAAAAAAATATTTAAATATCTAAGGAAACATTTTTTAACATCACAATTGTTCTTAAATTAAATCCATTTACATTAAAGCAGCCTGGAATTGTTATCATCAGTGTAGTGTTTTGTAACCGTCCAATTAATTGTGTGAACAAAAATTTTCATATTAAATACAAATATCACTTCGTATATTGATATTTTTGGTTTTCGTAGCAAAATAATTGAGTTAAATTTATGCAGCACAAAATAAAAGGAAAAACTCAATACATCTCAAGCATTTTTTTTCATATAACCAAGTTTGATTCGAATGCCTTTGAAGCAGCATACACAAATTTGCAAAATATTTTTATTCAAAGGAAACGTTGATGTCACATCGTTTATCGAACTTTAAAAAAATATTTAAATATCTAAGGAAACATTTTTTAACATCACAATTGTTCTTAAATTAAATCAATTTACATTAAAGCAGCCTGGAATTGTTATCATCCGTGTAGTGTTTTGTAACCGTCCAATTAATTGTGTGAACAGAAATTTTCATATTAAATACAAATATCACTTCGTACATTGATATTTTTGGTTTTCGTAGCAAAATAATTGAGTTAAATTTATGCAGCACAAAATAAAAGGAAAAACTCAAAACATCTCAAGCATTTTTTTGCATATAACCAAGTTTGATTCGAATGCCTTTGAAGCAGCATACACAAATTTGCAAAATATTTTTAATGGTTGCATACATCAAAAATTATCTAAACATTATGAAATTACATATTTTTTATTTTAATATTATGATATGACAAACAAATTATAATACAATATATCCTCAATTTTTTTTCTAATATGTATTAGACTCCATTTTTCACGTTATGAAAAACCGGTTGAATTTTGTTTTTTAAAGTAGAGTTAATTAACTTAGTATTCTTATAAGTTTATATAAGTAGCCGAATCATGCTTTAAATTAACCCATAACTATGTATTAAAGTCTTGTAAAATGCATGTGAAGAAATATCTAATCTTTAGCAATGTTTTCAAGTCGCATTTTAGAAAGAAGTTATTTTATTGGTGTCCTCAATAAAAAGTTTAGTTCAACAGTTTAAATAGAGTATAGTAGTGATCAAAAGTTTTCGTACACCTAACTGAACAAATTTATTTTTTTTACAGTGATGAACACTATAGCTTTGAATTTTTACAATTGAGTTAATTTTAGCATAGTGTATACAAATTTCACTTCATTTTTCATATATGCAATTTAATTTTCATCCTACCACTCTGTAAAGGGCCCCTTCCTAAAACTTTGTTAGTAAATATGCATGGTGTGTAAAATTTAACACAAAAATCGTATTCAGCATGAAAAACTTAGTATATTCACAATTTTTTGCAAGTTTATTCAGAAGTTTCTAAAATAGTGGTAATCAAATATTGTGCAAATCCCATTACAATGTTCAAATTTGCATCTCAATTAGCAACGTAATGGGATTTGTACAAGATTTGACAACCAATATTTCGGAAACTTCCGAATAAATTCTTACAAAAAATTGTGAATATATTTTTTTGTTACATTTTTACACACCATGCATATTTACTAACAAAGCTTTAGGAGGGGGCCCTTTACAGGGTAATAGGATGAAAATTAAATTGCATATATTAAAAATGAGGAGAAATTTGTATTCACTATGCTAAAATGAACCCAATTGCAAAAAATCAAAGCTATAGTGTTCATCACTGTAAAGGCAATTTGTTCAGTTAGGTGTACGAAAACTTTTGATCGCTACTGTAGATGTAATTCATATTTTGCTGTAAATGTATAACAGAAGAATAAACGCTTCTAAATTAGATACTCAGTTATTTATTCCAATCTTAGATATGAATATTTTCAGTTTTCTTTTGTTTACGGAGTCATTTAACTGCACTGTAAGTTTCGTATCATGCTATTTTTTCATTAGATAATAAACTTACTATATAACATATTTTTTTATAAAATTATTAATAAAAAAGTTGACATTAATTACAAACAATTTGAAAATTGCAAAATAGTAGTTTATCATTTCTTTATAATACGCTAACTAGTAAAAGTATACGTTTGGTTCAAAACCACTGCTGGAAACAGAAATAGGTTGGCTGTTGAGATAGCTGCAATTGATAAATGACTAGTAATACAATTACTTTAGATAACGTAGTGTAGAATGTGAAATTTTTACAATCATTAATTTATTGAGAATTCTTAAGGGTTTTTAATAACTAATAAAAGCATTCAAAAAATAAATGTCGACTTACAAGGTCATCGGCAGTTTCCTTACAAAAGTATTCATTAATCATAACAATTGAATAACACATCAATAAATCTTTTACTGTTTACAAATGACTAAGTGATTGCAACTTATATAATTTCCCATTATGAGTAGCACTATTAATAGAGATTAGTTCTCTATTTTTATTAGAGGTGGCTTATAAGTGCTATTTTTCGTTTATCATTAAAGCACACAAAATCCATTCACGATTGCACATGATAGCATTAACATATAGTCAATTTAAATCTTTATTTTTAATTTATAACAAAAGTTCATTAGAGCGATATAACACAATAAAACTGTTTGAAATATTAATATGGGTCTCTGGGACATTTTCCCCAAAAATGACTCCCGCCATTTTTGTTCATTGAGTATAATGTCCTCTAAAACATTCGTGAAATCCTATATCGCAATTTTCACACCTGGTGGTAGATATTGGGCACATCTATTTTGATTCTCTAAAGGAAAAACCAAATAACCTTGCAGATAAAATCTCATAGATCCAATCTGCAATGGACTTCCACTTTGAGTTTGATATGATGGTGTGTCAAATTACAAAATAATGTCAAATACGAAACTTCTACCCAAATCAAGAACTATATTGTCTTTACAATGCATTCTGTGTATAGCTGGGACATATTATTTGCAGCAACATCAACCATATAGACTAAATAAAAATACAATTTTCACCGTTTATGCAGTCCTATGCTTAGGAACACATTTGTGCGTTCGATCAACTTCACAATATGTTCATTATATACTTTTATAGAATCGCATATAATTTGCTCATACATTTTTCATGATACTGAATTTTATGTATTTGGAAAATCTGACTGGTGAAGAAAACTAAGGGCGGAGGTGATCTTTTATTTGTTCCCAAGTCTAGTTTGACCTCAATCGTACTCTTTCTAAATTCGAAAGCTTATGGATTATTATAGACAATCCTTTAAAGACTCATTTTTCAAGAAGTAATTGCTTAATATTTACTGTTCCAAAAAATCGTATTTAATTGAGGTTATGGAACAATTGTAACATGAAGTTATTATTGTAATTCTGAAAATGACAATATTTTTGGGTAACTGGAACATTAATCTTAAATTTTTCTTCAATATGTTTAATTTGAAAATAGCCAATGTAATTTCTCCACACAAATTTTTTGCATGAGTTACTCATAAATGAAAGTAAATCAGAATTTTGCATTTTGCAGCCCACTACGTCTAATTACGATATTTCAGCATTAACTCTGAATCTCAATAATATTAAAGTTCCAACTGTAGAGCCACATTCGCAAAATCAAAGAACAAAAAAATTGATAACATGAGATAAAAAGCTTAAGCTCTCCTAAAATCACGAGGAGTATATTTTGCGGTTTTTCCAAATTCAATGCTAGGGTTTTTATTCATTCGGTGAGGTTTCCGACTGGCGTAATTTTCTTCAATAAGCATTTCAAATTGTGATTAATGCGGTTGATGAGTTTAGTAACCAATCAACAGCTTTTGAATTTCTAGGTTCTTAACAATATATATACTCAACAACAACATTAACATATTATTAATATGTCACTACGTCTAATTATGATATTTCAGCATTAACTCTGAATCTCAATAATATTAAAGTTCCAACTGTAGACAATTTTAAGTATTGAGGAGTGTTTTTAACTCGAAGCTAAATTTTGAAGCTCACATTAATGCAACTGTCCTAAAATTGACTATAGGTATAAAAAGTATGTCAATGAAAGTAATGCAATTACCAGCATGTGCCATAATTCAATTGTTCCATTAATTTGTTATGAGTCACCTAAGTTTTGCAAAAATAAATTAGTTACTGATCTAAAAGATGTTTTAATAGGAAATTCAATATCCAATTAAAATGGGCCCTAAATATTTCAAAGAAAAGTTCTTCCCAAACAACACTTTATTTCTGTTTCTATCTTTTTCCCAAGGCAACTAATCATATTGAACACGATGTTAACGTTCTTAGACTCATCAAGAAATTACCATCTCATAATACTATTTCAATGCCTGGTTTTATTCATAAGCAGATTTCCAGATAAAAACACTTTACTTGCACTAAATATAGAAAAAATTTGAAGCAATCATTCATTAATACCGCTATTCTAACTTGGAACTCACTGCCTAAAGAGATAAAAAAACATTGAAAAACTGCATGCTTTTAAAAAGCAAATTGAATTTTTCCTTAAGTAAAAGTATCTCTCGGGTATTCATGGCTAAGATACAAATTCTACAATAATGATTATACAATATCTCATTCTTGAAATCCTTATAGTAATTTATCCATTGCCTGGTAGATTTATTGTATATATTGTTTTATTATATTGTATGTATTCGCATAATATTTGTATATTTGATGCCGCTATTCAGATAAATTACCAATTTCTAATTGCTAATATTTATCTGAATTAGTGCTGTACATCTCAATGTACTTTAACCAGGTTTAACCTGACTGGATCCAGCACTAATCGGAATAAAGAATACCTTATTTTATCTTATCTAGTTGAAACAAAATTGGATGAGGAGGTAATTTTGTATCATTTTGATCCAAATTTCATCCTTATGCAACTGAATACGTAGTTACATGGAAACGAAACATTATCCTTTATTATTTAGATAATCATCTTAACTACACATGTAACAAAAATAATATTTCTATTTGTAAAAAACAAAATGATTAAAATTAACATTTGGATATTCAAATAATTTGAAGCACTGAATTATCTGTTTGAAGCTTCACAGCAGACTGAAATTCTGAAATATAATCTATAATTTCTAAAGTAGAAGTCGTTTAGATTAGTATTCCGGAAAATTTCATTTTCTATGAATTTTATTATTTGAACCACTAGGACTATATGAGTTAACCCATAGATGCATCTTGGCATCATATTGATATGGTTCTTCAATGTTCATGTTGAGTAATTATTTCTATGCCTTGATTAGAATTTACACTTGCATTTGCACGAGTTGATGCGTCTTTGGTTATCAAGACCGGGTTATTCCAATGCAAATTCCTTATTTTTTATAATCCATGACTACGCAAACAGAAGAATGTTTGGCTATAAGAAATGAATTTCACGTCCACTACGACCGCAAGAAGGACGATTCGTTTCCTTTGCTACAGAAGTGGCATGAATCAAAGTACTGACCATTTTAAAGACAATTGGTGGACATTGACGAAGATTGCATTGTGATTCCACTAGATTTTTTGCAGTTTAGCTTCAGTACAATAATGCAAAATATTTGGACAGTATTGCTAACTTTGTCAAGCATTCAGAGAAATGTTAAAAATTTTTCATTGAAATATATTAATGAAAACTCATGTAAAACTAGAAATTATTATAACCCTATTTCTCTTTACGCATACATGGGGATAAATGCATAGAATAAGAATTAAGATCCGATTTCTATTGCAAAGAGAAGGGATTCTTTGTTCACTCTTAAATCCTATCTACTCACTAAATAAAAAGTTGACGGCTTAGGAAATCGAAATAAAGACAGAGGTATATGTCCGCATATGTTACTGTAGATTTTTATTTATGTTATAACATATTTGTGCTAAGCATGCTGTCAATGAAATTTCAATAACCGATCTTCTCGATAGATGGCAGCATTCCTAAAAATGGCTTTCAATATTTAGTTATTTTTAATTAACATGAGATACTATCATTTCTTTAATCTTTCTTTTTCGCTAGTTTCATATCTAATTTATTGGGCTTGAACACACTTCTTACTGTACGAAATTTCAATATTTAAGAATCTTTTGGTATTTTGAATTTCAATTGTCTATGCTAAAGCTTTTTTGTCAAATATTTGTTAACATTCTTTGTGCATTTGTTGCTGGCAATTAGAATCGTTCTTTACTTTATTCTGTACTTTCAGATTTGCAATAGATGGGGTCTTAATAATTGTTTTGGGAAATATATTAGTTTGTAATTGGGGGAAGAACTAATTTTTTATTTTAAATTGGGTAACATGTGTCAAAATTTGATGATACTTCAAGAATTCCGCCGCCCCCCTCCCTCCCCAATGCATTATCCCATTTATACTTAGAGACGCAGCAACTAGTGATATGAAACTTATGTGAAATTTTCTAAGCTTTCTAAAATTTTAAAATCAATTGTTTAACATACTTAAAAAATTGTGTTCGTGCTGCGCTTTAAACACAGACCAAATAATTTACCCGGAACGCCAGATCGTCCATTTGAAATGAGTTGTCTTAAAAAACTTCCTTCCTTTTTTATATTTAAGGTCAGAAAAACTCTAATAAACGAGATTCGCGTTTGTTTGATTCCAAAGATAATGTCTCTGCTATTTTCAGTTATTAAGTCCAAGAATTTATTTTAGATGAAACGTCGCCACAATCACAAAATTGATGTTGACCAAAAGAAACTTTCACAGAATAAAAAGTATGTTTTTCATTTTTTATCGTATACTTTGGCATGAACTGGACTTTTTTGCCCATGCAATTCTAACAGAGATATAGTTTAATAAAATGTTCTAGTTTTGGTCTTTGGATTTTATATGCGATTTAAAAACTTCCATTTAGTTTGATTGCCATAAATAAATTATGTATTAAAAGACAACTTCGTTTTTGGAAAATTGTTTTGATTGCAGTCAATTCATCTCATTGAATTGTGGTTAACTTTTTAAGCAAAATTTCCCTCTCAACAGAATTCAATAATCCATAAATGTAGGTACTTGGAGCTCATAGTTAAGATATGTTTTTATGTATAATCCGCAGATATTTTTCTCTTAGTGAAATGCATTAATAAATTGATACATTAAAGATGTTGTGATCCAAAAAGGATACTCTAAATCTTAAATATTCGTCAATAATTGCGTTAACTAGGGCATTAACTAGAGGGAATTTGATTCTCGTCTTCTTTCGAATACAATTTGTCAATGCCCTTTGGAATTGCTAGCGGGGTTTTTATCATGCAGTGGTGTTCTCGGAAGGCAATGAGCGCCTAATTTATTTTTATTTAACGCTTTAATTCACGCTATTATTAACGCTATTTTAGTTTATTCTTTTTGGGCCATTTACCGAGTTTACTTATCAATGAATTTTTGTAAATGATTGCGAATTTTAGTATTCCTTTGTTTGTCGAATACAGTTAATTTACTTTAGGGTGTCTCGTAAGCAGCAACGAAAGCAACAAAGAAAGCAAAAGAAAGCTCTGAAGAATTTCCATTATAAGAAACTTAAGACGGAGGATGCTCAGGTTTGTTCGATTTCTGGGCAGTTGAGAGTTTTCTGTAAACAATTTGTTTTTTAAAATTTCAATAACAATTCAGTGAAAAACATATTTAGCGCATTTATGCCTGCCATAGGAAGTACGCTGAATTATGTTAAAATATTTTCTAAGAAAACTAATGCATTGAATCACTACACAAGTTTTAAGGAAATTTATCATTATGGTCCTAGATATTTGACATGTGCTAAATTTTCCCATCCGGCATTCGCATTACATTAATTGGTTGAAACTAAAAATCAAATCTCATGTCATCTTCGATTTCTGCAAAGAAACAAATGATCGTTTAGAAAGAAATTCACTAAACAATTATAATTATTCTTATTGTTGCGATATTAACACACTCATCTGTGGTATTCATATGAAATAGGGTTATTTAACTAAGTTTAGTATAAATAAATTTTAATATTCAATTTATTGTATATTATTAGCAAACAAAAGCAAAAATTCTTTTGAGGACATATTGTGATAATAATGAATGAAATCACGCGTTTTTGGATATGAAAGATCATTTTGTGCACTGGACTCACACTATGTTGTAAATTATGCTTAAATCAAATCATGACCAATTTATAACGATTGTCAACAAACATTGTACTTCATCAAGTGCAACTGAACGGGTTGTCTAAATTTCGTTCTTTAATTAATCATAATTGAACTTGGGTCTACGACATTTGGCATTAATTTCAACCCGAACCAACACATCTTAGCATCAAAGGATAATGAAAGCTGTTGAGCGGAAAATTCCCCAAAAAGGAAAACTAACCAATTCCAGGTATTGGTTTACTGATGAATTAAACAAATATACAGCTGGGTTCTTGTTGATCAGTTGTAGAAATGCTAGTTACGTGTTTAAATTATTGATTCAAGCCTACTTTTAGTAAGATTTTTTCTATCAAGTTATTAAGTTTACCTATTGAACAGTTATCTTTATTAAGAACATTGTAAGCACTCATCGCCTGAGACAAATACCGCTTGTATACAAATTTGTAGACAATTTTCAGAAATGTCAATCTAATTTGGAATGTGCTAAATTTCAATTTAATGTCAGAGTTAATGCGGTAAAATAGGCATAGAAATTTTCGATGTGCCTTATATAGAATACCCAAGAAAGACTGTTTACTTACCTTTGTACGCCTTGTCGCAACAAATGGGACTCAGGAAAATGTAATTTACAGACAAACGGATGAACACATTTACAAACAGAAAAGTGGGAGTAATAGCAAAATAAATTGGCTATAAACACATACATGTATACGGTTTAAGTTTTTCCGTTGCTTGCTAAGCATTTGGATAAACGCAGAGAAATATAAGTCATCAACTTTCTATGTGTGATCTTCGAAATTTAACGTCCACTACGACCGCAAGAAGTACGATTCGTTTCTTGGATTTTTTTACTAATGACGACTTCGTAAGTGAATTTTTCTTTTCCACGAAGTTCTTGAGCATAGTCCACACGTGTTCCAACAGATTGATATCTGAAGAATTTGAATGTCGTTTTCAGATATGAAATTTTTTCCTTCACGAGAGGTGTGAAGGGTTGCGCCATCTTGCTCCAATATCCAGCCGTTGGGATATAAAGCATTTGCATATAGAACAAACACCAACACCATTTCACAATATTTTTTACTGTGAATCGTTTCTTTGGGGATAATTTTCAATTAAAATCTTTATACTGAATTTTAGTGACTTTTTCATAGGCCTTTTCTGCTTAACTCCTGCACCAAACATTGACTTGGTTTAGATGCAGCCGAACAATTCGCTAATCTAAGAGAAAACGCTCTGAAAACTGTAGTTTCACCAAGCATTTGCAAAACGCTGTAATTTTTTTCTTGCAAATCTGTGCTATTCGGTACAATTTTCGGGAGTTCCTTCTTCATACCCGATCTAGCCAATGACCGATGCACTGTCGATTGGTGAACAGAAAATCCAGTCCTTTCTGTGAACTGTTCAGCTCTGTTTTCTCCGGAGAAAATGGGAATTTTCAAAGTTAAGTTTGTCAATCTGTGCTTTTCGTGTGCCTGAAATTTTAACAGTACGGCCACTTCCAGTTTTTTAGTGATTCGCAACTTTCCATAAGGTATACTTTGACATGCCTTATGCTGTGTATAAAAAACTAGAATTACGGGTGACATTGTGATACAGAAATTTAACCTTGTCTCATTTGTTCTACATGACTAAATTATACTTGAGCAAAAACTGGTATTTTGCAAGGTTAATAGTAAACACGCAAATTTAATTACCATCGCTGCTTACGTTATTATATGTTTTACAAATCCTATTCTTTCAGGCCAACTCGCCAACTCAGTAAAAGATATTAACAAAAAGTAAAACTCTCCAGCAGTCCCATTTTTTGCGACAAGGTATATTACAATTTATTTTGCAGCTCTCATCTTGTATAATTTCGAAAGTTCTAACGGATTATTTTGAAAATTCAAATGTTAAGCAGCAAGGCGTTTACTTCATGGATGAAGCATTTTATCAAGTTTAAAACAAAAATAATAGGAACTAATATTTTATGGGGTATCCTTTTGCAAAAATTACCGTCTTTCTTCGTTTTGGTATTGATACATATAGTTTTAATAAAACTATCAGAAATTACATAAAATTCAAATTCAAGTTTTTGCCACTATTGATCCAAATTTTCAAATTTGGCTGCCTCCAATTCGATTTTTTAGAAATTTCCAAAAGTTTTCAATGTTATTAGGTCAGGTGATCTTGCTAGCCAGTCATTAAGAGAATCCCAGATTTTTCTATGTATTACATGCCTTCTGAACTTTTGTGGTATGGCGCATTGTTCTTTTGGGATATGCTGTTTTGATCTAGCAGAGGCTGTTCATAAGTCTTTAAAATTTCGATACATAGTTTCTTCCAGTCATATTCACATCAACTCTGACAATATTTCGAATTCCAGATGCACATATTAATCCAAAAACCATCAATTTTTTATTTGATAAATATTTGGGTTTGAAACGATTTTCCTGTACATATGGTCTTCTGACAAACTGCACATGCCTTCCGGAGAGTTACACACAACTTTTGAAATATTCCCTTCGCCCTGTCGGAATCTGTATTTTCCTGGTTCTCTTGCAACAGGAATTGTCATCAATTTTAAGTTTATACCGAGATGCTTTACAGGTACATATGAAATTAAGACTTTCAAAGTACCAGTAACAAAGAATAGGAAAACGTTAATGTGAAAAAATTTAGTCGGAACTATTATGCACAAGGCTGTATTTCATGAATTTTAGCAATGTACATAAATTGTATCATATTTTTGAAAAAAATTTAAGAAATTAGTAATTTTTGATTACTCGCAAAGGGTAATTTTGCATTGAACTCTCGAAGTATTTCATTAATTGTAGTTAATGAATAGCTGTACTTGCATAATACTGTCCCGTATTCGTCTTCGAATCATTTTAAAAGGGTTTGTTGTGAAAGATGCAAAATTTCCTATACGCAAGCTCCGAAATTTGCAGAATAAATTCAAATATTTAATACTGCATTTCTTATCTGAAAAGTGCTGTTTGATTTGATGATGTATTTTAGAGATGCACAGGTGAAAATCATATTGCAGTTTGCTTTTTGCATTGATAGTTGTTTGAAATGACGATAGTTGCTGGAAATGATCAAATAATTTTTTCTGCATTGTAATTTCAATTCCATTACTTAGAAACTTGTTTTACTATTAAAAATTACACCTTGAAACTAACAAGTGCCCCACATCATTTGAATACCACACTTTTACCATTTTTGAGAAGTTGTTTTCTATGTAATGTTGTTTTTTATTTAGAAAACCAGTATTTCCGACTTTGATGAAGAAATTACCAGTGATGAAGAAATTGCTCCGCAAAAATCAGCAAAACCTGTGAAAAAAACAGCGAAAAACGTAAAGGTATTAGATTAGCGTTTTTTCTAATATTAGTAAAAATACGTTTGTCGATATCATAGTTCTAAGAGCAGGTTTACACCAGAAGGTAGTTTTGTTTACGGTATATTACGTATCGATTTTTACATTCTATTTTCTTAAATATTATTCTCTTCAATGCATTTTCAAATTTGTTATTACATTTCAGGAATAATTCTAACATATTTATGCGCATATACAGGAATATAGTTTAATTTTTTATGACTTTTTATGGTAGCTATGTGTGCTATTGCTCCATTTTTTTGTTTAAAAACATTTTTTCTACTGTTTTTTCATTTCTTACTATTTATACCTATCTGCATATTACTGCACCATTAAAACTGGTCGCCAGACATTGTTTGAGCCTTTCTATTTCCAAATAATTTTATATTTTTCAAGATACTACTCTTGGAAATCTATGGAATTCAATGATTTTCATTAATATCTAGACGAAATAGTTTTACTTTTTAAGCACGACCTTTCGTTAATTGTAGTACATAATACTGTTAATTCATTAACATTTACAGTATTTTAAGTTCTTATTCCTATGAGTTACACTAGTTCTTGTACTTAGAAACAAAATCGCCATATTGAACAATTGGAAAATGATTATAAAGAGGAAGAGCAAGAGATCCGAAATCTGGAAAAAAAGTTGAAGATTAAGAAGTCTAAAAGTTCAATCCCAAAGGCTTTTCTAAATGATGGCTTTGGAGGTTACAATGCTTCATATAAACAGGATATTTCATTAAAACATTAATTTGAATGCATTACTTATTCCATGAAATTCGTTTATAAATAACAACAAACAGTTACAACCATAAGTGTAAACATTGTACAGTAGTCTATCTTATCGTTTCTGATTAGTAAATTTCCAAATAACAATATATCAATAAAGTGCCCTCTTACAGCATTATGAATTGCAAGGCAAGATTAGTCAGTAGCGTTCAACAGTGTTGAAGAGGCCAGACGGTGTTATGCCAAAAAGTTCATTATAATCCATCAACATTAACTAAATGAGTCCACACATTCCTGACCAAGAGATAAATTACAACATTGAACAAGTGTCCGACTGTGGTGATGGTCAGTGTTTCAGGAGAGACCTCCTATTACATTTCTTCGGAAGCCATGAATGGAAAATGTCACTGCCTACTGCTTAGAAACAAGATCTTCCATTATTTGGGTTCTATTCACAGGATAATGCTCCTGCACAATACTGTTTATATGCAAGTAAGCTACTGAACAAGAGTTTTCCAAGAAAATAATTTTGACGAAGAGCTCTAGCGAAGTGTTCTAGATCTCCTGATATCATTGAGTGTGGTTTTTGTTTTGAATAACACGAAAGCTCATACAGGTAGATCAGCCACCGGACATGAATTAACCAGAGGGATTCAAGGTGATTTGTAAAACATACCAGCCTAAATGTATGCGAATGCTTACACATCCTTCATATCGAAAGTTGTGAAATGTATCCAATTTGAGGCTGGCAATTTAAGCCTGAACCATAAGATAAACTACAGTACAATTTTTAAGCTTATTGATATTACTGTTTGTTTTTATTTGTAAGATCTTATTGTAAATGAATTTTATATATATATATATATATACACAGGGTGTCTCAAAAGTCCCTTCTCATTTTGGAGACTAATTGGTATTTTTGCAATTATTTTTATTTTCAATACAAGTAATCAACAACCATAACACAAACCAATGCATTTGAATGTTACTCCCTAGCATGTCCCAACACACTCGCCATTTTTCATCCGTTAACCAAATGACATCATTCAAGATAGCAGGTTTAATTTCCTCGACTGTGGCTGTAATCCGCTGTTTGAGCTGTTGAAGCGTGTTTGTCTTCACCTGATACCCCTTTGTTTTAATTTAAGTCGTAAGGCTCTAAACAGTGCTTTGAGAAAGACCAAGCTCCCTACTAAGTCTCCAAGTAGATGCGGCAGGGCTACGAGTTACAGCTTTCTCCACGCTTTGCACAGTGTCTGCTGATGAGGAAGGCTTTCCTGAACGCTGTTCATGTGCTACCCTACCAGCTTGCTTGAATTTATTCATTAATTTCTTGATGGTTCTTCTGCTTGGACCATCTTTATGGAATTTTCAGGAGAGGGCTTCCTGTACTCATTCATATGTTAATTCAGTCAGACAAGCACAAATGCTGGCTGTTCTTTCCTCTATAGTAAGCATTACATCACCTTATCCGAAAGAAATATCAATTTATCAATTATTTCAATGAAATGAGAAGGGATTTTGAGATACCCTGTATATATATATATATATATATATTCTTTATATATACACTATATGTATTGTATATATTACGTTAAGTATATTCAGATGAAAATGTTGGTTTCTCACTTTCAAAATTGTATAAAAGAATTTTCCTTGCAAATTTTGATTATCATTAAACTTTAGTTAAATGTTTAAAAATAGGTTTGGGTGTTCAATAAAAATTTCTGTTAGTCTGTATTTTAAATTGAGCTAGAGTTAGTATTTATTAAATATTGATGTTTCTGTTTTTTCTCACACTTTTTGTATTAATAATGACAAATTTAAGTCGTACATTGGTTAAAAATGTTAAGATAAAGAGAAAACTCAAAACTTTGTGCGTTTAAAGCTGGCATAATTCTTAGCATATAAATGCATTTATACAACAAATGAAATAACTAGTGCATATTTAATATTTAGATTCTCATATCATTGGCTCTTTTTGTATAACGTCTTCTATTTGCGATAATAATAACGCCTTTTAGTGCATATCTTTGATTAGCTTAACTAATAAATAATTTTCAAAAAACGTTTCTTCAGATTATATCCAATTGTTTTGTTGCAATTTTACAAACTTCTACAAGAGTAATTTACTTAGATTTGCTGGAACTCTGTAAACCCAAGAAATTAAAGAAGCAAGTAAAGCAAGATTCTGATGACTGTTCAGATGCAGAATTAGGTATTTTTGTATGATTTATTTTGGAGTAGTTTTTTTAATATTCTATACATCAGTTTCGTACCAAATTTTGAATGGGTGTTGAATAATTTTTTAAACATTTCACAATTACACTTTGTATTCAAACTGTAAGTTCTGCTTATAAACAGTCCACATTAATAGAATTTGACATTTGGGAATCCGAAATAGCTGATAGTATAGACAACTTAAATATATTTTGTAAATGTAATAGATCAAGTGGACTAGAGATTTGAGTATTGCTATCCTGTAGGCTTTTGTTATTATTTTGAATTTAGAATTGGGTGATTTTTTTATATTATAAGTATGGACATTCACTGTGTTAATCCATCTAAATTCATTTAGTTTTCTAACATAGATTCTCATGCATAAGCCGTCACAATTTATTAGCCTATCCCATGCCACACTAATCCATCCCTTGCGTACTTTTTTAATATTTCTTTTAACTTCTTAAAATGTACATTTTTTACGTCTAATTTTTATTTCGTTTTGCTGAAAAACTTTTATCTAAATCTTTATCGCATAGATGATGATGATGATCACGATAATAATGGGCCTAATGATTTTGATTCAGAAGAAAGCTTTGGTGATGAAAACTTTGAAGATGAAGAAGAAAATATGGATACTGAGGACTTACATGATGTTGTTGGAAAAGAACAGAAAAATGTCGTAGTAATTGAAAACACCAAACGTGCGACAAAAGGTGAGCAGCTATGTAGCTTTGAGTTTTTGATTGCGAATCTTTAAAACAGTTGACACCAAAATATATAGTATTTAATGTGGAATTTTTACATTTTGTCAAGGGGGTTTTTTATCACCAATTTCCATTTCCGATATTGATGTGTTGTTTTAATCTTAATTGCATGCTCTATTAATTTAAAAGTATCTATAATAATAATATTAATAATGAATGACTTTATTTAGCCGCTGAAGGCATACACAACAAAAAAATATAAACAAGTCAAGTTTTACGGCAGCGAGGACAGTCACAGGAGATGAAATAGGAGCAAATGGAAGAGTAGGCTAAGTTGGAGAAGGGCTCAGCAAAGAGGAAAGCCATCAAAGATTTCTTGAAGCTCGGTGGCGAGGAAAAGAAATCAATCGCTGTTGGAGGGTTGAGAGTCAAGATGTAATTAGCAGCAGTACAAGCACAATTGAAAAAAGAGTGAAGGGTGCGATGTTTCTTCGTACGAAGAATGGAGAAGGTGACAACATAATCAGAGCGAGTGCAGCAGGAATTAGAGAACTTGATGAAATCAAAAGGCTCAAGATCCCATTTGCGAGTCAGTAGTCGATTGAACAGAAGGAGATCACAGGCATGGAAGTAGAGTGACAGCGGGAGAGTAGAGAATTTCAGCAGAGCGTCTTTATAGGCCAAAGGGGAAATCCATTTGAAAGCGCGTTTTGGAAACGTTCCATGGAGTGGAACAAAGCACGGGAATGCCACCAACAAGGAGCCGCGTAGAGAAGAATGGCGCGAGGAATGGATTTGAACAAAGAGAGTTTCACAGCGGACGAGGTATTAAAAGGAACATTACGGAATTAACTTTGTGGAGACGCAAAGACACATGTCCAGTCCAATTTAAGTTTGTAGCAAGTTGAACCCTAAGATGTGTGTGATGAGAGGAGCAAAGTTCACAGGTAGAGGCAAATCAGAAGGGGAGCCACAGAAAAAGATATACCACATGTCTTGGTAGCGCTAAAGTCAAGATGAGAACCAAGTAGACAAATGCTCAAGATCAGAAGAAATGTTAGAAGCAAAAGACCAGCCAAAATAAGAAATCGCAGTGTCATCAACATACAATAGACGAGTTGAGAACAGAATGAGAGTGGTCGTTAATGGCAACGAGGTAGAAAAGAACAGCAAACACTGAGGAGCACCACTTATAACTTGGACAGAAGAAGAGATAGACAATTTGATTTTGACACATTAGTGATGATTGGTCAGGTGATACTCGAACAGTTCAAAGAAATGAGGTGACGAATAATTTGGGAATACATAACGAAAAACAAGGCGTTCAAAGATGATAGCCAGTCGAGATAGAATAGCTATTGGGCGGTAGGACGTGACCTGTGAGGAGGGAAGCTGATTAGATTTTAACAGCGGAGAAATCTAAGATGTCTTCCAACAGGCGGTATAGCGTTTAGAGGAGCAAATGAAGGAGTAAAGATGCTTTAAATGGATAGAAAGCGTGGAGGAGGTTTCATGAATTACAAAGGAAGGAACACCGTCAGGATAACAAGGACCAGACAACTTGCAAGATTTAAGCATGAGAGAAATATCATGAGCGCTGAAGACCATATCACAAAGTCGGATTAGCAGGGATGCAGCAGGCGGACCAGGGCACATTGAGACAGGTACAGAGGAGTTAGAGGCAAAATACGTGTTGAACAGATCAGCTTTCTCCAGGTCAGAGTGAGCAGAAAGAAGATTCCATCTCAAATTGGGGAGCTCAGGCTTGGAATGAAGAGAACCGGACGGAATAAGAGTCAGAAAGGGGACTTTGACAAGTTCCATAAAATTGATTACATCTTCTGTGAGAGAAGCCAGCTTCGGAGAAGCAGTACTACCAGAATGGCGTTTGTAAGGCTCCAATTTATTCAAGAACTGCACAGTAAGGGACGAGAAATAGAAAGGAAGAGAAGCAGCACACCTTTTCCGCCGACGAGGAACATAAGAAGAAATAACTTGGTGTAAGGTGAACCAATCATCAACTGTGAAGGAATCACTAAAAATGGGGAGCGAAGTTGAGAGAGCAGCATTAAGTGATAGAAAGTCACTGTTAAATCGAGCATATTGTGGAGCAGATGGAGAAGTAGAGTTGACAGACAGATTGAGGCGGACGAATGAGTGATCTGACAGCTTAGCAGGAACAGGGATTACAGATATGTCGAATAAGTAATTGGGGTGAGAGTACAGAACCAATTCAAGCAGGGAGAAGCTGGAAGTAGGAGAAAATACAAGTTGTTCAAGAGAATAGCAGGCAAAAAC
>CABFPE010000086.1:1325509-1361699 GCA_900660155.1 Hofstenia miamia
CATGTCAGTGGTTAATGCTCTTATTATCTACAAGGAAGCAACAGGAAAAAAAATAAAAATTCGAGAGTTTAGAAAGAGTATAGCATCGGTGCTTCTTGAGTGTTCAAGGATCAAAAAGAAACCAGTTCAAAAACAGATGCATGTTATGAAAAAGAGATTAGATGATCAAAATAAGCCAAGGACTCTTGCCTGTAAGCCATGCTATGAAAAATTTACAAAGGAATTAGGAAGTAAAGCAGCCAGGAAGAAAAATAAAAAAACCGTGTTCTATTGCCCTAGTTGTGAAGATCAACCCCAAATGTGTTATGAATGTTTCATCTCCATCCATGAGAATAAAACTAATGAATAAACAGCAGATATAAAACTTTTTGTACCTCATCAGTTGAATTTTAATGTAGTAAAACACTCATAAATATACATTTGCAAGTTTATATTATACATAAAATATTTACAAAGAGAGAGGGAATTAAAAAAAGTTTATCTAAGCTCACAAAATGCAATCGTCTATTTTTAGAAGCAAATCGATTGATAACATCTTGAATTAAAGTGAAAAATTTTCAATTTTGAGGAAAAGAGAACATTTTTCTTAAGTGTTCGTAGCTGGCTCCAAGGAGGGGGGCGGTCGCCCCCTTTAAACGCGCCACTGAATATAGAGACTAGTGAAGTAACAGCCTAGGAATAACGCATAAATAACCAAAAACTACTCATGAGCGCTAGTTACTATTTTATTATTGTAGTGCGTTGTGTTACTCGCTTCTAAGAAATCGTAATACTTTCCTACTTTCAGTAAAGCGTTACACCCAAACTCCTCCTCGATTACTATCGGAATGTTATTATCACCATATATTTCTTTATTTAGTAATGAGTTTTATAGCGTTGGATGCAACATTTTTACAAGCCTATTTATGCGTTTCTGCATACTGCACATAAATATCTGAAATTCAAACACTTAATTTCCAAGATGCGTTTTATCGATTCATTTATCTCATTGCGAACTTTGATCTTGTTCGTCAATGTACTTCACACTCTTAACGAGTTTGCTTCATTTCTGGTAAAGTAAATATATTAACAACATTGTTTAACATTTGATATCAGACATGGCGTTTCATTCAAACTGATTTCCTCATCTAATATGTATGCTTAATGTTTTGAATTTTATCGAGATAACTGAATCATTGGTGGTCTTGAAGAATCAAATGGTTTCTTTGTTCTATTCATGCCATCAGCTTGTGCACTGATACAACTACATTGACTATTATGTTGTAATGATGACCCCTATTGTCCTTAACGTAATAATTCACTGAAATCGGCCAACACGATGTTTTAAGATAATATGAGTAAATTCACTAATGTATGAACGTTTTTGGCACCATTTTAAGTATGTAGACATGAGTTTGCCTATTAATAGTGCAAGTTGAGTTTGTAAGCACATTTTTGCATATTTCGTTTCAGTACGATCTGGGATTAAATTATTGGGAAATGAACGACAATCGTCGTCATGCCTTTTTAAAATATCTCAATAAAATTTCTTCAGGTCTATTTTAGAATTATATATTTAATGGGATAAATTGGTTGTTTTACTTCAATTTTGTTATTTTCTTACAATTCAATTTCCAATATGAAATGAATTTCTCTTTTTAAAGCACTATAAAATGCTTTGTGCATGTAATGAGTATTATATTGCAGCCTATATTTAAATTATTGTTGAAAACTTTCTTTCCAGACGACAATGTGATTTTCTATCATTTTGATTCACTAATATATAAGAACCTTTTTCATCCCATTACTTCATTTGTAACAAAGTAGTTGCAGAAATTGTAGCTGATTTTCTCTAGTATTTAACAACTCTAACATCGATTTCAATATTGAGTTTATTTCTGTGCTAGGAGATAAAGTAGTATCTTAATAGTAAACATTTGTTGTCTCAAGCATGTGATAGTCATATTGAATGTGAATCAACATTATTGTTTATATGCAATGACGTATCATTCTATTTTTTAAACTTGTATTGACAATTTTAAAAAGGAAATCCTTTCACTTTTAAAAAATATTTTAGTTATGTATCTTCCATATCACCATATAACTTGGATTCCCTACATAATTTTTTGAAAGAATTGTGGTTTAAGGGTCTTTTGAGTATTTACGTAATACTCATATTTTTAATAGCTGAAATTCATTTATTATTGGAAAAATAATGGCTTTTGGAGGTTGGGGTAAGGTTTTGGAGAAGAACTATATATCAGTGGCGGATTTAAGGGTGGGGCAATGGGACTGCAGTCTTCCATGAGGAAGCAAAATGAAGTGCACCTATTAGATTAATTTGTGCAACCTTAGTAAAACAGTTTTAAAATTCCAAACTAATCCAAATTTTCGCTTTGCATTTGCAAATCGATTTAAAGGTTTGAACATTTTTGCTAAATATTTGGCAAATTTTTTAAATAACTTGCAAAGTTTCCTAAACTTTACTCAACTTTGCAAAGATTTGACAATTATATTTAAGAATATACCAAGCATATTAGCCAAATCAATATTATGCTTTTCATCTAACATCTACCAAACTTTGGTACTTAAGAAATTATAAAAGCATTTGGCAAACCTGCTTCCACAGTATACATAAATCTGTGTACAGTTAGGTAATAGAACCAATACTTTTTCAGTGAAGTAGTTAATTAAAACACATTTTTGTTGAAGAATGTGACCACATTGCTGGGGAGGGCTTCTCTCCCTATTCTTTTCGAAAATACCACAAGTCTATACCTAAAAAGTACATGTCCGTGTTACCTTATAAGAAATTCCTCGTTTTGTTGTCTCCGTCTATGAAAGATAACTAAAATCCTAGAAAAACCATAGACCCCTACATATGAACTATTTTAGTCCCCCACCACAGAAGTTTTTAGCTGGCCACGTCTCTATTTTTGCTATCCATCAACACCCAATGTAGTCAAAATAATATGGATATTTATCAAATAATATATTACACACAATGAAAATATCAATGAAACTTTCACTTTGTATGAAATACAATGGCTGTACATTCGTCAATTTAAACTGTTAAGTGCATTAATGACACAGCATTTCAGATGTTCTTTACACCCAATGCATTTGTTGGAGTTCTTGTTGAGTAATCAAGATTTAATCTTGCTACCCCTCAACAGCAATCAAAAGCATGGGTTCTCTTAGTCATCATTGTTCTCATTCATTGATAGTTCTCGAAAAGTGTGTTAAGATGAACACAAACAAGTATAACAGCATTCTGAATGAAAAGTTCAATATGTTTTAAAAATACTATAAATTTTCTATTTCAGATTCTGAAAACTGGCTGATCTAGGCGAGGGGGACTTTTGAGGTCCATCCCCACCTGCAAAAATTTTTGCTTCAGCATAATAAATTCACTATAATCACATATTTCAAATGATCAAAATATATTCACAATATTGATTTTATTAAATTTTTAAAAATTAGCATTTTTGTACAAAATTTCTAAAAAATTCTGAAATTATGAAAACTGTTTTGCATTCATTGTTCAGTTTTGTTGTACTAAATAAATAACCATTCTATGTAAAGATCTTGTAATATTAGAGATTCATCATCTCCCTGATTTTAGTGTTTTGTTTTGTATGCAGAAGTTTCGATCCTATACCTACAAAATGCAATTTCACTCCTACATATAACTTTAGTAATCCGCTAAGATAATTAAATTCTCAATTTACTGATTTACTAAGAGTCATGAGGTTCAAACTTATTGATATGATACTTGTAGTTCTAGACCTTTTTTCTATAGTCGAATAATTTGAAATTGTAATTACTAAATTTTGCAGAAAAAATTAATTCTAATGACTGACCAAACACCAATGCAACTTCAAAATAATTCAGTAAAATTTGTAGTCTATGGATGACTATCTTTTTCACCCCTCTCCAGATTTTACAAAACACTTATGGGGGTTTAGCCAATAGTCTTGAGGAAATTGACCTGATCCCAATACCAGATCCTCGCGACTGGTGGCGGTACCGGGTACAAAAAGTACAACATGAGACAGGATCAGTACAAGACAGGGACCAATTTTTAAATTTCTACTTAAACTTGGATCGTTTTGATATTATTACATACTTGAAAACCTGGAATATATCTATAATATCTATTCAATATTGTGTTTTGTTAATAATCCCATAATTTTAGTACAGGACCAGAAATAAATGTATCTATATATAAGTATAAAATATAATACATTAAACAAATTTCCGTATTTCTAAATGAATTCGAAGAAACTTAATCACTTCATTTAACCCTTTCACTGCGTTTCATGAATTTTCAAAAATTCTCAAAAAATGTCATTTTGACACAAAAAATGAAAATCAATTTTTTCTTAAAAAAACACTTTATTATACTGAATTACATGGAATTACACCAGATTTTGGACATTTTATTAGAAAAAAACAGGAGAGATGTGGACTGAAGTCGAATTTCGCAGTCAGACATAATGTTGGCCGTGTGACTAAAGTCGAATTTCGCAGTGAAAGAGTTAAATGTTCAATATCTAAGTATTTGGTTGCAATTAATTTTTTAGTTTGGAATTCAATTTCATTTTCGATTTTTCATTTGCTTCAAATCAAAGCATGAAGTTTCCTTGCCTTCTAGACAATATATAACAACACGTTGGCGTACTTCATAGCTATATTAAGCAACTGTACAAGCAAAGCGGGTTCTATGTACACTCCCCACCTTTGCCTAATAATAATAAAATATATTTAAGAAGTCCTTTAGCACAGCAGATATCATTGCAATAAAGGAGTTTGTTTTTTTATTCAAAATTAGGAGTTGTGGGATTTTCAAAATACATTTCGTAATAATCATTAAAAGCAATTTTAAATATATATATATATAGTAGTATATATGTATATATATATATATGTGTGTAGTTCATTCTCAATGTTATTGGTTCAAGTATAGTTGTTGAAGTTGTTGGTGAGTTATTTCTAAAATGTGCAAAATTATTTATTGAATCAAATTGTCTGCCTTCGTTTTACAATAGAACTTATTTCGCAGTTGTTCAAAGTCGAAAGTTTGTAACTGACAGTGTGAAGCTGTCACATGAGAGTTGAAGCGTTGCTTCCTACTCAACGTTTGCTTTTTGAATGTTTATTTTTAATGGATTCTTGTAAGTGATTGAACATATATTGTTGTCTTAAAATAGGTATTTTTTATAGCAGTCTTTCGGGCTGCAAAAGATTTTGTTTTAAGTAAAATTCTTTCAATGAAATTGTCTGTCCAATCATCGCAGAATATGATTTTTTCAAATATTTTCATAAATATTTTCTCACCTTTGCAAATCTTTATCCGTTTAGCAAAATTAATAGTACAATTTCAAATGTTTTCCAAACTGTTTCTTCACAAGCAGACTTGGAACATTGAACATTTATGTGGTTAATGAAGTATGTATTGAATGAGTCCATCAAAGCTCTTTTTATATTACAAAGGATCTGAATTCATTGTAATCTTTGGAATTGCTCGTTGAATGCAGTAATCAATGAGCAAAAGGTTTGGTAACATTATTAATGCAAATACTTTTGGCCCCTAATTCATATACTTTAGAACAGGGCCACTTTGAACAGTTTATATGAGTGTAAGAAATATAATGAAGCCCTGCAAAAACTGTTTGTGATGGCAAACATGAGTATTAATGTGTCGTGAATAGAATACTGGCATATTCATAGCAAACGGACACAAATCACAAATAAAGCTATCACTCCAAATCCAACGTTAATTTTGATTGCATGCCTCATTACACCAGATGTCCCATTTTATGCATCAAATTCAGTCCTCTATTAGCAAATCGTTACGCATTATGTCTGAGTAGTCCACCTATTGTTCTTTCGCTTTGTCTTTTACATGTATTGTCTTTGCTTTCATAGTGAGACCTGGTGACTTTTCTTAAATTTTATGTAGATCATAATCCGCTAGAATTTTTTCTAAATACATGCTCATTTTATGTATGGTATTGTTTTTCAACCGAGGTATGTAATATAGCCAAGAAAAAAATGTTTGATGAATTAAAAATGAATTCTAATGAATTTCAGCATTTCCAACTGTTAAAACAAAATTTTTTTCTAAATTATCCAAATTTTTATGTTTGATGACGTCATCAATAAATAATGATGTCTACAAATTTCTCAACCTTTATAGTGCTGATATGAAGAAGCTGTATACAAAGTTTTAGTATCACAATCCAACCCAGAGGCCCAAAAGGCGCAGGTCGAATAGGTTTAAGATTGTTCTACAAAGAATTGATCCTGACCAATTCCGAATCCCTGCGTAAATGAACGGTTGTTGTACACCGCATTTCACATTAACTTGGCATTCATATAAGTATTCAGTTTTTCATATACAATCATGTATTCACATGCCTGACAAATCAGATCAATGCGTTTTGACTTTTGCCCTGCTCACTACAGACACTTACTTACAACTTGAGCAAGTATCTGGGAATTTGTTTTCGCATTTCTGTGTACAACATGGTTTTCTTCTGTAAGTTCTGTGCGGTGTTTGACGAGACGCAATCAGTGATTGAAAACATATTAATGATGCTGAAACAAATTACTGAGCGTAATTCAGGCGGGTTTATCTTAAGTTACAACACAGACCTTCTAGACAAAATTTAATCATTTAGGATAGATTGATCTAATACATAACAAATGCAAGCGACGATCATCTAACATGACATCAGTGAAGTTATTTCAACTTTATTTTCGTTGTATGATAACGATAACAGATAACTTTTTGTAGAAATCATTACATCTGGGTGATCACAGTGCACAAAATTTGAACAAATGTATCCTGTTTCTCATACATTTCCTCTGTATTCTACATATATCAAAGATTCAAACGAGGATGTGCTCACATTATTTCAATAAAAGAACAGCATAGGAAAATGTAAGACAACCCTTGCATTCTTAAATTGTAGCAAAGGACTTGTTGCATCATCAACAAATTATGGTTGAATGCAGGGGTGTATCAAATGGATGCGCAAAGAAGGGGCACAATCGACAAATTCGATTAGAGACCCAGTCTCCTTCTTAAGGCTTGGGATGTTGGATTTTATTTGTTAAAAATTTTAATTTGGTCAAAATATTATATAAATATACAGTATTCAAACTTAAAGCCCTTCTTGTTAATTATTTAGGAGCATATCCCTCGTTGAATACTAGTAATTAATGGGAAAAACAGAAACAGGAAAAGTATCATACTGGTTATGCAATCCATTACTATTATGTATGTCACTGTTATCTTCATATAATTTGCCATATGAAAATCACTGCTACTGATGCCTGATACAATGTAGTGTTCTGCGGCCACGGCTTAGCCGTTAGCCGGCCGTAGCGGTGGCCAACAGCCGGCTGTGGCCAAAGATTTTTTCTTACGGCCAAAATCTGGCTAAGATTAATTTCTGAACATTAACTATTTATTCCCAAGATTTTTATTTGTATTTTTGTATTTAGAACTTAGTCACTTTGACAATTTTCTTCAATTGCTCGAACTTTGAGCATGTTTTAATCGTTCCATTGAAAATTGCAGTGTTTCACTTACTAGTAGTAAAAAGTGCCGACTGAGTCAAAGACGTACTGCCAACAGCCAATTAAGATCAAAATTTANTATTTGTATTTTTGTATTTAGAACTTAGTCACTTTGACAATTTTCTTCAATTGCTCGAACTTTGAGCATGTTTTAATCGTTCCATTGAAAATTGCAGTGTTTCACTTACTAGTAGTAAAAAGTGCCGACTGAGGCTACGACTAAAGTATTATGGTCAAAGACGTACTGCCAACAGCCAATTAAGATCAAAATTTATTCTGCACGGCCAGCTACGGCCGGGATAATTGCCTTGGCCCAGAGCACTAATGCAATTTCCCACATAAAATGAAATTGATAGAGGGGGTATTTTGCTTCTTCCTTTGCCGCTTTTTTCCAACTAAAACTTCAAATCAAATACATGTCAAATTTATGAATTTTATTTTGCAGTGTGGTAGTGATTATAGGTTTATATTTGTAGTTCTTGTATATGTGTTGTAGAGTTTTGATTAACATTAATTAAAGGAATCATCAATTACAAATTTGCAATTTAATTTTTTAAGCAAACTAATATGATCATTTTTTATTTTTTTACGAAAAACTGAATTTCTAAACTAAAATAGCAATGTTTATTATTTTCATCCCCACACAATTTTTTTGACAAAACTGTAATATATTTCGTTAAAAGCATTTGTAGACATTGAGGGCTTTATACATATTTTAATATGCATTAATATACATAAACTTACAATAAAATAGTACAACTTAATCCCTATTTTCAACATTGTCTTATCCTGTAAAGTCATTTTTTAAAGTTTGTGATTTGATCATTTTTAGAATTATTGAGGCTAACCACAAAAAATTCTTGCCCTAAAAATCCCCCACAAGCTAAAATTTCACAACTCACCACACTACATGTGATGTGGTGTAGTGTGGTGTGAGGATACCCACTCTCAAGGGAAGTCTGGTTATATTCGATTTGCATTTTCTGCAGAATGTAGCTCTGTATATTTTGAATGTAAATTTTAATACCTTTACTGAGAGAGTAGTTCTTTAATGTATTTTCCAATAATTTTACTTTTAAAAAACAAATACGCATTTAATCATATTTTTGAATTAAATTTCTCTCGCTTGAAAATTAACTTCTCTCATTCCTAATTGAATTTCACTAGCTCGAAATTAAAACTCTTAGTGGGACAGTATCAAACCTTTTTACTCTTGTTTCAATTTCTCCGACTTTTGTACTTGCTGTATATTGACACCTTTTGCAAGACTAAGTAGGAGCAGAGGCAACGCTTGAATTGATTCATCTCAAATGCATTTCCTACTCATCAACCTCTGCAAAATGTTTTCTCGGCCGAACCTACCTCGTCTTAATGTTTAATTCCTAGTTTACTTAGACGGAAGAAGCATCGAAATTATACGATCATCAATCAGCGAAAGTTATATAGACAGTGTTTTTGTAAACTACTAGTATTTAACGAGGCCTATTTTTTCTTGCTTTATCTAATATTATTAGGCTTGAGGTTCAGCTTAACACTAGAACTCCGAACCGGTCATTTATGACCGTTTTTGATGCAATTATTAAACAACTACTTCCTTACATGTAAAATTTTTTACAAGTTTACACCTATATTCACTAATTCTGCTGTAAAGTACGAATTGATGACATTTTCGGAAAACAGATAGACTTAGATATTAAAAATCATTAAAACCCCTCAAACTCTGAAAACCGGTCATTTGTGACCCAGACTAAACATTTCATGCATGCGTTTGTGTAGTTATATTTATGCAGTAATATACTTTATATTGAGCATGTATTTAACAGTTTTGATCGTTTTAGTTAAAAATTAATGGCAACGGAAGCATCAAAACGGGCTCTTAATCAAATTATGTGGGATATTGCATCAGATAGCAGTTGCAGTGTTTATTAAATATGAACCTGAATGCCTGTATAAATCTCACTAATAAATGCTACACAAATACTGGTAATTTATGACCGGATTAGGAATTACAGGGTGTATTAAATTTTCGGAGTTCTAGTGTTAATCAACAAATAATTTTCCACTCTCTATCAAATTCATGTTTATTGTATTTTTACTGCTAATTAGTAAATGTGCACCCGTTGTGTGATAAATTCAATTGTTGTTGCACAATTTGACGGTAATAATTTTCGTGGCGTTAATTTAAGTAATCTTTTAAAAAGAATGGTTTTTACAGTGGAAATCCAGGGCCGTAAATCATAGCTAGATGAGACGGAGGTCGTTTAACCCTTATCAGGACGTCTGTCAACATTACATCATTCATATTTTTATACAGTGGCGCGTTTAAGGGGGCAGGGGGAGGTCGACTTCCCCCCCTTTGGAGCCAGCTGCAAACACTTATGAAAACTGTTTCCTTTTCTTCAAAATGGAAAATCGTTCACTTTAATTCAAGATGTTATCAATCGATTTGTTCAAAAAACTTTTTGTTTTCAATTTTTTCTGTAAAAATGGTGTCAGCCCCCACCGTTTTAAAAATCCTAAACGCGCCTCTGTTTTTATATGTCAACAGAAATGTATTTTGTAAATAGCAGTTATTCTATATGGGCTTCTCTATAGTTATTTAATCCATACGTATACATGAAAAGCTGCATAAATCTTCTAATTACAAAATTTATAGAACTTTTGTTTCTCATTCCTACAATAGTTTGAAGAGTGGTGTTGATATGTCTGAAGAATATCTGTCAAAGACAAACAATCTGTGGACTCTTAATTTCTTTTATATTCTCGTCAACGTGGCATGTAATTATTCACATGTTATGAAGGAAACTGAGATTTGAAGACTCTTTTTTTACTTGCTGAGAATCATATTAATGGTACTCTTCAACAACCAAAGAGTATTTGAAATGCAGCCCTTGTCACCAAATTTAAGGATAAAAGAATTACAATATCACCAAGTGCTCCTCAATCACATCAGGACCAACTATATGAATGTAGTAGGTCCTGATCACATACAAGTGTTCGAAGTTGTTGTTTTCGTCAAAATAATTTTTCCAATTTTTGGTTTAAGTTCGCAGTGTGAATCCTGGCTTCATCATTATGTTTGTAAATCAACATCATGCTGCTTTCTACAGTTTTAAGTTCTTGTTTTGAATACCAGTGGGATTGTTATGATCAATGTATTTTTAAATTTTTCAGTGTTGACAGAAGTCCGACAATGTGTTGTTTCGGACGTTCTGAAAAGGTTTAAATTACTCATGTGTAAGCATGTATATTTAATGTACAAACGGATGCTTAAAAACAACTTTCTTAATGCTTAACCAAGCTCCCTTCTCTCAGAAATTTTGCATGCACGTCTAGTTGCTCAAAATCATAAATTTTTCTGCTGTTAGTTTAGGCCGACAAATCCTATTGCTATATGGGTAGAGGAAATTTATATGCATATAGCCCATTGTACATCACATGAAAAGATGTTTTGTTTATTTACTACTAAGTTTTAATTGCGTATTTATCAACAGCAGGAAATTGATAGAAGGTATTTTTCAGCTTTTACACTATTTGTTAGGAATGTTTAATTAGATAGAAGTTTTGTTTCTAATTCGGCAAAAGCCGCTATTAATTGATTGAATTCGCAGTGCACACCTTTACGGTAATTAAAAACCTTGTTTCTTTAAAATGTGCATTCGAGTTTTCGTTAGAAGCATAATACACTTTATCACGCCAGTCAAATCCTTTTCACAAATATGATTTGACATACATTTGAAACGTAAACAAACGCGGATGCATAGAATGCTACGCATATACTCTATTCCTCATCATTGGAATTTTCATTGTCTGTCTTCTTTGAATTAATAATAAAATAATTAAAGCCAATCAATTATGGTTTAAGCATAAAATAGCATAAATCAACGCTATAAAACTTTGATGCCATCATTATTTTTGGAGACGTCATCGAATCTCAAAAGTTTGGGATTTTTTGAAATATATTAAACGTTGTTCTTCGCAGTTGGAAATGACGAAATTCATTATAATTAATTTTTAGCTTACCAAACGTAATTTTCCTTTGTTTATTTTACACACCGTAAAACGGGGTTAGTTGAGACATTTTTTTCATGTTTTTGAAATTGAACGTTAACAATTCTAGATGTTCATCAACGTTTGTGTTATATCTAAATAGGATATATTCTTTCGTTTTTAATCGAAATTTCAATGTTTAATATTATATCTTGTTGTATTGGAGTTATAGGAGTGTGTACCCAAATTTTGGTAAACGGGGTGAGTTGAGACCCCATCGAAAACATTTTAAAAGTATATTCGTATTTGATGCAATAGGTCAAATTTTACCTCTAATTTGATACAATTTAGAAAATCATCAGCAAATTCTCAAACATCTCAGTTCCACTAGTCATTGTCTACATGAGAATATTTCAAAACACCATGACGCAAGATATCTGGGTTCTCAATTTTACCCACAACGAATGCCCCAGACTTTTTAGGCCAAACAAAACATTGTTTTTCATCACAATGTTTTCGTGGAAATTTTATGTGAAGCTCTTAATCTTCACTAAGTATCAGGATAATTTGCATTATATTTTGAAAAGCCGTGCTGTCTCAACTCACCCCGTTCAACGGTGCTTTTTGGTTGAAAACAATGTCATGCATAAAATGAGGAGATATTTAGAAAATTTTTATTAAGGGGTTTAGATCTCCAATATAGTTTAGGAAAAGCCAGAAAATCTTATAAAGAAAGTTCTACCACTGTTTGAGTGAAAGTCAAAGTTTAATAGCTTGGGCAAATCCTCACTCATAGGCCTAATAGGGTTCAAAAATTGTGACTGACATTACTATACTTTAAAATCAAATATCACTTCATATTATTTGGAAGTCTATGAAATGCTTGTCTTAAATTTTTCATACTTGTAAATACATATAACATTCATATAGAAAAAATAATTAATCACATGTACAGCCTCATATTTTGACACTATTTATAAGGATACATTGTACAATAAAACTAAAAATACTTCAGCACATTTTAAATATTTTAATTTAATTAGACTTACGTGGTTGAGGAAAGTTTTTTTTAAGGAAAAATGGAAGGAACAGCAAACTGATGAAAACAGCGTTTACTCGTGTATAATTTCCATGAATAAATAGAATTGTGTGCAAATATACATTTTATATAGAGGATAACCTTCTAATGATAGAGCACAATTTAATGGTTGATGCTGTATTTTTAAAAAAGCTATGTTAATAGAGCATAATTGGTCGACCCTAATAGTAACACATTAACACTATTACCAAGGGCGAATGCAGCAATTTTTAAGTACATGTACTATCCCTTTAAGCAAGTATTATTTTACAAACATACAATTTTTTAAATTGTGTTGAAGATAATGATAAATAGTGCAAGCGTCATAAAAATAATTTAATTTACAAAATATATGCATTTTTGGAATTTGCAGCTTAGGGGACTGGGAGCGCCCGCTACGTCCCCATCTGCATTCGCCAATGATTACTAACATCATAAACTACCTTTTTATGTATTCGTCTTAGGGACAAAATAGTATGGTTTGGGGTCATACTTTTTATACTAAAAAATATGGACACCGAGATCAAATTATAGAAAATTCGAATGGCAATTTTGATCTACTTACACATTTATAAAGTGTATATACATATATTAATCATTACGACTGTCTTCTATAAAGACTTTGGACATTGGGTTGTAATGCTTTTGGATAATCGGTTATTTCTCTTTTAAATATTTAAAAAAAACAACGATTCTTCACAATACTCTCACAATTTTCAAGTTTTTCTTATGCCACAATTAAAATTTCAATTTACTCCAATGCATGTAATTTCGCCTAGAAAAGGGTGACTTCTACTTTCCAAAACCCCGAGTAACCCAGTTTTTAATACTTTTTCAAAAAAAATTGTTAACCAACAATCTTTCAAAATACTTTAATTAATTCGCCGGACGTCATTCTGACGATATTCACAGTGAGCGTATTTTATAAATGCAAATTTCCAATAGATTATTCATTTATTCGATCGGCAACAAAATCCCCAGCATTTTGTAGCACATACTTAAAAAACATTTCAATATTTAATTTTAAGCCTGATATTTAGTTTAAATATTGCGCCAAGTCGTTATGATTTTGTTTTCTTTATTTTTAACGACTTTGGAATCGATTCTGGCTAGCCAAGGTTATTTGCTGAGCAGATTAAACATTGTAAATCTCAGTATCTTGCTAAGATTCAAAGTTTATGTTAAAAGTGACAAAGTGTGTATTTATCAATAACTGTGAGCTAACAGCTTTACTCTAGCTGAAATGTCATTTCTTATAATATTTTTGATATTATTTTCTGAATGGTTCTGTCCAATTGCTTTCGGAAAAACCACGATTCGTATAATTTTACAAGACTATATAAACTTATTAGGGCCTTGCGAATACTCGAAGTTTCGGAACGAGTCGAGTCGATTACCAGAGAGTGACATCGGATACCCTATTTCGGTTTTCGGGTATTAAATTGTCTGGTCGGGTTCGGGTACAAAGATTAGATTGATTATTAAAAAAATATTGATGTTAATCACAATTTGATTTAAGAAAGATCCAATACTTTAATTTATACAAATGAATAGCTGTTTCCCCGTCAGAAAATGATTGATGTTAAGTATAATTTGATTGGAGAAAGATCCACAATGTTAAATTAAATTCGATGTTTCGAGTTGGGTGCGGGTAGTAAATATTACGATCGGGTCGGATTCGAGTCCATGCTTACCTCATATTGTCACTCTCTATCGAGTACCCGACTTGACTCGTCTCGAAATTTATTCACCTACAGTTGTGTTAATTTGATTTTCAATATTACATTGCGTGCTTGCCTAATTAACAAAATTTATATAATTTTCTGATTGAAAACTTTTCTACTCAATTTTTATTCATGGCTCCTTTTGGTTGAGGGTCATTCCAAGTGAAATCACCTAGTTTTTAAAAAGTGCCAATGGGTAACATCTCAGATTTTGTCCATATTTACACCATAGGATGATTTCAATCAAATATAACTATCCTGAAAAAATTTCAGCTTCATTCCTTTTGTGGTTTAAACATTATGGCTCTTTGAATTTTGCCCAAAATTTGCAAAAATTGCCTATTGTCAGCTGCAAGCAAAAAATCTGCAACTTTGGATATAAATAACTGCTCATAGAAAAAAGCAATCAGTCTGAAATTTGGACTAGTTTTCTGCCTATAAACACTATTTTTGCTATCAGATTTTATGGGAAATGCTTAATTTTGGAGTTAAAGACTTTTCAAAATGCTAAGAAGGCCTTTTAAGGAGTACTGCGAGCTTTTGGAGAGCTATAGAGAATTTATAAATGGCACAACATCCAAAAATACATTTGATAATGTTTACTTTATATATTAACATATAGTAAATACTAAAAATTTGCCAATATAATGCTCTAGGCTCTGTACCAGCCTCTATTTTAAGTGTTATATGAAAAATAATAAAAAATGTGTACTCATTCAGAGAGCACAGGATGAAGCGAAAGGAGTTAAAACTGAAGCTCAAATTTTACATACTACTAGATTCAAGTATAGTCTTTCATTTCAGAAAGTTTGAAGGTTGGTTCTCAATTGTGAGCTAAATATCCTCTGATTTTCCCTGATATTAGCAAAATGAGTTGCATGCTTAAAAACCAGAGATATTAGATTTGTTCTAACAAAATACTGTACTAATATAGACTAAGAGCACTCAAAATATAAATCATTTGCATTTTAGCAGTAACTTATTGTTGAGTACAAAGTATAATTTTATTATAGGCCGGAATAGAAAGAAGGTAATCTTGAGCACTTTGTCCTTTTATTGAGGATGAACATATATCACATATGACATTGGTAAATGGTACCCAACACTGATTAGATCGTACATCATTTATCCACTGCAAATGTAATCCTTTTTGGGTCATGAATTTAACATTTACATCCTGATTTTCATCAGAGCACTCAAGTATTACTCCAATGTACTATATCTTATCATAATAGCATGCAATTTACTTGCCTGGTATATAAGTAGTGGTATTTCTTCAAATGCTTATGTGATTAAACATATGAACATCATATATATTATCATTAGAGACTCTTTTCATCATAAGAGCATCGCCATCGGGAATAAAGCAGTGGTAGCTTCATGTATCAGGTACAGTTTGTGCTCCACTATAACAGACCTTTAAATCATATTTTTCTTCATTACTTATAACATCTTCCTCTGTAGCATAGAACATTGTTTCACCATTTATATTTTCCTTAGCCCAATGGAAAAGCTGTTCTGGCGTCAAAATCTGATTTGTAAGGGCAGCTCTTAGACTTGCATTTGCTGCTTCTCTTTTTATAGTCCCAGCAATTCCATCACGAGGACTTTTCCTATGTGAAGTTGCAAAGAAATGATGCTCAGATGCAACATTAAAAACATGCTTATGTTACATCAAATTAATTAGAGATTTATAATTTTTATATTGAGACTGCTCCATCACTAAAGTATTTAAACCTGTTGATTTTGGGTTTCTGCATGGTAATAGTAGTCATCTGTATTGAAATTATCTGACTGGTAAACTTCATGTACTATATCCTTTATATATTCTGGAATTTTCCTTCCCTTTTTGACATCTTGTTTGGCAAGTAGTCCCTTTTCACATTTCAGTTTTCTAGCCTTTCTAACTAAATGCTCAGAAATATCAAATTCTTCACATGCTTTTTTAATTGATCAACTTTCTGGAATCATTCTCAATATTTGCATTTGTTCCTGTTTAGAACTAATTTTAATTTTTTTTCATAACATTTATTAATTTGTCCAAGTCAGTGCACTTCTGACAGGCTGGGTTATCATCTGATAACATCTCTTCCTTGTTTATTTTGCAAGCAAATACCGCCAAGTTTGAGATACTTTCTTTAAAACATTTAACTTTTTGTATTCCATATCCCACTTGGTCTCTCTTTCCTAAACTCTTTATGGGAGAGATACCCAATAAAGAAGCGCTTTCATTTAATGTGAACTTGCTTGCATTAGAAGATTGGTATTCATCATCAGTAGTATTAGCATGAATATCACTCTCTTCAACTCTATGTTCTGTGGCTTCTTTCTACAGAGTTTTTGACCAGGGTTAATATTTAAAATTCCAACTAGTTCACTGTCAATCTTACGTAATCGTTTTGAGATTATATATATTACTTATTCATTATTAATTTGTACCAAGTTGACATTTATACCAGAATTTTTCATTAAAGTTAACCATCATACAAAAATATTCCAGATTCAACTAGATACAGCCAGAAAAACAATTTGGAAATATAGCAGGTCAATCAGAGGATATTTATCCCACTTACAATTGAGAACCAACCATCAAACTTTCTAAAATTAAAGACTATACTCGAATCTACTCGTATGTAAAATTTGAGCTTCAGTTTTAATTCCTTTCACTTCATCCTGTGCTCTCCAAATGAGTACATATTTTTGATTTTTTTTCATATAACACTTAAAATAGAGGCTGGTACAGAGCCTAGAGCATTATACTGGCTATATTTTTAGTATTTACTATATTTTAATATATAATGTAAATATTATCAAATGTGTTTTTGGATGTTGTGCCATTTATACATTCTCTATTGCTCCCCAAAAAGCTGGCAGTACTTCTTAAAAAGGCTTTTTTTAGCATTTTGAACAGTCTTTAAATCCAAAATTAAGCATTTCCTATAAAATCTGATAGCAAAAAAAATTGGAGATTCGAAATTCGACTCGACTTGAATTTTAAAAGATTGACCCGATACAACATTTGCTTAAAATATATCCCTACTCACAGGGCCCTATTTCTTATGTTTTATTAGTTCGATTAATACAATTTTATATTATTAAGTGTTCAAATATTTCGTAATCGTATGAATATATAAGAGTATGTCAATTAGTGATGTGTGTGTGTTCGAGTGTACCCGCTTGTACCCTGCTTTACCCGCCCTTACCCATAGATACGGGCTTGTGCGAATTGAAAATTTCGAATTTTTGAAGAAGATTTAAATTTTCTCCATGTCTAGTGTTTAAGTATTTATAAAGTATTGAGTCCATGGAAGCAACAAGGAACTTTGAGTGTTTCTTAATATGTGCACAGATATTCCAAACCCATTGAGGCGTACCGTTCGCAAGATCAGAGGTCGCGGATTTAGAGCGAAAAAGAGGAGACTCTTCTCTATCACGTGGTGGTTTCAGACTGAACATAGCATTAAAAGTTTTTGAGATATAACCATTTAAAAAATTTTTTATGATCATGAACATTTTTCAAATATCTCCGGACATTTTAAGGTTCTTTGAAATATTTATTGATGTACATTTATTTTTTACATTGACATATATAAATATTTTATAAAGCATGACTACCTTTTTATTATATTAATTTATAACAAAACTTTTCAGAGTTAGTAATTTGAGATTTAATTTCGTCAGAATATTTGAACTAAGCGTTTCCGATTTTCCACTGAGTATATTCTATCTCCAATGTAGTCAAAAATTATTATTTTTGCAATTAATCTGAAATTGACTTCGTTATTGAATTGCAATAAGACTCACATAATTTACGCGAATTTTTTTTTAAAACCGGAACAGTTTTCTTTTGAAAATATTACATTTTGTCCCATTATGTGAAAATAATCATCGACCAAAACTGAAAATAGCATTAATGACAAAAAAGTATCTTAGCTTGATTCTAGCTTTTAAAATTTTTAAATTTGACAAAACAGGGCTTTTGTCATCAACAGCACAGACTTAAAAGTTGCCTTATTCCGATTTCGGCATTAAAAAGTCAAAAAAAGGGATTGACAATTTAGTTTTTTTCAAACCCGCCCACGCCTTAGAAACTGTTAACACATTACCATCTGTAAAATGTGAGAATAGTTTTACCCAATATATGAAAGCATGCATTTTCTGATTAAAAATAGCATGGACGAGTCCTTCACTTCCTTTATAATCGATAATAACCGAAACATGAATTACAAAATGCGAAAACTGAATTTTGTGCTAAAACATCACTTTTGGTACTGAAGAATTTTTCGTGTTTTAGCATGTTTTAGCATCCGTTATATTTAGCCCGTAGCAATGATTTGACATTTCAATTTACACTGCGCTATAAACCAGTATTTTCAGCACTTCTTGAGTAANTTATTATTTTTGCAATTAATCTGAAATTGACTTCGTTATTGAATTGCAATGACTCACATAATTTACGCGAATTTTTTTTTAAAACCGGAACAGTTTTCTTTTGAAAATATTACATTTTGTCCCATTATGTGAAAATAATCATCGACCAAAACTGAAAATAGCATTAATGACAAAAAAGTATCTTAGCTTGATTCTAGCTTTTAAAATTTTTAAATTTGACAAAACAGGGCTTTTGTCATCAACAGCACAGACTTAAAAGTTGCCTTATTCCGATTTCGGCATTAAAAAGTCAAAAAAAGGGATTGACAATTTAGTTTTTTTCAAACCCGCCCACGCCTTAGAAACTGTTAACACATTACCATCTGTAAAATGTGAGAATAGTTTTACCCAATTTATGAAAGCATGCATTTTCTGATTGAAAAATAGCATGGACGAGTCCTTCACTTTTTTATAATCGATAATAACCGAAACATGAATTACAAAATGCGAAAACTGAATTTTGTGCCAAAACATCACTTTTGGTACTGAAGATTTTTTCGTTTTTTAGCATGTTTTAGCATCCGCTATATTTAGCCCGCAGCAATGATTTGACATTTCAATTTACACTGCGCTATAAAACAGTATTTTCAGCACTTCTTGAGTAAATTTTATTTTCAAAATCATGAGATTAAAATACTTTTGAACGGCTACTGAACTCATCAACCGTATTAGTCCCAATAAGAGATAATTCGCATCAGTTTTGCATGTGCGTCTCCACAGTTGTCATAGCAACTAATGTTTCGATAAGTTCTTCAAGAGTTATGAAATCTTAAAAGCTCACTAATTTTTTTGACGCGCAGTACTTCAAAATTTTGTTCCCTTTGATTTTAAAATCAATTTTAAGTAATCACCATTATATCAAGCCGCCTACTCGTTTGAAAATTCCCAGATCAGTCGCTGGTTTATGTTGACGTCAGTTTAACTTTTTTAGACTCAGACTTCTGAGCTAAATGAATGCCGGTCATGCCCAGAATTTTATTTATTGTTGAAAATTCTACAAACGACCACTTATGCTTAGAATAACTCATACAAAAACAAAGTGAAATTAAACTAATATTTAATGTTTAATTGAGGTAGTATACATTTTGTACCACTAAGCATCTATTTTAGAAAATTTTATATTTATATGGTTCAATTTTGGTACCAGCAAACACGTATCACCTAAATTCGCATAACAAATATCTTCTCTGAAACATGCAACTAAACAAATAAACTATTATTAAATAATACTAATATGATATAACCTATAAAATAATGTGACCAGAAAGTTACATGACTAGAATGATTAACAAAAATAAACTTTCAGAAAGCACACTACTATAAAAAGTAAATAATCAGTTCATACAAAAATATAAAAAACCTCACCTATGATAATTACATTAGAAGAATATGTCATCACAGACTGTGCAATTTGTATCTCATATTTTGCAAAAGTTGTTAGAATGTTCACTGTGGTACAAATCCATACCACCTCTTTTTTCAATAAAATGATTTTAAAAAAATTGAGCATAAAAAGTTCTCATACACATAGAATGTTAGTAGAACTATTTTATAAAAATAAAAACATTTACATTTTAGCTATAATTTTAGAACGTTTTACGCTTATGATCTTTGACGAACACAATGACGTAGATCCTACCACCAGAACAGCTGCTGCGTGACTGACATAAGTCAACACGCTTCTAAATGTTACCAACTATTATATATATGACTATGTCTAAGCATTTACGTAGGCGGTTCAAAATTTGAGCTGCTGAGTAGCACATAGACTTAATTTTCAAAGGTGGTATACTTTCTGTACCACTGAGAATTATATTTAACCTTCAGGGTAGTTTGAAATGTGTGTCACCGAACGTGAATGAGTTAAAAGAAGGAATTATCAGTGTTTGTGTTAAGCGAAGGTTAAATTTGCCATCGATTGATATAAATTTTGTTACTGTGCGTGTTCTTGTTGCTAAGTAATGAAAAAAAATCAGTTTCTCTTTTTTTATCCGAATTATACTTGAAGAATTCTCTAGTTTGCTAGAATTAACCCTATTCACCTCCGCATTATACTAATATTGTTATTCAAAATGCAGTGAAGTTTTCATATTCCGACTTATTATTGTTGTCAATGTGAAAAATGAGTAAAATGAGCAAGACGATTATATATAAGTTAGGAATGCATTCTAATGAACTCCGTTATTTCCAACTGGTAAAACCAATATTTTATATATTTTAAAAAAATTTGCCAATTGATACCAAGACTCTTTGTGCAAAGTTGCATTTTAATATCATAATCCAATTCAGAACCGAGGAGTTCAACAAAGCCTATGTCGAATAAGGTTAAGTCCATTTCTCTTCTCAGCACATTTCTAATCACTAGTCAATATCATTTGTAAATATGATATTTGATTTCACTACTATGTTTTCTGTAAGTTTTATTTTCTCTATTTTTTAATTATTCATTTTTGTTATTTTTCTTCAGGAAATTTCAACACATTCTCCAATTTCGAAGAGCAATTCAAATTTCGAATGCTTATTGTAGTTAATATAATACACGAAAGGAATCGGAGCGGGATCAAACGCTTAGGGACGAAAAAATTTTCTTTACGAGTTGTTGCAGCCATGGAATATCTGAACATTAGGATAATGAACAATTTGAAATTTTTTGCAATAATCCCATTTTTCATTGAAAAAAAAGCTAATATCTTCATGTACTTGAATCACAGGTGTAGTTTTTCACACTATTTTGCATCACAACAGGGAAGCACACTTACCCGTAGATGTGTTAATATCCAAGTACTTTCAATTTTCTTATTAGGCTTGGAGAACATTTGGGGAAAATGTAAGCACAACCAATTCAATGGCAGGGGCGTACGCAGAATTTCCTGATATTGGACATCTCAGTCGGCATTAAGTTCAGTGACCAAAAGCGAAATTTTCAAAAGATTGAAAAAAACAAACCCAAAAATATAAATTTCTCCTTAGCCTAATAATTTTGAATTTTTTACAAAAATTTGTTATTCTTAACCAATTAAAATCAATGTTGAAAAATTAGCAGGCGACATTCCACTAATTCCTTCCTGCTTTCGCCACTGTTCAATGGTTAGGTGGAGTTTTAATTTTGAACTCTACATTCTGTATTTATATATTTTATCAACATTGGAAAAATACAACTTGTACAAAGTAAATGTTTAATTTCTAAAATTTAATGCACTTAACCGCAAATGCTTGAAAATAAGATGTGTCAAAAAAATAAATATGCAACAAATTCTTTTCTTATCAACGTGCAGGTCCATTTTCCTGACCAGAATTTATTAATTATTTTTTAGGCTTTAGAGTACGTGAAAAAAGCCCTCATGCAATATTCACGTAGGATAGACGTTTTTTATTCATTTAGTTACTAATTCTTTACTATCCTCTTTTTATGTTCTGGTTTACAGTGGGATTCTGCTATGCCAAAATATTATTGGTCTCACTGCCAATATTGTTCAGTTATCAGCAGTATTCTGAAATAATTCTTCCCAGTGTTTCACTGAAATATTTAGTACCAGTTTGCAGCCAATTGTACTAAACCCAGTAAATCACATTGGACTGGATTGTACCACAGATCCGTAGTTCATACTGGGATTTAAAAATAAATCTTTTGAAGCGTAGCACTATCCATCAAATGCAAAATGATATTACTAAAGTATTTTCCAATTTCTTTTTTAGAATATAATCTCGTGTTTTTAACCATTTATGATATGTACATCACATTTGTTCTTATAAGATAATATGTTAGTAGTGTGCATTTGCGAACTTTTTGCACTTTTTATTTCTGCTATTTAAATATCGTAAACCCTATTTTACGCCAATTTTCGGCTATTTTACTAAAATTTCTAAAATCAATATTAATGCATCAAACATGTTTATTTCTTGATCACTAATCATGGTAATTGGCGTCCATCAGATTTGTCACTACACATTTTCGCTAATTGGAACGTACGTTTAAATACACGTCTTTTCACGTTTCAAATTAACCATTATACACAGCTAGAATACATGTAGCATACATTGTGCTAGTGTATATTTCTCTGTTTAATAAAGTAAAAGTACGAAATCAAGCCAAGAATTTCAATCTTTATAATATGCAAAAGCATATTGTGCATTTTCAAATAGTATGCACAAAATAGTGATATCTTATGTGTAGAAACAGTGTTAATCTTATATAAACTGTTGTTAAATAGGTTGAACATTTTCTAATTATTGAGTTTGTCTAAATTGACGCCTATTTAAGCGAATTTGTTTCAAAAGTGTCTTTAGGATTTATAAAGCAGAGGAGCACCTTCATATTTTGTGTTGAGAAAATTTGAAAATATTATGATGATTTAAGCGAGAATGAATCCATGAGAAAATTATGTTGTAAAGTGTAGCCCTCTAATTGTCTAATTTTAAATCTTCGGATGACACTTGCTAACACTAACATTTAAAATATTTGAAATGCATGGAAAAGATCCTTCTGCAAAAATGGAAAGATCCCCCGAGTGCCTCCTAGAGTTCTGCGGGACCAGGATTTTTTTGGTCTCAGTCCCATTGAATTTTCCCGTCACACAGCATGACTTATATTTTGCTTAAAATCATGAGTAATATTTTGGAATCCGTGGTCACAGATCTTTCATTTTTAGTCCAAGCCCCATACTGGCCAGAATCCCATTGAATTTTTTGGTCGCAAGTCCTAGTGCAATGGAACTAGATGTTCCCGTAGAAACCTAGTGCCTCTCTAAAGTCGCGCCTGTTCTGCTTAAAATTTGATTTAAGCATTAGATATTTGATATTATAAGTTGTTGAGTGACGTAATTACAAATTGCCTGATGAGTCAAACTATCTTAGTTTTTAACTGAAAACAAATACATCCTGGAACTCCTTGTATACGCCATTGATGTATAGCAAAATATATGCGAGAAATTTTACGGGGCATTCATTATACATACATTATACATACCTTATTAAGTTCTACTGAAAAATATCTGATAGCAGATCTATTTTAAATTTCTCATTATAAATGGTTTTAGCGTTGTTAATTGGTTAATAATAATAATAATAATATTAATATAAATAATGATAATAATAATAAAAATAATAATAAACGCAACTGCAAAGCTGAAAGAGGCTCTAAAGAAGTTGAAGAACTGGAAGGCGCCAGGCAGAGATGAGGTAAATGGGTATTGGCTGAAGAAGTTCACAAGTGTTCATGAGAGACTAGCAGTAGCATTGGAGGAGTGTGTGTTGAGTGGGTGCCCAGAGTGGATGGTAGTGGGAAGGNTTTTTTGGTCTCAGTCCCATTGAATTTTCTCGTCACACAGTATGACTTATATTTTGCCTAAAATTATGAGTAATATTTTTGAATCCGTGGTCCCAGATCTTTCATTTTTAGTCCAAGTCCCATACTTGCCAGAATCCCATTGAATTTTTTGGTCCCAAGTCCTAGTGCAATGGAACTAGATGTTCCCGTAGAAACCTAGTGCCTCTCTAAAGTCGCGCCTGTTCTGCTTAAAATTTGATTTAAGCATTAGATATTTGATATTATAAGTTGTTGAGTGACGTAATTACAAATTGCCTGATGAGTCAAACTATCTTAGTTTTTAACTGAAAACAAATACATCCTGGAACTCCTTGTATACGCCATTGATGTATAGCAAAATATATGCGAGAAATTTTACGGGGCATTCATTATACATACATTATACATACCTTATTAAGTTCTACTGAAAAATATCTGATAGCAGATCTATTTTAAATTTCTCATTATAAATGGTTTTAGCGTTGTTAATTGGTTAATAATAATAATAATAATATTAATATAAATAATGATAATAATAATAAAAATAATAATAAACGCAACTGCAAAGCTGAAAGAGGCTCTAAAGAAGTTGAAGAACTGGAAGGCGCCAGGCAGAGATGAGGTAAATGGGTATTGGCTGAAGAAGTTCACAAGTGTTCATGAGAGACTAGCAGTAGCATTGGAGGAGTGTGTGTGTTGAGTGGGTGCCCAGAGTGGATGGTAGTGGGAAGGACGTTTCTGATACAGAAGGACCCAAAGAAAAGTAGTGAGGCAAGCAAATTCAGGCCAATTACATGTCTGCCAACAATTTGGAAATTGCTAACTTCTGTGATTTCAAGTAGGCTGGCATGTTACTTAGAACAGTACAGGTTGATACCAGAGGAGCAGAAGGGATGTAGGACAAAGACGAGAGGATGCAAAGCTCAGTTGTTAATAGAACAGGCAGTAGTGGAGAATTGTAGAAAGAAGACAAATTTAGCAATGGCATGGATAGACTACAGGAAGGCGTATGACAGCATATCAAATTGGTGGGTATTGAGGACGCTAGAGGCCAATGGAGTTTCACGGAAATGGGTTGAGTTTCTAGAGAGGGAGATGGGAAAGTGGCAGACTGAGATAGACGGACACAGGTTGAGGTTTAGGCGAGGCATATTCCAGGGAGACAGCTTAGCACCACTACTGTTTGTAGTTAACTTAATCCCCATCACAAAAAAAGTTAAAGGAGACAGGTATAGGATATAAGTTGGAGAAGAATGGTAGAGCAGTGAGTCACCTGTGGTACATTGGAGAATGCAAGCAGAGATTCTGGGTTGGAATTTAGATTAGGAAAGTATGAGACAGTGACAATGACAAGAGGTAAGTGCATGGATGGAGATGGTTTGAAGATGAGCAGTGGTGATAAGATTGAGCAAGTCAAAGATGGTAGTAGTAGGCGCACTAGGAGCAGTGAGTAAAAAGCATAAAAGATACTTGGAGGAGTTGGGAGTACCAAAGTGGGGTCGAGCAGTAGCACAGAAGGCAGCATTGTTAGGAACAGCCAGAGTCCTGAGGAAAGCTCTCAGACTCCCCCCGAGCTGAGAGGAATACCAGCATGAAGCTGTGAGAAACCAAGAATAATAATAATAATAAAAATATATTGTATCAACAAAATGGTGTATACAAATAATATAAAATCAGAGAAACTAGTGACCGGAGGAGCAGAAAAGCAGAAAATTGGAACAATCGAAATCATAAATGTCAAAAGGTATTTTGTTAAAAAAATGTTTTGCCCATGAAAGTGAGGAGGAAACTTTTACACCAAGATCGCGGACATTAGGAAAGAGATCGCATTTATTCTGAAGACCAAATTGAAATAAGGAAGAAAGAAGAAATGAGAGGAGCTGATTTTTAAAAATTCGAGGGTTAGACCAAAGATCGATTTCTAGATTTGAGATAATAAAGTTAGCAAGAAATAATTTTGAGAACAAGTTTCTTTGTGAATGCGAAAGGGGATGAAACAAAACATTAGAGGAAGAACGAGAATTATATGCAGGATTTGAGAATTTAGGAAAATACGCAAAATCAAAGTCAAGAATTAATTTGTTGAGAAAAGTGATGTTAAGAAACTTGAGGTTCAGAAAAACTGTCCATAATATGGAAAATTTTGCTGATTTTTCCTATGCAGCAGCAGCAACAAAAAACGAATCTTCGATTTAATAATGTGGAATTGAGTAATAATTAGTTTTTTGTCTAATTTCAATTCTGTTTTACTTCATCCTAAACTTTTTTGTATTTTAATTCCTGCGTTATTTTTAATTTCTTTATCTATTGTATTTGCTTCTTACAACTAAATTGTTACAAAATTAATAGAAGTTTTATTTTTTGACAAAGTATGTGCTTTATCATGCAACAAATATATTTGTATTGCTTAAAGTTTATTGAAGAAATACTGTTGAAAAAATAACTTCCATGTGCAAAGACGCTGATTTCGATTTTTAACAGGTTTATTAATTTTTTAATAATCTGTATTTCAACATTTTATTGTTTTGTCCCTACTGGTTTAAGTAGTGATTATTACTAATTATTATATGATTTAATAAGCTAATTTAAATGGAAGCCTTTATGCGCTTACAACCGTGATTGCCTTTTGTAAAGGAATTGAACAAATTTAGTGTTTGCATTTGGAGCATTGTGTTAAAAAATGTGAAAATATTTGGATTTTTCATTCAATTATTCCTTTATAACAGAAAGATAAATTTTATCATTTGATTTTTTGTAATTGCTTTTGCAGAGACATTTCTTATTTTTTCATACATTCTGTCTATTTTTGCTTTTTATAGGAAATTCGTTTACTACTATTCTTTCACTTTTCTTAGCACGTGCATAAAAATATAGTCGATTGGAATGTTAACAAATAACATGCGTTGCCTTTCAAAAACATTATTTTTTGATGATGAAATGGTAGCCGAAAATGAGAAAAATTTACCGAAACACAAATTTCTTTTTTTGAAGGCATGTCGCGTGCAATCGGTCGCTAATGCGAGCTCCTTGTGTGATCTCATGCAGCACTGCTATCAATTCTCCTTTGATTTTAATCAGTTCGATTAGATTATAGTTTTAAATCCTTAATCTCCATCCATGCCCCTATTGGCCGGATTAATTTTATCATCACACAAAATTTGGATTATAGAGCTTTAACTTAAGAAAGTTTTCTGATAAATATCCATGGCAGAGATAAGCACGGGTTGAGATCAGGGCCAAAACGGAGTAAATTGTTGTAATAGAAGTGAGAAAACTAACGTATTAAGTGTTGCAGAAATACATTTACGTCCGAAAGCGCCTAGAAAAATATCAAGTGACTCCATCGGACTGGGTTTCTAACTCGCCCAATGTTTGTATTTTTGATGGTATTTGTGACTTAAAACCTAATAAAGATATTCAATGTCTGAAAGCACCATAGGAAAGCGGTCTGTCTCCTTCATTTTTTATATTAAACCGGTACCCCTCAATGGGTTGGGGAGTCTATCCACATACGAAGAAAATTAAATTTCCTTATTGCTTCTATGGGCTAGCCTTTTAATTCATGCACGTTGGGTATTGAGAGAATCTAATTTTTTGAAAAATCGGAATTTTAAAAGAAAATTAGTTAAGTTTTTCATGGATTTCAGGAACAGCGTTACGTTTTAGTACAGAATTTAATAGGTTTGAAGAAAATTTCTTTGACATGAATAAACTGTTTGTCATTTTAAGAGTACACCAGGATGTTTAAGGTTGAGAATAAAGCATATATTATTTCGTAATGCATGGCATTTGTATTTTTGGCTTGTGGTAAATGTCAAATTTTTATCATGCTGATCTTCGATTCATTATTAAGTTCACCACACATTTCAAATCCACATTTGTCGGTAATTACGTGCTGCGATAATCCAAAATATACATGTATACTTCCGTGACATGTGTTTGTTTTTTATGGGGTATTTTAAAGCCTACCAAATTAAACATGATTTAAAAACTTCGTCAAAACAGACTTAATTACAACTAATATATAGTTATCAATGTAAAAACGGCCTATTTAGTTGATCAAATTGAAAGTTTAATCACAAAGCATAGTTGTGAAGTTTCTATTCTAAATAAGCGATAGATTTTTTAGTCTTACCTATATTACATTTTTTCGAAAAGTTGATTTTATCACTTCAATATAAAACTTAAGAGGTTATGAAACCTCCCAATTCGCACTGAGTATCTGTTATTGTATATTCCTGTAATTGTTTAGCCATTAATTAATAAATAAAATCAAAGCTTGTACAACAGCGTTTATTTCATGCTTTTTTTACTGTAGTCTTTCTTTATTTGGCTAAGGAAGTTTGACAAAAATTAATTAATTGACAAAAAATATAATTAGAATAAAAACTTCAAGAAAATTTAGTTTTTTATTTTTACAAAGTATTTTTAATGAAGTCTTTTATACAATTTAGTAATAATAGTTTTATTTTTTCGTATTTTCACAAAATGTTAAAGACAATTTTTTGTCTTCACTATGATACATTGAATCCAGCCGTGAGCCATGAAAATGACAAAAGGCGTATATTGACCTAGATTTTCTGTATTACTTTTTAGGCCATCCTTTCGGTTTGCTTTGAAAAATGTTTTTTTGGTAAATCCTTCAATATATAGACTGGATTTTGCGCATAAATTACCAAATAATTACTATATAGGACAATCCCCTACCCAATTTTATTATTATCATTCTATTAAGGCCTTGCTTATTTCTTAAATAATTCAATTTTATCAATCGGAAATTATTTTTTCGTAAAATAATATGTTAGCATCTGTGTGCTTTTATCTGTTCAATAGTAACAGATACGGCGATGTTTACTTAGTAAATTGTCAACTCTTTATTATCTCTGAGAACAAAACTACTTTCAATTCAATTACAATTTTATCAATTACTATTACCGTACTGATATTTTTTCGGTTTTCCCTTTTTTCATTATAGTGATAAGTTTTTTATAAAATCTTTTACAATTTCGGTATCGGTGAAACGTGAAACTAAGATTTATTGACAAAAATTGTAAATTTGTAAATTAGCCTAGGATGTTGAGGTTTAACTTATGCCATGTTCAACCGGCTTTTTCTAATCTAAAATTTTGAATACATATAGTTTATGTGTAATGAGTATCATTTTAGTTAAATTTAAGTAATATGAACAATAGAATTTTATTAAAAAAATAAATCTCATCAAAATCGAATAGCAAATAAATAATTCATATTGATATGTTAAGTACTAACTGTTTCTGAGCAGGTCACAGTACCTTTGAAAAGAGTCTTGTTCCATTAGTCTGTAAATATAGGCTTGGGCTTGTAGCAGAGCCGTGAGTGAGTCATTTTTTAGTTCTGCTTCAATAGCTTTGCGAGTAGGCAAATCCAGATTTACTTCTTTTGGCGCTCCCTTCTCTAAGTAGATTCGATGTATGCGATGTTTCGACTGAAGGATTTGTTTGTGTGATGTTAGGCGTGAGATATGGGAACATTCCAACCAAAAGTCTAAGTTTTCGTCTGCAAATTCCTTCCGCAAGAATAGGTGAAACATGGAGCGCCGCTTTTTGTCTGCCAGCACGTCTTTGAGCTCAATTGTGTTGTACAAATTTCTCCTTGAATTGAATGAAAGTCTCTTCTGTATGAAGCGCTTAATTCGCGAAGTACTAGTGTCCTTGTTGGGAATACTGAACGACTTGTTCAATGTGCTGGAGTTATGTGTGCTTTGTTTGTTGAATTCCTTGAAGCTTTCGCGGCCCAGTGAACGAGAGCGAAATTTGTGAAGAAACTTGCCATCCCTATCCGTAGAGGATTCGTTTTGCTGTGTATCAAGTATTTTAACCGTCATAGTTTGATGAAAGCAAATTCGCGCTATTCTATTTAAACTTTTCGTCTGCTCAATTCTCATTGGTCGTTTAAATTGGCATGACATTACGAGTTTGGCTTATCTAATCACTCGCCACTCGTCGTAATTTTGAAAATTACGTTGCAAATTACATCAAATAATTAACTAATGTGATATTTCCTTCCATGATAATGCATTTATTTTCCAAGAGATTCTCAAAATGGCACAAGGCAATTTCAAGTTAAAATATTTTTTCAGCACTTTTGTTTATTTGTCAAAAACAAATTTGCTTAGTTTTTCTTATTTTGTTGTAATCTTTCCTTAATATAATTACGATCCTATCTTGAGTTTGCTGATTCATTATGTAGCATTTAAAATCAGTATACATTTAATTTCATCTTGGGAAATTTCCCATAAATACAAATTGTAATGGGATTAATCATTTGATGGTTTCAATGCTCGGTTCTTATTTATCTGGGAGTACGAATCAATGAAATCATTTAAATGCACTGTAGTAGTCTATTTACAGAAATATCGAAAAACAAAATTTGTTTAGTGTGACACCTATTTTTGCCACAGATATCGCTAGAGTGATTATGATTTTGTTTTGATGTACGGTCAGGCTTGGCATTTTTAAACAGAACCCTTTTAAAACACTGTTTAAAGCAACTGTTTTTTGCACTGTTTTTTTAAATGCTTTTTTAAAATTTATATAGGAAAGTTTGGAATATCATTTTCGTCCATTCTTACTTATATAACCGTTTTTCTACCGAAAAAATGGGAAAACTGGCGTTGTGTTTACGTGTATGAAACATAAAATGAATGTTGATAAGGCTATCATATGTATCATATGCATTTAAAGCAAAATTTTGTACCTTGAGCTGAGTTTGTCTAAAAACAAAAAACATTGTTTTAAACGTTTAAAAATTTTTTTGTATAAAGTAACCCTGAGTACGGCGCGATAAAAATTGCGTGGTCTGACACTACCTTTAGTAGAATTAGTGTAAATATTCGCGAATTTTCACAGTTTCAACATCCATCTTAATATTTCATCAGCGGTAATGTTTGGTGGTTTCCAAACATAATCTCGGTTTCGGTTTTTTATATAACTACCATCGGTATTAATAAAAAGTAATAGAAGAGAAAAATTCTTTTTTAAATTAAGTTGATAATCAATTAAAACTAAATTTCTATTCAACTTGACAAGCATTTTGGCGCTTTCTCTAAGAAGAATGTTCCTCGCTTGGAAATCAGATTATAGGCGATTGCTTCTGCTGAAAACCGAAAAAATCCATGTTCATTTTTTTCTTGGTTCGGTTCTGGTTTTTTTCGTTGCAGTTCAGAGAACTAGTCTGCGGCCTGGAGAAAAACTTCTTCCCCCCTCCCACTACTAAACTTTTTATTATTGCTCAAAAAGTTGTGAATCTTTCTTAATTTTTATTGGGTATCATAACCCTGAATAAGTAACTGCTCATGTTAGTCTTGTTTTTCAACTGGGGGTATAGTTTTCCAATTTTTCCAGCAACATATTACTTTTGTTTTATGAAAAAAGTATGTTAAATGAACACTACATGTGATAAACTAAGAATGAATTCTAATAAATTTTATCATTTGCAACTGTTATAACTAATATTTAATGTATTTCTAAAAATTTTGACATTTGATGTCGTCATCATCAAAATAATGAGGGAATCAACTTTATGAACATTGCAAATTGATATCGCTGATATTGAGAATCTTTGGGCAAAGTTGAATTTTTATAACGTAATCCAATTCATAGTTAGAAATAGGCGCAAATCCTTCCTCACAAGGACCGAGGAGTCCAACAAAGCCCAGGTCGAATAGAGTTAAGTCAATTTCTCGTCTTAGCACTAGTCACTAGTCGATTTCATTTGTAAATATGACTTTTGATTTCACTATAATGTTTTCTGTACGTTTGATTTTCTCTACTTTTTAATTATTCATTTTTATTATTTTTCTTTAGAAAATTTCAACACATTCCCCAGTTTCGAAGACAATTCAAATTTCGAATGCTTATGTTAGTCATAAATTCTAAGCTAAGGATTGTAGTTAATATAATACACAAATGGAATTTGGAGCGGGATCAAACGTTTAGGGAACAAAATTTCTTCTTTTCCATTATTCTCGGTTTCACTTATTTACTTAAGTCTGTAATTTTTCAACGATCTCGCGCCTTAAAATGTGGGCGTTGTTATTGTTATAGGACCATTATACAATATCTATTTAACATCTATCGCACTCTAGTAATCATATACAGTATACTAAATCACCAGTGTTTTTCAATCTTAATTGGTTACATGTTATTGAATAAGTACAATTGAATGAATGAAATGTAAAGTAACTTTTTGTAGATGTTGATGCATTTGTGAGATTTTATTCGCTACTCTTAAAAGTTTTGTTTATATATCGGAATTGAGAAAGCATTTTTGTTGTTACATCGTATTTTTTAAGACTTTGTATAACAGTATCTAAAATTTATAGGTGTCTTGTTCCCCTCAAAAATCTACCTCCGCATTGCTTTTAATGCGATATAGGGAAACTGAACCCACTCCGAATTTACAGTCGCTGTTTTATATTAGAATTTATGAGCTTTCAAATTAGGAAATCAGCAATTCAATTAACGCTTAATTTTTTTCTTTAATTTATATTAATCAATGAGAGAATTCCTTTGGTTTTGAAATTTCTTCGTAGTTCTACGTTTATTGAAAAGTTATCGGCTTTGATGGAATAGGAACCTGGATTTTAAAGGTTATTATCTTCAATAGTTGAGCTTGAATGTTGGAGCCTATACTTTCCCTTAAATCATTGAGTGAAATCGAAAAGTGTTGGTAAAATTCAAGTGATCATTATATGGCTTTTCCTAATTTTTTGGTTGCTTACCATTGGAAACCAATAAGAGGCGTAGCCAGCCCATGGAATTCAGGGGGGCAATGTTCTAATAAGCTACTTACTATTATTTCTGAGGGGAGGTTGATCTGGTTTCAATCTGGGTTACGCATAGCCCCAAGGCCCCACTGTAGCTACGCCAGTGAAACCAATTTTCCCACCCGAAGTTGTGATTTCAATGCGCTTTTCAAGCTTATACTTGATATAATAAAAATTTGCTCTCATTTTTTAATTAATTTTAATAAATGTTGATTATAAATTTCTATATGTCCTGTCTATATTAATTGCTTTTGGTTGGACAATTACATAATTTCTTAATTTAGGTTCTTTATTTGTGTAATGAATCACGGCACTTTAAATTTCTAAATTTTCAAATTATTGTCTAATTTCCTTATTTCGTCATTTAATCGGATGTTTAGCAATTAATTTGTGCAAATTTCCAATTCGAAACTATAAATGTACAAAAATATGAAAGATGACGTCCACAAGTTTTCAATTATGATTGATTGTTTTTCGATTTTTATTATTTTACTCATGTGCAATGAATAGAGTTAATACCGGTAGTACTAAAATAGGCTTTTCTTGGAAAATTGCTTAATTCGTCTGGGCCATTTCATAAAATATAGAGGTTTGCTTTATTTGTGATTGCCTTAGAAAAGTAATGGCTATTTTTTAGGACTTTTGAATTGCTGCCCTGTATTATGTCTGTGTTATACGAAAACGGTTATTAAATTATGTCTTGGTACTTCTCATTTGGCAATATCTCCCTCAGAATTTTCCGTTATCTTCAAAGCATGTTTGTTTAGAATTTAAATCTTTTTACAGCAAATACTTACAGATTTACTTGCAATTTGCAAGGAATTTTTATGTCATTGTCTGTTTGAATCATGTGGTGGACGTCTGTCCACTAGCATTTCTCCCGATGGCTTTACCATGGATTAACTCACCTACAACTATATTGTTCAAAATTATTATTCTTATGCTTTTTTATTATTAATTAACAGTAATTCAAACTGTGTACACACTTATAGGGTTATGCACATATAATTAGATTCACAACAAAAATTTTAAGTCAATTTCGTTCAGATTGTTTTATTGAACTCTTGAAAAGGACTTGTAAGTGAAATATTTTTCATTAAATGTTGGTTTTTAGGATGGAAATATAATTTTGGCAGTGAAAAATTTGATTTAATATTTAAATTATCGTTTGGTGTCGTTACATGTTGTGGATATTTTTTAAATTTTTTTAAATTTATTCTTTGTTTTAATTGTTCACTAGTTATGTTGAGAATGTATGATTGTTCAAATGTCTGTGAATGACTACAAAATTGTAAAATGTTAAGCAATACAATAGATTTTGGTGAACCAGTGGTGAAACATTTAGGCATGGTTCTTCCAGTGTTGCTTTGATATTCTTCAATCGACTTATAATTCATGAAGCAGTAGAATGCATTTAGCATACCGAACTGTTGCCTCCATACAATCAATATCCGTTTGCTTCAGTTTATGAAAAGTTAGCACAGCGGCAGGGCCAAGAAATGGTGATTGATATGATTCAAAAAAGCTTCTAAACATTGTTGCGAACTTCTTCAAATGTATTCCTTTTTCAGCCAACATATAGAGATTATTTTATGTTCTCTTTTAAAGTAGACTGATGTAGGTATAGCATATCTTTGCTGTGAGGTGACATTTTGTGACCCGCAACCCACACTTCACCACAAGAAAGATTTACAAATCCAAATCACAAGTTCAACGCAATAAAAATTTACTTCATAAATCGCAAAAGAAGGCTGCTAAATATTTCAATACAAAGCATTTGTAGACACAAAGGATTTTTATGCATAATTTTAACATGTATCAATGTACAAAAAATTAAAATATAAGTTTACAACTTAACTAGCTTCGCCAAAGTCATATTCTGTAAAGACCATTTTTAATTGTCTATGATTTGATAATTTTTAGAATTATTGAGTCAAGCTACGAAAATAATTGTCCCACAAATCCACACAAGCTAATAATATTTCACCCCATAGCATACCACATGTGGTGCAAGAATCCCCACACTTACGTCTTGAATTATACAGTTTTTCGCAATTTTGTACACAAAATAGTTTGTGTATGTTTTACCATTTAATTTTTCATAAGTTATGTGGATTTAGGTTCTTCATTTCTGTCATGACTCAAGCCATTGTTAATTAACATTCTTAATTATTCTCTAATTTCCTTGGTATGATTATACAAGTAATTTCGTGTTTTTAATTGCCTTCAGGTTAATGATATTTCCAAAACTGCATAACAATTTATATTTATTATATATTAAAAGCGCGTTTCCTATAATAGGTTTTTATGTGATCCAAATAATCGTTTTACGTTTTGATCGAATTGAGTTGGCGGGTTAAAACGCCAATGCTAACAGTTAATTGTAGCTACAAAATTTTGCATGAAATTATCAATTGATTTCCAGTTTTTCAAAAAAAACAATCAATTCGGGTTTAGCCCTGTTAATTTTAAAGGGATTATTGAATCCGATAAAATTTATGTTTGGGTCTTTGTGTGATTTATTCCAGTTCTTCACTTAGATTTACGTTTTTAAACCCAAATTTTGAATGTTAACACACGTGAAGTTTATAATAGAATTAAAGATCATTAATCAATAAGGATTTTGTTGTTGTCAATGTGATCCAATGGTTGAAACTCCTGATCTAAGAGATGTTGTGCTGTCCTTTCAAATCGAGGGGAGTTTTCAAATATATCTTGTAGTTCTTACGACGGCGTAATGACATTGAGACATGGATTTTAATGATTCAGAAAAGTATTATTGATGATGCTAATGGAAAGAAGTACGTAACCGCCGTAATCTTATAAGCCCTATAATTTCCATTATTAAATGTTACCCTTTTTCTGTCATTTAGCGGCTTTGTTTAATTATGTTAATAACACTTCATTTCTTTAAGGTGTTCTCGTATATATTCGTTCTCTAATTGTTTTCCCATTAGTAAATTAGCTTTGTTTCAATCTATGGAGATTTGCGTCTGCAAAGCTGTCAACCTTTTGCTTAAATATTCGTCCTACCTCGCGTGAACTTAATGTCTGAGTCATATATTGTCTTAGATATTTACAGGATTAAAGATGTATATTAAAATTCCCATTTAATTTTATGTGGAAATGTGTGGCTTTAAACTTCTCCTGTTTACAAAACTTAAGCTAGAAATTTGATTGCTTTTCATAGATTAAATTATTATCTTTTCAACGTATGATTTATCTATCTATCTATCTATCTATGCATCTATCGATATATATATATATATATATATATATATATAGAT
>CABFPE010000086.1:1395167-1409185 GCA_900660155.1 Hofstenia miamia
TTATGTTGATACATTTTGTCATAAGATAGTAAGAAAGTCGACTCTTAACACACACGCGCACACACAAACACTCCCATATATTTATATATATATATATATATATATATATATATGGGAGTGTTTGTGTGTGCGCGTGTGTGTTAAGAGTCGACTTTCTTACTATCTTATGACAAAATGTATCAACATAAATCTTTCGTCATTTAACATTTTTTTTTCAAAAGGCTTATGCATTAAGTTTTTCATAGGTTTTCAGTCTGAAGTTTTCTATAAAATACAAATTGTGAATATGGTGACTTAACAATCAATGTAATAAGTCTTAGCAGACTATAAAACTAAATCTTCAATCGTCTGCTTACAGATATAACCCATTTTAAGTACCAGATTTTATAGGATTTAAAATTATTTTTTTGCCAGATGCTGCTAGATGAATATTAAGATTCATAATTGTATTCAAATTTTTGAAAAAATTTCTATAGGAAATTATTCCAAAATGTATAACATATCTATAATATAAACATTTAATTATTTTCGAACTTTCACTAAAATTTTAAGCAATTTCGCTTGATCTACTGTAGGTTCTGGCCATCAAGGCCATATTCCAAAGCCATAGAATGTCCAAAATTCTAAATAGTGTTTTTCAAGGTGGGTTTAATTTCTAGAGCTACTTCAGTGGAAAAAAATTCGGACGTAAATTCAGGATGAAATGCTTTTTAACGTGAAAGTGGTAGAAGGACGTAGTCAATCACATTGGCGATTAAGGACATTGGGTAAGGTTTTTATGAAGTAATTGTCAAATTTTAACCTTTATCAGATGTTTGACTACAAATTGCGCTCAATTCACAATGTTTTAATCATTCCATTAAAGTTATAGTATTTCATTGTATCACTTAAATCAGTAAATATTAATGTCCTGAATTACTATAATCATACCACTTATCACTTCAATGTAATGATTACAACATTTACTATAACGCGATATTTGATATAGAAATTTCTTATCACCTGAAAAACACAATTGGGAAAATTTCAAATTTCGACGTGGACTTACTAGACGATGCTACTAAAAACTTAATAATTGAAACCAGAAAGGGGACATTTGCTTAATGTACCAATAGACCTAGAACACTTCAAGCTGCCAAATGTATGAAATTTCGTAATTTTTTGGTTTTAGTGACCCTATATATTTTTTACTGCAGACGTTAAACATTAAAAAACATTATTTTTCAATTCCTTTCCATTTTTGATGTACATTTAGCATTGGATAAATTGTATACCTTGTACGTGATTTGAGAATGTCTATTGAATCTATTAGCTGACAAACCTAGCAATGTTTTCTTCTTGAGCTCGTAGTTTTGCGTAGTTTGAAATTAATGTCTCAAAACTGCGGTTGTTTACTTCCAACTTTTGTTCAGTTGTCAATATAACAGGGCGTTTTGTTTGAACTGTAAATTTGTAGGAACTTGGAACTGCAAAAACCCGATTCTTCGTACTTTGACTAATGATGTCCTAAACATGGATTCGTATTAACCATGCTGTTTATGCAATTCCCTGAAAGACAGCCAAATGACGCTCTGTTACAACAATGCAAATCATGCCAGGTGGGCATTTTGATAAATCAAAGATGAATTTGAAATGCATAACGAACAGTCTTTATTAAACCTTCTTTGGAGCCACTTACTAGTTTCAAATTCACAGAGTATTTTATGCAACGCTTGTTCTATTAGCAAGAAATGTAATCATTTTGAAACAGTTATAGAAAAAATCAATTTTATTAAATATAAATTCAACAATATTTGATACAAGAGGGCACTTTATTAACCCTTTGAGGCTCATAAGGAGACTGAAGTAAAAACGTATGATATTGCATTAAAAAGATGACAAGCAACATCCTATCACTAAAGTTAAATTTTGAAATGTATCTATGATGCTACACAAGGGTTGCATGTACCTGCAGTCCTTAAGGCAGTCAATTAATGCTTGTCAAGAAACTAGGATCAATATAATATTTTTCATACATATTGGTTTACAAACGCCCCTTTTAACCACATGATTCGTTTAATAATATTTATTTCTAAATCAGTGATCAGATTGATCAAACATGAATGTCATGCTCAAGTAGAAAAGACAAAAATTCGAGTACCAATTAGCGATTTGGCTGAAACTGTAAAATATAATAACTTGCCATTATCATAAGATTAGTCATGCAAAATACAACTAAGCTGTGAATAATAGCAGTCTAGAAAAACGGATTTGCTTAGGTGGGACATACATGCACCACCAAACCTCAAACGCTTAACATGTAGAACTCTGAAATCTTTAGGAATTTTTATTTGATTTCAACAACAGACGTAAGGATTATTAAAAAAATGATAAAAATAGGTAAACTAAAATGTGGATTCATTCAACTTTTGAAGTTTTCTCTTGCATATTCAAAAAAACATCTACAATTTTTTGTAATTGACGAGGTAGCTATGTAAAAATTAATATTAAAATTATTTAGACAACTAACGTTCATTTCTTTCAACTTTTGCCGTTTCTGTCGGTGCAGCTCACTGATTGTACGAGTTTTTCTAGAAGGTAAGCGTCCATCTGCATATGCACTGCTCGATATATCATTAGTAGTTTGAGGTCGGACATGTACTGAAATTCTTGGCTTGTCGTTATCTAAAAATAACTATAAATATTTGAGTTAATAATTGACAAGACAGTGTGAGCCTTGAAGTTCAAGATGATTAGAAATCTTTAATTATGAGGGCATCATTCTAAGTCGTGACAATTTAATAATTACTTAATGATATTCCTGAAGTAGTCAAATGAAAGAAATAACCTTTGACTGATTATTTGGAGAATTTCCTTTAAATTTAATATTCAGGCCACATGTTTATTCTATTTGATGTTCCGCATTGCTTCCTACTCATAGCTCATAGTTTTCATTTGGGTCCCTAGTCCATGTTGTCCCATGCCGCCACATATGCCATATTTCAATATCAGTAATTGATTTAGTAAAAATTGTAAAACACCACAACGCCAATGATTCTTATCTACAAAAATTCAAATGCATCGCAAATAATTCTCACGTTATTAAAAGAACAAACTTGTAAGTTACTGTTAGCAACAAATTTCATTGCAACCATCATACACATTTGCTTTGCTGTATTACCGAACATGGAAATTTATTCCTAATTTTGCCATGCCCATAGGTATGTACACTAGGGGTGTGTCGGTAGCGTAATTTACCACTGCTACCCGCCCGCGGTTAATTTTACTTTACATGTACCCGCACGTATCCGTGATTTATGTACACATAGTAGGTAGTATTGGTAAAACTACAGAATGTATTGTTTTCAATTAACCACTAGAAATGAAAAATGAAAAAAATCTATGATGTATTCCTGAAAAATGTTTGACAATAATAAAATGAATCTAATATAAATTTCCATGAATTACCAAAAGCAGGAATGAAAATATTAACAATCTGTTTAACAAACCTTTTAACAGAATTATTATAAAACTATATAAATAAACCTTAAAATCTGTTACCGGATCTGCTCAAAAGATCTGTATTATTATCGCTATAATTTACCAATTTTGTTAGCTAATGAATTTTCACGACATTAACCCTCTAATGCTGAACGAATTTATTTAATAGTATCACGTTTTCACAAAAAACCATCTCAGTTACAATGCCATTCTATTTAAATTTTAGTAAAAAATCTGTTCAACATATCGTTTATACCAAAATGCTCCAGTCTCTGTTAAATGAATCTGTTAATTTTAACAATATGGTCAACAAGGGTGGACGTGAGTAGTGGGTTTACCCTCGTGGGTGAGGGTGCGGGTTGGGTACAGTTATTAAAAATTTTGCGGGTATAGGTGTGTATTGGGTAAATATTTTCCAAAGTGTTTTATTCTTGATAGGCTGTCATCAATACATTAGCAGCCAATTAGACATTGGAATTGGTTGAACAAACAAAATTAGCTGCTCATTGGATTCCAGTTGGATCTTCATTGGAATAATTTTCAAAAATATCACAGTGTTCTTAATAATTCCTCATCCCATCAAAGTTTTTGTTTTGTAAATAGGTTTGATAATACTCTGAATGCAATACACAATATCATGGTAACTAATTGCAATATTGATTTTTAATCATGTCAGTGTTATAAATACGTTTTAAAAAAATTATATATGATTAGAATGCAATTACTGGAGCAGTCGGGAAATTAATATTCGTCTTTGAGTTTGAATGTCACAATATTTGTGGAAGGAACTCTTTACATTAGCATCAAGGAAGGAAGAGTCTTGTCGCAACATAATGAATTGATTCCAGCACCGAATCTTGCAAAACTCCCAAAAGAACACCAATAAAGATAAACCATGAATTTTGTATTTATTACTATACCGAATTGTATACTATATTTTCTGATAACTAAGAGTTTGTTCAGATACGCAAAGTGCAGCTTTGCGGTTCAACTAGGACTCGTAAGTCTAGATGATCTAAGCGCTAGTTCTGGAGCTCTTTCTGAAGTTTTTATGGTTAAATAAGATCTTGCTACTTATCTAATATTATAGGAGATTAAAGTTTTTATCATGCTGAACTTCCGCGGCATCTAGCATATGTCTTTTATATTCTGACTGGGAGCAAGATGGTATATTGTTTGCGATCAAACTATCTTCACCCTTGAAGCTTCAGTTAACGAAAACTACATATCATTGGTTTTTTTCTTTGGTTGTGGGTTAGGTGGAATTTTATTGATGAGAACACTTTCTAAAATGTACCTGTTATAAGAAATGCATCTATTCAATTTGATAAGTTTCAAAATTTGTAAAACCTAGACAAAAGTATTGTATAAAAATTTTAAATTTTTGCTTCCCGTTTTGAGAAATCTGTCACACTTTCAGTTCAAAAATTTCTCCTGAGCCCGTGGGAGTGTTCCCACAAGACTATAAAAGGGGAGCATACTTTAAATCTAAAACTAATTGGGAAAAAACAAATTGAGAGATTAACAAAGAGGTTTTTACCATTGAGAGTGATGTTGATCGGTTATAGGATCTCGCATTTTAGGCTCATTCTTGCCAAGAACCTCTTCAAGTGAAACCAATGCATTTGTTTTCTAATAATAATTCTGCGTTTTTTGCGTTTTACCTTGAAATTCTGCATTTTCTCCGGTTTTACTTGTGAAATCAGGACTTAATTATGATATGCATAAAAAAATCTTTGCACTATAGTTAAATAAATGTTATGCATGTTGCATAGAAAATTTATACTAGCTAACTCAAACTTAGATTGGAATTCAATTGAATTGCAATTTGACAATTCTAGAAATTTTGGATTGGATTGGATTATAAAGTAAAATCTGCACAATGGACAAGCCTGCTGAGAGCAGATGTTCAAGGGTCTAAAATTAATGTCAATTCAGTATGTTTTATGATCCCTGGGGTATGTTGAAAACTTATAATGAAATGTTCACACTGATATTGAAAAACTTTAAATTGTGATACATTTTTCAACATATTTCTTATAATTTCTTTAGAAATCACTGGTTATGTGCTCATTTGTGGACACTGTTGCGTAATAGTCAGTTTTTTAATGTCGTCCTAATTTTCTAGTGCTCCATGTCCATCTCTGAAAGCATGCGATAATTGTGATGTAAATTTAATTCCTTGCATAACATTCAAAATTATATTTCGGTGTTGTCATCATGTCCTACATGTATACAGAAGTCAATATATGCTACATCACGCACAATCAACAATTACATTGTAGTAAAACATCATATCATGTAGGCTGTACGGTGATCTATTTTGTAGTATACAACATTTTGCTATCGCAGAAAGATAAGTAAAACCCTGCTTATTTTTTAAAAGTATGCGGGTCAAGTGCGGGTATGATTTTTTCATTGCGGGTGTGAGTATGGGTTGGGTACAGCTTTCTTAAAATTAAGTAAAGAACAAGCGCGCTTCCTAGTAATTGTGATGCTTGCATTACTGGCTGCTCGTTCAAACTTATTTTCATTAGCGGGAATGCAGTGATATATCATTACAATCATCGATAAGAGTTCAAAATTTATTGAATTACTATGTAATTCAAGAAGTAACCACAATAATTATAACTAACAGCGAGAGAATTCTGCTAAGTCAACTCAACCGAATCGAATATGTATGATAAGTAAAAACTCTGCATTTCTATATATTATTTAATTCAGAATTTATTGCTGATATACAGCACTTAGAAATCTGCATTAGTATACATGAGAGGGATGCGACATTCGACTCATGAACAGGCTCCAGATTTCTTTACTCGTACCCGCGGGTACAGGCGGGNAGGCGGGTAAACAAGAGTGCCCGCGGGTAAGCCCTTACCCCCACAGTCCTAATGAATACCCACTTAACATAATTAATCCATTGTGCAGCCACCGTTGACTTCATATCCTTCTCTAACAGGTATAATATACGATATTGAAGGTAAAATATTACTGCCGTGTTGAGGCAAAATCCTAAATGTTATCGTTGCTGTCTTTCTCTATGCAATGGGGACACTTAACTTTTGTTCAACAACATCAGAAATAAATTTGTCTTGAAAGCCAGTAATCATGATAATTCATTTTAGTGCTTTAGAATTTTTGAAAATCAGAAACCAAAGTGAAATTTTACCAAGGCACAAACCGAAATACACATTTAGGATTTTGTCTTTGTAGAGTAGAATAGATAAGTGAATTCATTATTAATGAATGAAAAGCTTATAGTCTATATTACTAATATGAAATTTTAGCATGGTCGCCTGTTAATTGTTTTACTAAATGACCTTACAACTAAGTACAATAAAAGATCTTGTAAAATTTAATTGCACATTTGTAATAATTAAGATAGACTATAGATTATACATTTAGAGTGTGTAGAGTTAAATGTGTGTCCAATTTTAAATTTACTGCAGTTTGAATTTAAATGCAAGGCGTTTTCATAGCACATACTCGTGCAAACACTACTTCAAGCCTTATGATTTTTATGATCGCTTTATCCAATCAAAATAAGTTACACCACTGGGCAGCTAATGCATGATTAGTTGCGCTAACAAATCGAATTCATTACTCTCATAATGTTAACTTATTCAAAATATTACATCAAGCAAATCTATAATTTTACAAGCCAATAGCAGTGTATGAGATGGTACCTATACCATATAAAATTATCACAACATAATTTTAAATGTTTTTACTATTGTATTTGATATGGTACACTTTTTAATTAAAAACTGTTTTTTTTATTTTCTTAATTGTCATGGGAAGCTTCTCCACTTTGGTAATTCAGTAATACTTTTTGGGTGATAATAATGATGATAGTGATAATATTATTATTCTCCTTCAAAAATCCATTAAGGTCTCTATGGTTATGAATCGAATGTCTTTAATATTATTCAAAACTTTCCTACGGCTAGCTCCTTTTAAACTTAATCAAGCCGGATTTTTAATATTTTTTCATGATCCTATAAAATTTTTTAACGTTTAAAACTCAAAAACTACTAACGCTATAGTCAATCCAACATGATAGAGGCCTGCGACCGCTGGATTTGGAATATCTTTGCACACATCAAAAACAGTCAAAATTCTTTGTTGCTTCCATGGACTCAAAACCTTATAAATACATAAACATTGTTAATCTTTTCAACAACGGAAGCCACAGCAATACGCTTTAATAGAAATTTTCAACATTGCATTAAAGCATATGCCTCAATAGACCTGCCCATGTCCATGATTTTCGAATATGGAAAACGGTTTGTCCTTTAAATGGAAGCAAAGCGGTTTATGGTTAATATAATTATTTGGCATTGAGTAAAATTTTTATAGCAAATAACGGACAGGAATATGAAAGAGATTGCATAACCAGTTAAACAATTCCAGATGATGTTCATCATTTGTTTTTCTTCTTTCACTTGTGACACAAGTTTCCATAAATCCTTATTTTGATATTTTTGAATTAAAAAATGTATGCTGAAATAGACATGCAGCTTTCTTGCAATATTAGGTAAACGACAGTTCTGGAAAAATAGTTTTCACTAATAAATAGTTTTAATTGATTATTTATTAATTTGCAATTTCTGTAATTACTAACAATGACCTTCTTACTAAATCTCTTTCCAATTTAATATTGAAAATGAATTATTTAGAAAAACGCCCTAGAGAGTTAAAATGCTGATTTCAATGCTTTATATTAGGTTTCAAACTTTTATTTGCTTTTCTAGAGTACATTTTGAAAAGGTTTGATATACTTTTATCTACATTTTCAGTCTTAAGAGATTATATGCATGTATATATAAATGCTGACATGCTTATCCTAACGCGAACCCTTAAAATCCAAATGGTCCATAGGGCTCCATCGAATAGACTAGAGTTCATACGTCCTCTTGTTGGTACTACACATCAATTAAGTTCTCCTTACACAACAAAAACAGGCAAATACGGTTCACGAGATTGATTTATTGTTGCCAGCCCGGTGCAGCGCATCACTAGCATTTGTTTACTTCCTTTTTCTATAAGAGCACATGTTTAAGTTAGAACTTTTTAAACATTGTTTGTGAGCATCTACCAGTGTTTATTTATTAATTTTTGTTACATTGTTAAATTTCAAAAGGCTTTATTTACCAAATGGATATTACCAGTAAGTGATTATAAAAAGTGCGGAATTAAAATACATACATTATCTATTTCATTCTTTTATGAAATATATGATTTATTATATCATAACAACTTCTTTATAATTGATTTAAGCTATAAAAAAATTATAAATTTTATATTCCTTAGAATATTCAAGAGCGCAATATTTAAATTTCTCTTTGATCATCCTAAGAAGGTTTCTAAGCAATTTCAAAAATTTTTTCGAATAATTTTTAAAATTTGTGAAATGTGAGCAATCGTTGTTATTTTTGTTGCATGTGTACATGCAATTGGTCTTATTTAAAAGACGGAATACATATTTATTTATTCTATAGTGTAATTTTTTTAAATATATTTTCTTACTTTCCCTAGAACGCTAGCATAATAATAATAATAATAATAATAATAATAATAATAATAATGGGCCCTAGTGGCCAAGGGGTAAAAGGCTAGACTGGGACCGTGAGAACCCGGGTTCGAGCCCGCCCCCCGAACCTACCTTCAATGAGAGTGAAACCGAAAGAAAAGGCCCTCAGTCCCCGGCAGGCCTTAAATGGTCAGAGGGTGCGAAGAATCTCCGGTCAGGTGGACTCCACAATCGGGGCTTGCAGGACAAGTGCGAAAGTTACAGTTGGATGAGAGTAAAGGGAAAAAGGGAGCTGAACAGGCTAAGCAGAGGGAAGATGAAGTGATAGACGTTGAGGCACAATTGGCGGAAGAAGCAGAACCCGGTGAACGCAGAAACTGAAGCAGCAATCAAGGAAAAGATGAAGGAAGAAATAGGTGAGAGAACTAGGTTGCCAGTTCCAAGAGGAGTTAAGTAAAGCAAGCTAGCAATAGAGACAGCAAAAGTCAATAAATTGTTGGGTAGGATAGAGGATAGGAGTGTCACAGAAGTAAATAGCTTAGTGTATGCAGGTGCATGTCAGGTACGGAAAAATGTAGGCATGGACATGAAAAAGAAAAGATGACAAGAATATAAGAGAGTAACTTTAGGCCAATTACATGTCTGCCAACAACTTGGAAATTGTGATTTCAAGTAGGCTGGCATGTTACTTAGAACAGAACAGGTTGATACCTGAGGAGCTGAGAGGGATACCAGCATGAAGCTGTGAGAAGTAAGAATAATAATAATAATAATAATAATAATCAAAAAAAACAATAATAATATTAGTAAGAAAAATAATGTATTTATGGGAAATTCATAGTCACAAAAATTATCGCAGTATAAGAAATCAAAATTATATTTATTTTTTGTGTTTAAAACCATGATATTTTTGTTATGCTACTAAACAGTAAGCGTCACAGTTAGGGGGTCATATCGTTTGCTAGAACTAGTATTTTATTATATTCGAAAGCAACCTACCATTAACTGCTGTTTTCGCTCTCTGCATTGGACCGAAATTTCCCGATACTTTCCGATTGGATGTCTTTACAAAGTCAGTCATGTGAAAAATAACAAAATCAATCAAAATTGAGGAAATTTTGCGATGTGGTAACTCGTCTAGCGAACTCTTTGACTGCCCATCCTGAATGCAATCCAATACTGTCAATCATTCAAAAACTAAGAAATCTCACACCGCAATGAGCAGTTGGCAGATCTTATGTTTATTTAGACACTTAGAGTGTTGCTCTGTCTATCACACCGCTTATTGTCACACAAATTACAAGCTAATACTATGATTTACGGTTTCCCCAAGTGCAAATGTCTGAATTCTTCTAAAAATTTTCACTTTACAAAATTTTTATTGGCCTTTTGCACGCATGTTGCTTTTACGATTGATGTATTCAAATATTGTTCTATTGAAAACTTAAGAAACGAGTTACCAATAAATTTCTGCTTTATATTATAACAATGAGGCAATAGTAAAGAATTATTTCAACAATTTCATATCAAAGTACTAAACGTGTCAATACGAATTTGCTTAGTGGCAACCATTAGATATAAATACTGCATACAAGGCCTTGCAATAATTGATTGCAACATTATTGCAATACCAAAAATTCAAAATAAATATATTGAAATATGAGCTTGCCGGAAATATAATATTACAATATATTGCAATATTTTGGTAATTGAAGGCTACCTATTTTAAGCAAGGAAAATGATTACTTTCTAGTTTATATGACTTGCAAACTTGCTGCAAACTATGCTTGACCTATGTTTCTAATGCTATGTCAGCTATTCAAATTACTTGTGCATATGTCTGAGTACGTAATTATATATTTAGCCATATTTTCGCATTTTATAAGTTGTGAAAATACCTTTTTCTGTATGAGGACGCAATATAGCAAATGGCACAATTCTAATATCTTATTCGAACCTGTTGATTTGAATTGACATGGAATTACAATGAATCATATAAATTAGTATTAGACGATGGTTTCATAATTGACGAATTCTCTTAATTTCATTCGTCTTCTCACTTGATTGTCTCTCATCAATGACATTAGGAATAGAAAGTATTATGATTACAATTCATTTCTAGGCTGTATGCTCACCAATTAAATATTGTAATCAAGCTAGGAAGCAGCAGTTAATGTTATTATGCTGTTTATTTCTTAAAAACAAAACTAAGAAACAAAAATTAACATTACAAACTGGAAGGATTTTACAAAAAACGCCTTCCAATAATACTGCAAAATATTGCAATATTATTCTGATAAAATTAGGCGACAATAAATATATTGCAATATATTTATTGCAATATATTGCCTTATTAGCAATATATTATTGAAAGGCAATGATTGCAGATCTAACCGATTGCATCAAAATTAAGATACATTTAAAGTTTCGCTCTGATATGTAAGGTAAGAATTTCCTTATCTGGCTATATCTAAAATATTTTTGCATATCTAATTGACAAGGTGGTGTTTATTACAATTATGTACTCTCATTTCAAAGTGCAGGTACGAGAATCCAATATCATACTTATGAAGGAACATGGCACCACAACACCAAACTTGTTTTTCGAAATTATTGTGCCGCAACTGTTGCAGAACTAAAATTTTTGACGTTCAGTGTAAGCAAATCTTATTTCTTAAGTACCTGCGATGGTATCGGTGTACTGCAGCGGAATGCAATTATATTTTCTCATTATTTAGTAATGATTTTTCTTAGAAAAAAGGGAAGTACAATAAAGTGCAATACTTTACTGGGATTATTCGATGAAATATAAACATACATGTAGTAAGTCAATATTAATCATACATGCGAGTATAACCTGGGGCAATGTGAATTATTTTACTGCCAACAATGTTCAGTATAGTAACTATATCATTTCTACGTGAATCAATTCGCAAGACTATGAATTCCCTAGATCTTATCTACCACACATGCATACAGAAAACAATGTCAGGTTTTTTGAAGAAGGTTTCGTAAGACGACTTCAGTTCAGCAACCTTTGGAAACAACCTCTCAAGCATATGAACAAAATGAGAATGCACACTTACCTTTCACGAACTGTAACTCCAAAGAGAAGAAGAATGCATATACTCCCAACTCTATTTATAAGAACACTCTTGTTTGAATGGACTACAAGAATTTAGGAGAATCAGCTCTACAAAATGTTCTCAGTACATTTTACTATTTATAAGGAAGAAAACTGCTTTTACTACATATAACTAAACATCCAGAGATTTTCCCATTACATCTTAAGTACTTGACAAAACTGTTAGTTATCGAAAAATTCCAAGTAATAAATATAAACCACTATATGCGTTTGTGCTTAAACTATTTAACTTACTAGTCCTACCCATCTTGCAATAGTCTTCGGTTGCTTCACTTGAAATCCTCATCCCACCCGCGTTATGCAAGGGTTTTTCATTTCAATAAATTCATCAACAATGAATCATTTATATAAATAACTATACTTCATTCGGCTCTTGACAAATGCATCAAAAAGTCTCTCCGACCCTATGTTAATCTTCATGGCTTAATGCTTTTTACCATTAGAGGACGCTTAGTGGATGTCAGCAGTAGTGTTTACGTGATTATTAAAGTCTAATGGAAGAATCAGCGTGACAATAAAAAAGAGTGATTGAAAAAATTAACAATTATGTATAATTAGAACTCTAAAATTATATTGTTTGATCATTTGTTCAGTATTTAACATTTAAAAGTAAAAACAACTAAAAAAACTACCCTTTATGTATAATGGTGCCACAAATATTGACAAAATCCAAAGAAATATAAATTGCACCCCATATGATTGGAATATGTTATTAACATTACGCTAACCTAAGACTTATCATAGCAGATGAATAGAACAGCAATAGGGCAACCAAATGACCTATTCGTGGAATTCGTGGAATGAGATAGATAGAGACTGAAAAATCTCGCCCCATGAGAAGCTAGGTATTTGATGAAAACAAAATTAACTCAAATGCTTTTCTTATGAAAGTTGTGCCCATACGCGACAGCTTCGATAAAGTCTTTGCCCACACATTGCCAGCGGGCAAGTCCGGGTAAAAATGGGTACCCGCGAGTAAGCCCGCACCAAACATCACTAGTGCGAACTACAAAATTTTCCAAATTTGAATGAAAAATCTTGAAAAGTTGCGCTGAGGTGATGTATTCAAATATTTTGCAAAAAAGGTTTTAGACGCAAATAAATCACTAATGTGTGATGATCGCTTGTCATTTATTTTTGGCATTTTGCTTTCTGAAATGTCCTAAACCGCATGAAGATACATCGATTTTCGACATTTGATATCAACGTTGCATGATTTACGATGAAAATTTCACGCATTGTCAAATGCTGCTGACATCAGCTGTCAGAATAACGAAACATGCGTTTGAAGTTGATGTAAATGCACGACAATTTATTCACTCTGCAAGCTACTTCAATTATTACACTTCACTGATTAATAAAGAAAATTGCAGCAATTACTAGAAAAGTAAACATGTATTGTTAAAATAATAAACTATGAAAACCACTAGCAATAATATATTAAAAGTATATTCAAATCAATGTTCTAATCGACTGTTGGGCATCAACTTAAGATACACCTATTTTGTAGTTTCAATTCAAATATATGTATATATATATATAATATATATATAATATATATATAATTTATATATATATATATATACATAAGTATGTATGACTTGTCAACAGAGTTGCAGCACACCGACTTAACCAGGCCGGCTCCCGCCTAAATTTTAGAAACGGTCTGATGGATATCAGAATTAATAAACCAGGGACAATACCAAAACTCCCAAGAGACAATGACTACCTTTCACCCTTCCATTATATATTATATTTGTGCCTCTTATTTTTCACAAGGCGTTATTTAGCAAAAGTGAGTGTTGGTAAGAGAAGCAGTTAGTATGTATATATATATATATATATATATATATATAT
>CABFPE010000086.1:1422791-1434454 GCA_900660155.1 Hofstenia miamia
AATATATATATATATATATATATATATATATAATTTATAAATCATTATTTTAAAAAATGTACATTTGACCATTTTTAAAATAATAATTTGTAAATTATTGATGCATAGAAGAACAAACTGCATGCAAATTTATCATTAAATAAACATACTGCATTTATGATTTCATTAGCTTTTAGTTGAGCAAATTTTGGTATCTAAATGTGTAAAAATGTGTAATTGAAAAGGAAATACAGCAGATTTGAAAGACTGTCCTATACAATACACAAAAATAATTTATTGCAACTAGAAACCCGGCCTGTTAAATATGAATAGCCTTGTTTTTGATACATGAAGCAAAAATAGTATTCAAATTTTTTTGTCTGTTTCTTAATTTCTGTGGATGCTCGTGTAATTTCATCGTTTGCGCCTATGGAACCAACTGTAATAAGAGTTCCATTTGGGTATTGTTAAGCATACACTTTATAACAGTAACCATAAAATATTGTTACATAGACAATCTCGGAATAAAATCCTTAAATTACTTTTATTGCATAATGTGTGATAACTATATTAATGAAATGATTTCCTATATAGTTTACAATAGAATTAAATATTCAAGATTAGATTAATAAGTAAGCTTGACACTATTTCAAGAAGAACTGTCAATGCCATGAACATTAACAGCCAAAGCGGAAAACCTTGCTGAGTTCAAACTGCACTGTTATTAGCCTGTTATAAATTATTGACAACGATAGTGTTGTTTATAACAACGTGATGAAATAGTAGTTATGAATTGAGGCTACCACTAAAGCGCTTTCACATTTTAAAGTTTCATTGATAAATTTAGTAAATCATGTTAATTTGTAGGTAATTCAGGATGGTTTCAATATAGGTTTTATGTTTTTGGAAAATATTAGTATTTTGCAAATATACCTATACCCATTTTAACAAGTGTTTATTACAGTATTTATGCAAGATCTAGATTTTTGAAAGAACTTCAAAGTTATATAATAGTATCCGAAATCACTTTAATCTTTAAAAAATATATGAATACTGAGCGTTTGTGAAAATATTGTAAGAGCGGCTGAATAGCTAGTGTTTAGAAAATTCGGAAGACGAAGATTCAATAAGCAGGCGGAAGTCATTGCTACCACCTCTGAAGAATATTGCACACATGTTCGAGTAAAGTATGTATCATTTTTTACATTTTTAAATGTGCAATTAGGTCTCCTAATGCTTCTCATTCCACGTCTAAGAACAAATTGCAGTCAATTGAAAATCCAGGTACTTTATGCTTTGTTAATGGAGTTAGATTGAAATCAATGCTGTAGTGCTCAATGTCTAAATTCATTTCATTCTATGATTATCACATCTCAGCTCTATACTTTAGATAATCAGAAAAATGAGGAAAAGATTAATATATCTCATGAACCACAAGCCGAGAGGTAACAAATGTTTCATTAAAGTACAGAAATTATGTTGAGCAAATTTTACTATCTTGAAAATTTAATAAACGATAAAATTATTACTAAATAATACAAAATTTCATTTTCTTTAAAACAAAGATTGAAACTTACCCTATCGCAAGCGGGGTTTAAGCATTTTGTTGAGTGAATCTCATATTGTAATTTTAGTTTTCTACTGAAGTAAGATTAACAAAGCTTTTTATATTGCTTCACAAACAAACCAGCAAATTCTATCTTTTATCTTTTCCGAGATAAATCACATTTTTCAAACTCATAAAATACTATAATATGTTCAAATGTTTTTTTATAATTGTTTAGTCACCAAATCCAAAATATTCCACCACCGTCAAAAATGCCATTTCAATGCAGTGTTGAAGCGCTTCTCATGCAGAGACAAGTTAACGCAGAAGACATATTGATAAGCTTGGGATTTGGCCCTCCTCAAGAGCAATCATTGGCATCACGATTGCCCTTACGATTTCTTAAAGATTCTGCTCAGGTCATTAAATAGAGAAATTTTATAATTTTGAATATTATTCTAGTTTGTAGATGCTTGATAGTTCAACAAAACAATATTTTTAGGCTGCAGGAATATCCATCTCAGAATACATCCGGCGTCACCCAACACTTCATGAAGGCTATTATAGCCATCATAGTATGGACTCATTTCCTTTTGAACATTAATTTTTATTGAATTTGGTAGATTAAGTACTTTTTACAAATTGTTTGTCTTTTTGTTTATGTAATTTTCACAAAAATTTTATAGTTAGTCAGTAGTTGTTAAATTCTAAATATTTGTGGTTGCCAATTGCATACTTGGAAGTTGATTTGATTGGCTGTCGACTAGGCTTAGCGTTAATAAATCCTCCCAAATGTTATTTCAAACTAAAAGTAGCAAATTCAAGAGAAAAAGATGTTAGCACAAAATTGAAGGGAATGCTCATTTTCATTGCATAGAATAGTACAGGAATGGGGATTCTTACAATTAAACATTAAAGGCAGTATAGGTGCTCATTGTTAAGTCACAAAATCAAAAATGTGAAGGAAAAAGCAGTTTGAGATGTGGCTTTAAAATATGTTCTGAAATTTTTTAAGATTTAAAACATTTTTAATAACTTATTTTGAACAATTACACGATTATGCTATTATGAATTTGCTCAAAATTTGACTTCAAATTCTGAATTGCAAGTTCATACACTTTACATATACGTGTATATCTTTTATTGAAATAACTTTCGGTGGAAATTATTTTGAATAAATATTCTTAAGTTATGTACATTGATGACGGAATACGTTGCTAATAGCCTAAGACAGTGTTACTTCAAAATGTTTGAGCAAATTTTTATACAGATTAGCAACATTAATGCACTAGTTAATTGTGAGACTTTGCGTTAGGGTGGCATATTTTAGAAAAAATTCAAGAATCCTGGCGAATTCGGTAACCATTGCATAACTTGAATATTATTATTGCTAAAATATATTTTTTTATCGATTTTGAGGCATGAGGAATTATTCCATCTTGTTCTAAGATCCATGAATCGGGATATAAGCAGGTTGCGTACGGTACAAATTCCTCTAGTATTTGGCAATATTTTAAACTGTTAATTGTACCAGTGCCATCTAGTAACTTTAGATAAAATAACTTTTGCAAAGTGGCCACTTTTTTACCCGAACTATATTTTAGAGATCCTATCGAAAATTCAGCTTTGGAACCTCTCCACGATGATCTTGTTTCAGCTTAATTAAGCTGTCAAGTGGCCCCAAAAAGTTCTTTCTTTAGGGCTGCTTTGGCAGTTTTCTTGACAGCACCCTAGAACAATGTGGCGGCACGCATATATTCACAATGTACCGAAACATTTGCAAAAAATATGAATTATCTCTGCAACATTAGAAGTAGCACAATCTCTTTTGATATTTCGTTAGCAAAGAGGCTCAAAGTGACCGTTCCGCTAATTTTGTACAGGTATTTTCGGTCTGCTGACATTGATTATTTGATAAATGAATATCATAAAGATTAAAATTTGGTTAAGTCATGCAAATGGTTCCATACAGCGCCTTTGAATTGGTTAATACTAGTTGTTTTGCTATCCTTTTGCTAACTGATAGAAGAAAATTGTGAAAGTATACCCACAAAAATGGTTCTGGATCAAAGAAAACACATGGGAAACTTGTTGTCCCCCAAAATTTACTTATTGCTTAAGAAGCTAGAAAACTGATAAGGAAATTGTCCGGCCTGTTTTTCAACTATATATTCTGAACAATGCATATTTTTCCAAACAGAAAATATTCTTTGATCAATTTTGGTCTCAGAAAATCCTGCAGACCACACAAATGCTGTTAAAACCATTCTGGACTTCATTGTAAGCGAATGTATTGGTATTTGAGTTCAAAATTCGGAATTTTAGTTTTCAGCACAGTGCTGGCAAAATAGGATATTTTGTGAAACTGATCCTGGTACAGAGCCTACCATAACATCAATTTGGATTGAGAAGTTCCTCATTGCTACATACTTCCTCCTACGTTGCCTGATTTCCTGTGCCATAAACAGATGGCTGAATGCGCTGGTAACAACACTACCACAGAAGCCTTAAAGTCACAACTTATGGACACAAATGTCAATTTAGTTATGCTGAAACAAGATCATCGTGGAGAATTTCCAAAGCTGAGTTCTTGCTAGGATATTCAAAATATTAGAAGTTTACAATTTACTTTTGATAACTTTTGATTTTCATAATTAAGTAAGGTTGAACATGCCCTTTTCAGCATAATAGCAATTATTTGAGATATCAAATATATATTGATTTTTTCTCGTTTTTGAATCTAGATATGCTTACATCCACTGGAAATAGGGCCGCACATAGTTTTTTGAAAATTTCTTAAAACGAGCCACACTAACTTGCATGTATTGTATGTATTTGTACTATAAACAGCTTTGATTTTGAAGAGTTTCTTCTGATGTAACAGCTAGCCTAGCCCCTATTGGGCACTCCTCTTTTTCAAAGAACACACAAATAGTTTTATTAAGTATATGTTTCATTCATAATTTAAAAATTCTAATTAAGCTGTGCATCTAATTTATGACCAATTATACGTCTGTGGTAGATTAAAATTCTGAAGAGCTGAAACAAACTGAGGAAAAGATATTCTTGTCGCCGACTGTAAATCCAAAAGCCGAAGAACAGCCCTCAGTCTTATATTGTTGAAATAACGTCTGCTCAAGCCCAGTTTCGAAAATATTTCGCCCAGTTGCCCAACTGGAATGCCCATGTGTGATTGGGAGTGGACATCTCGAAAAACGATGGTTTCGTACGCCCGTTCCATTCTGATAAGGAGAGTTTTTGAATTTACGAATTTTTTCAAAGTCATACAAATAGTGATGACGCCTTCGTCGTTGTCGGCATTGCTTTAACCAAAAATAATTAGACATTAATTTATTAAATTCAACAATTGCAATAAATATATCAATTATGCTGATGAAATATCACTAATTAACTTTAACATTAATATACAGTATATGTTTATTCACTTTGAAAAAATTAATTTGCACAAGAATGTATGAATCTTTTAGTTAATTACAGTTTAACCCTTATTCCTACAAAAAATATTTCAAAATTTTGATTCATGTTGATCAAACAATTTTTATAGAATAAAAAATTGTGTGCCTTCAATTTTAAAATTCATGTTGCAATTTTTAAAAATGTACAAAATATCAAGTTATACGATATTAAACCTCCTTCAACGTTTATCCAGAATTATTCGCAATGCCTAGCCAATGAAACAGTACCCACCACTTAATAAAAAGTTAAATGAATTAATAATAGTATTGAATTTTTACAAAAAACTCGATTAAAATGTTCTGTATACGGATTTTTTATTGAAGGAAATCTATAAATATTCACCTATATATTCCAGGACTTCCTTTTTGTGAATTAAATTCTATTTTTTCAAAAACTTGGCGAACGTGATCAACGGAACTAACACGGTTTCGGCATCCTCTCCCTGTACGTTGCAATGCTCTACCCCGGGAAACTTCATTAACATTTGATGTAAGCTGCTCATCTAATATTAAAAAATGTATGTAAATTATTTCGAATGCAAAAGAATTAGTACTGTCCTATACAGTTGGATTACATATATGTACAGGAATATATTCTACAAATGTGTATTTATCATATAAAACTATTTTGAAAATCGGAAGAGAGTTGATCAGACAAGCAGGGTGTCATATCTATCCTAAAAATATACATTTTCCTTTTGGATGTGTAACTAGGAAACCAGAAGTGTATGATTTTCGAATTTGCTTCGTGCAGTGTCGAATCTATAATAAACATCAGAAATCGCGATTTGGTAACACATAGGAACTAATAAAGATATGTAGAACTTGAGTTGTTGAGCTTATTAACTTCAAAATGAAGTAGAAGTAAGTTTCGGGTAATTTAACCAAATTTTGCTCATGACCACACTTTGTGTGAAAATAGTAACCCATTTAGCTTAATTGGACTTGGTCAAATACAGGGTTTTCGAGTCCAGTTCGAGTTAAAAAATCATTGTTTGTGATTGGTGAAACTTAAAATAATGTGAATTTTACGGTATTTTCAAGTGGATTTTCGATTGAGTTCAAGTTTGAGTACTAATGATTTCTCTTCCGAGTTTTTCCGATCAAGGTTTACGAACTCATTTGAGTTCGAGTTTTTAACATTCCGAGTACTCGAAAACCCTAGTCAAATACCATTGCCATTAAATAATGTCACCTCATAATACAACCTCTATTTTATGCACAATTAGCAAAAATTACTAATTAAATATAATTCTGAAATGGGATGTCTCTGTTTCTTGAATTATGGCCATAAAGTTAGAGTCAGCTTAAATTTGGAGAGAGGGTCTGGCATTATAGCGGGTTTTTGGTAAGTCTTGGCCAATAGTTTTTAATTGAATTTGGCAAAGAAGTAATATTTCGCTAAAATGCCGAGAAACCACAGCAAATAAATTGAAATTATTTTTTAATGATTTCATTTATAGCGGGAATTATCAATGCTTTTTGATATCCAAAATGAATTTATTAAATTTAGAATGCGTTTAAGTAGTAGTTTTGGCATATAATTTGCCTAGTATACCTTGATCAAATTCGACGACTTGTGGAGGTAAAGGTGGCTTGCCTGAAAGACTTCTAGTAAACTTGAAGCTTGATGAGACCGTTTCAACAGAAGACTCTTTATCTGAAAAAACTGTCTGAGTTGAATCATCGTTTGATCCACTTTTATTGCCTTCAAAGTATACATACTTTACAGACTAAAAACCACCTATATTCATTTAGCATAGCTTTTCTAAGTAATAAGAATATATTTTCAAGAAACGATAATTAGCGTACAACATGCTCTAAAACAAGAAAAATGAAAGAAAAAGTTTTCTTCCATAACATAATTAAACTGAATGAATTTTTACATTTATAATTTCTATTCAATGTGTAACAGACGCCTTTGCATTGGATTTGATTGGGATAGCAATACAAAGAAATACTTTTAGTACTAATTGCTTAAGTCTAATGTCAATGCAAGGAAAATATGATTTAAAAAATACAAAAATCCAAAAAAAATATTTTGAACGAGTCGTGTTGTGGTTTATGCTAAACTCATATATTGCCATTTTAGCATTTCAAATAACAGCCGTGGTGCTTACAATTCAACTTGATAATTTGACTAGATTTCTATAAAGCATTTAAGTGAAATACTGAAGTTTTGCTACAACATATAATGATTCAGAAATATTCCTTTTGATGTTTCATTTTGAATAGAAAAAGTACTATCCAAATTTCTCCATTTTTTNAATATATATATATATATATATATATATATATACATTTGCGCTAAATAATTTGGTGATAGTGTATCTGGCGCTAAACTAAATGTACATATTTAGCGCCAATTATAACCATAATATACAGACAATATTTTGCACTCAGATTTTCTAAAAAATAATTTTTATGGATGCATTATTTACAATAGTAGACATAAAAATATAAGGTTTGCTAAAAAAAAACTTTCTTCATACCAATTGGTAGCTGGTGCTAAATATAAAGGAAACATTGATAAATAGCGCTAAAGAGTACGTAGCATCATTTATATATATATATATATATATATATATACACATTTTCTTGGAATGCAGCATGAATTTCATTTTTTACATTCCTTAGCGTTTACTTCGTACACAATAGTTCAAGTCTTAATATAATTTAATTTTTTTTGTTAATTGTGTAATAGTATCTTCATGCTTTATTGTATATTATAAATATAATTTCCATTAATTTAAATGAAACATCTATATTAATGCGTAAAAACATTTATGAAATGCAAAGAATCGGCAAAGTCTATGTATATATAGCCAATGTTGATTGTATATAGTTGACTCGGTTGTCAGCAATATTCTCAACTTCAAGGCCTGTATTATAAGCTTTCTTTTTATTGTTTGTAAAGTAATGGAAACGGAAAAGCCCGGAAGAAAATATCTGATGGAAAATATATGTATAATGCCTACAGCAATGGCGTTTAAAGAAATTATAGGTGACGCTGACGTCTAATGGTTGATATATATATATATATATATATATATATATATATATACATATACATACATATACATATATATAAATTATACATATACAATCGCCAAGTACCTTTATTTTTGTACTGAGCGGTATTCGGCCAAAATCGTAATAATTCGTAGTTCTTTCACCATATTTATGTATGTCAACACTTCTTTTACCTTGGTCCTTTTTATTGTAAGTTTCTGCGCTTTTTACAATTGTATTTCATTAAAAGTTATCTCATCGATATCTTGTATAATATTCGCAATTAATAATCTTCTTAATATTTTCGATTATTGCTAATTTCTCTAAAATCTTTAATATTAAAGAATATTGTTCAGAACATACAAACTAATAATTTGATGTCTATTACATGGATCATGAATGCATTATGAACCTCTTTACCCTATGTTAATTCTAATACGCAATCTAAAGACTAATCCGGTGTATAACAATGATTCATTAATCAAAGTAAATCGTTAGTTATTTAATTGGCAAGCTTCGCTATAATTTTTTTAGTTACTTATTTTTCTGCCATAAGTTTGATAATTTCTGTCTTTACTTTTTAAGAATGGACAATTTTTAACATAAATTGTTAGAAATTAAATTTGTTATAGAAATAGCTTGCTTTTTTTTTGGAACTTCTTAAGATTTTAAACCTAAGACTTAGTATTCTTTAATAATATTCGTATACAGTAATCAGTTCAAATAACAACCATTAAACGTTAAAATATAAATTAATTTTAAATACAATAATTGGGCTTTTTTTTTAAAAAGAAAGGAAAATGCATTTTCCCAACTTTCCGTAATTCATTCTTCAAGAAAATTATGAAAATTAACATATCCATAGATAAAGACGAATACGAGTACTTCTAGGTTGATGTAAAATATTTCAAATAATTTGAATTTATATATATATTTAAAAGAATTGCGAATTTAATATAAATTTACGGTTTAACATCATATCTTCTGCTATTGTTGTCACTAGGTCAATCATATATGGAAGCAGTCCATGATCGCAGGAATATATATTTAATTAAATAGGTCGACTAAACTCGGAACCGCATAAGCCCGAGGCGCCATTACTCAAGGCGCTAAAACTGTACCAGTCGGGCTGGATCAGAATTTTTGTCATGCCGGTTGACGATGTTGTCAGGATTTACAAAGGATATGAAAGAGTAGACCTTAAAGAATCGATATGTTCTTAGAAATGTTGTAAGTCTTACCATGAAACCGTTTGGGTTAGGTCGCTTTCTTTACACATGAAGGAGAAAACTGTGTATTTTAGATGCTAAAAGATTAGATCTTGAAGATTTCAGGCACATCACTTATGAAAGTCCTTCTCATTTATAAAAAGTGGGTGAAAAATCGAAGACGAAATTGCACAATGACTTGGCCCGTTGACCGGCCAATAGTGGTCGATAGGGCATTTTCTGAGGGAGATTTTTTTTACTGTCCAAATTTCTATGCTTGAATTTCTGTCAAAGTTTGGTAGCAACAAAAATTTTTAATGCCTTCACATTGTTTTTTGTAATAAAAGCAGAAATACTACTTCAACTATAGCAAATTCAAGTTTTGTATGCTGGATTCATTGGTGATTTATTAGAATTTATTTTTGCAATTAAATTACATGTATGTATTTACATGTATTTAAATAGCCAAATTTTAAACGCTACCGCCAAATATTTTTAATATATTGGGAGCCAACCGGCATTGCCAAGAAACTAGGGATTTCCTGATATATATCTTTAAAAAAATGTATGCTCCTGCACAATGCATACCACATTGTTCTACATTGTATTTGTTGTAATATAAATACATAGTCTTTTAAGTTCTAGCAATCTAAATCACTTCAGTTTTCGCATCTCAGGCAAGCTTCCCCGTAAAGAGTTCGTGATACCAGTTTTAGAGGCCGAGTCTGAGTACATTTTCGTCACGACAGGACATTTTGTTAATGAAAGTCGCTGTTAAGGCATCTGTGGTCTTGAAAGAATCAAGATTTAACAAACTTATCTAGACTCTTAATTTGTATTGATGAGTTGCATACTTTGTAAATTTTAAAGACATTCTAATTTGAGAACATAAAATTTTTAGCTATTTACCTTCTGTGTCTTTTCCCTTAACTTTAAGAAAGTTTCCTCCATCGAGTTACAAATATCAAATTCTGGGCGCCAGTCGAAACCGGTCAATATTCTAGAAAATAGAGCGATTGACCTGTGGGTTACCGCTGGTTTAGAAAATGCGTAGTTGGTTCACGGTTCAGTCGGGTCAGCAAAAATCCTAATCGGTTCCTACTCTGGTCTCAAGTCGAGTTATGAGTCTGAATATTCGTGCGGCTTCCGTATATATCTTAATATTAAAGTTAAAAGGACCATTTATGTAGCCACACTCCATTGACAAAAATAAAAATAACACATTTATCTAAAGTCCATTCTTGATTTTGCATTAAACAAATTTGGATTAATTTCAAAGCTCTTGATCAGTTAGATATATTTAGTTTGAAACAATAATATTCTTAACAAAAATCAGTGTATTCTTTTTTGACATTTTCAGATGTAATTAAGAAACCATTTTGAACAAAGGTAAAAAAGTACTACGAGTCAAAACTGCTCTAGAAAAAACTTTGTAGTTTTTATTATACGCCAACAAAATTTTATGCCTTCCAAAGATTTTTGTTTGTATTGTATTTTTAAAAAAATATTACATGTAAAAATAAATATAATTTGAACATTTTAAGATATTGTATGTAAAATATTAAAATATTTTTGCAAACCATCGTTGTAATCGGATGCAAAATTTTTAATACTTGAAAATCAACTGAGTAATTTGATTTAGGTATATATTCGAAATACTAAAAATTCTTACTGTTTGAGCTCTTCATTATTTGAAGCATCACTTGACAACTGACTAATACTTGAGTACGACAAGTTAAGTCCAGAAAATTTAGATTCCAACATATTATTGTCTTCAAACTTTATTGTGCGCTTTCGAAACCACTCCTTATTCATAAAAGGGTCATCCTGCATTTCAAAGTTGGGTATGTTATATTTTTCTGCATTATATTTACGATCATCATATAGAAAAGGTATATCCCTACGAGGGATTAAATCACTTTTTTTAATGTATGTATTAAATATTTGATTCTGATGTTCTGGACATCTGTGGCATACATCTTCAACTTTTTTCGGCACTTCATTGAAAGAACTTTGTTTTTTAGTTAAGTTTGTGAATTTTTTATGGATGGAATTAAAAATGCTTGCAACTGATCTTGATCTTTTCTTTGCCTTTTTAATGTCTATAGTCGCCATTGCGAAATTAAGTGGGAAATATTAAAACATAGTGCACATGAAGATGTAAATTATGATTGCTCTATAAATGTATTTTCATTAATTTTTTATGGAGAAGTAAAATGGTATTACTTAGCAAATAACTACGTTTACATTAAAAGTCAAGACATGCAAACAATTTTTATGAGCCATTGTACACTTATAATTTATTAAAAAGAAACAGAAAATGTTGAAATGCTGTATATTCTATATAATGTAGATAAAAATAGAGAGGTTACATTTCTTAGGAAAACTTACACTTTGCTTGTTCAATTAAACTTCAGTGTTTGTCATATATATATATATACA
>CABFPE010000086.1:1443907-1458337 GCA_900660155.1 Hofstenia miamia
ATATATATATATATATATATATATATATATAGTAGTTCAAATGATTTAAAGCAGTCACACTCCAGCATTGATTTTAAGTTTTGTTCTTAATTTTAATAAAACTATTGCAAAATATTACTTTAATGACATTTCAGCCACATATATTATAGTATTTTTCAATAAACAAAAATATTGCTTTTATGACTTTATAATTTCCTATTTAACTGTACCCCTGGTCTGAAAACCATCTAATTTTATGCAGACTGCAAAATAGACCAACAGAAAAAATATGACTTCTATGACTTTTAGTTGACCTAATTATTAATAAATAACAACCTCATTTCTCAATTAATATCGACCTCTTGCAAATGAAAATAGATAAATATTAAATAGACAATGTTCTGGTATGTAAGAAAAACTTGTTTTGTTGCATGAAAACTTACATATCATGAAAAAATAAAGTTTTGTCCCCGAAAATTCTATTTGTAAATCGAGTTTTTCTTCAGAAAAAATGCGGTAAACAGGTTAAATTTTACCCTAAACCTCATATCCGGATCCGGTTGTGTAATTGTTGATTTTACCGGATACCGGCACATCTCTACTTATTATAGGGAAATAGAAGGCATTATGCCATAATTTGTCCAATTCAGGTCGTATTACAGTGAGGTATATTTCAGACTTTGAAGTGATATTGATAAAAAAGATCACTGACTAATTTTACTCTGCAAAAATGTTTCAATTTTGGCAATGTTTTATCGGATGTTTCTTAAAATGGATGTCAAATTTCTTAAAACGACTTCTAAATTTCTCAAAACGTATGCAATTTATTAAACTGTAGCCTAGCAACGAAGTGCATTTTTAGCCAATGATTTAATTCGGAAAACATCGTTTTTTGATGGGATATAGAAACAGATTTTAAAAAAATGTTATTCAAACACTTGCACTCATTTGTGGTTACACAATTTTCCACTAATCAAATTTTGAGTGAAGGGAAACTGTTGAAAACAACTTTTAAATTAAAAAAATCTAAAATTTTATAAACAGTAGTATACTTAAGGCATCGGAGATCCCACAAAATGACCTTGACCTCTGCGATATCGAGGGGGTGTTTTTAGTGACTCACCATTTGATTGACAGATGACTAATGAATTTCTGACAGATTGCGATAACTCACAAAGTGCTTTTTGACAGATCGGGGGGTAACTGGCTGACAGCTTGCTAATAGCTTTTAATTAGTGTACCATATTAGGGCCTATTTGCATGATTCATGTTCAAATTTAGTTTACACTTTTTGGTATGAGTAATTTTTGATAATATCACATTTGTTTGCATTACGCCATGTTAATATATACCGTATTATAACAACCCCTTTCGGGTTCACTTTGATAATATCACAGGCCATTTTTGGTATGAGTAATTTTTGATATCACAAATGTTTGCATTACATCGCGNGCTGTCAGCCGGTTACCCCCAGAACTGTCAAAAAGCTTTGTGAGCTGTCAAAACAAGTAGGTGATTCACTAATTATCATTTGCAAACACCCCTCGATATCTGTGAGTCAGCACTTAAACCATCCTCGTCCATATTCACGCTCTGTCACGTGACGTGTGACGTCAACAGCTCTCGACCAATCAGAGGCGTTTTTGCGTGTTCAAGCCTGCCCTAATATTACTACTATAAACGATAGCTGTCTAATAGCGTTGTCCATATCTTAGCAGTTTGAAAAGTTAGGTTTGAATAACCTGATGTGGTGCATTTTTCCTTATCGGTGAAGCAAAAATGATTTTAAAAACCAAATAGTACCTGAAAATAATTTTAGACAAGCTTGTCTGTAAATTTAAAAAGATTTTAAAGACCGAATAGTATCTGTAAATAATGTTAGACAAGATATCGGTGAAGTAAGAATGATTTTAAGGGCCGAATTGTATCTGAAAATAATTTTAGACAAGCTTATCAGTGAAGTAAAAATAATTTTAAGGACTGAATAGAATTGCTTTTAAAGTTTCAAAACTTGTTGTAAGCCGAAAAAACATTCAGTGTTAAAGAAATTTGGCGATTTGCTTTCATACTAAAGTTTGGGCCACGGAATTTTCCTAGATTAGTAAAGATCCTGTTTAATTCTTTAGAAATTTCATGATCATGAGCAATTATTTTTCAGCATGAATTTCTACTAGCATCAGTAGTAATATTGAACAACAAGATAGGAAAATATTCGAATAATTTTGCACATACTTTTAAAATTGAATATAGAGGTAAGTACACAATAGATATGTTAAATCCGTACGAAGAATAAATTATATATAAGAAAATGTAAGATTTGTTCATACAACGGGAAAGTTTAGTCAACACCTTGAATTAATATCAATGAGAAAGATATCCGATAAGTTTAATGTTATCTATAAAATCAATTGCATCTGTTGTTAGGACTATATTGGATATAGTAGCAGACACTAGGCAGAAGAATAAAGGAGACCAAAACTAAATCAACAATATCAAAATACCTAAGAAAATATGCTTAAATTATGACATCAAAATTTTAAGATCTACCATCTCCAATAATTTAGAAATAATCGAAGGTATATACATAAGATCAATGCAACCAAGTCTAAGCACCAAAGATGATTCATCTACAGGCATAAATTTCCTATAATTAACGCATAATTGTATATCATCTTATTAAAAATATAATATACAGGTACAGGGTGTAACAAAAGTAACCAGACGCTTCATTTTACGAGAAATCTAACTTTATTCAGAAGAGTAGGAATAAAAAACGAATCATTCATCGTAGAATATGCAGTGTAGCGAGTCTAAAACAACTTACTGAGGTTATAATGTCCAAAACGATGAATCATAAAAGAAGAAAGTATTCATAGCAAATGTTCAAAATGATGAGCATCACGTGTAATACATTTGTTAACCTAGTACAAGAACAGATCGGCACATCTTTTTCACCAAATCTAATGGTATGGCACGAATTTCTTGGGTAATAGTAGATCGTTGATAGTGCGTGGGTTTCCGCCATAAACTTTGTTCTTTAGTAAGCCCCACAGAAAAAAGTCTGGTACAGTCAGGTCCGGAGACCGTGCAGGCCAATCGATGAGGCCTCAGCGACCAATCCACCTGTTGGGAAACTGGTTGTCCAACCACTCTCGCACAATAAGTGAATAATGGGGCTGAGCTCCATCACAGTTAAATTTCCATAAATTGATGTACAGTTTTTTGCTTTCATTTTGCTAGCGTCTGGTTACTTTTGTTACACCCTGTATATTTAGAGGGAATTTTTTTAAAAGTGACGATGCTCAAGTTGAGCAAAATATATCTCTTATTAAAATTAGCATCAATAGAGTTTGACTTAGATTTCTTACTATTATTAATCTCATGACTTAGCTTCCATTTTGTTCTTTTGATTTGGCAGACGAGCTGATTCATTTCCAATGCATTCGTTGTACGCCTTGCGATTTTCAATGTCTTTTTATAACCTTTTTAGATGCTGCAAAATTGCTATGAATTTGGGAATGGTAAAATTTCTAAATACGATATACTTTTCAAGGATCAATGCTCTTTACAAGTTTCGGTTATCCAAGGTTTATTATGTGGAGATTTTTTCAATTGCTTTTTGAATTTGAATTGATCATAACTTCCTTTTCTGGGCAAAATTTGTTGAGATAAAATCAAAAAAATTTTAAAAAATTTGTCAAATGTCTAGAATAGACTGGAATAATAAAATAAAAATTTATTTATTTATTCCATGAAAGTAAAAGTCATGAAACTTAAAAATTTAAGAACAATACAGTTAGCACCTTTTAACAAAAATTATAAAGATTAACAAAAATGAAGAAGGTATAATTATAATAGTGAAGCATGGAATTTTGTCGAATTTCACTTTTAATAATTATTATCCAACTGATTAATTTTCACGAAATTAACCAGAAAATAATGATTTAATAAAGCATTTACCAACCAATATACTCTGCTTTATTAACTAGCACCTTTATATGACGATTGTCCACTGAGCTGTTGATGATTGGTTGTTTACCATGAAATCACACGGTCGCATGTCATGCGTTCTCAGGTTTACCATGAAAACCTGTTTGTACATTTATATATAGATATAATTGTAATGAAGTTACACAATAGATATTAATCTACTTTTAATCACTAGCGTCTGTCTTGAACTAACATGGTGACAGAGTATGAATTTCTTAAACCAAATCCTTTATTTCTTGACGTATCGAATATGGCGGATTAGTGGATACGTTGGCATCGCGATTTTCAACTCTTTCTGCAAGCGACAGAACTGGACACGAAATCGCACTCTGTAAAGGTTGGGCTACTTTTACGAACAATTGGTCCCCTTTGTAACGACATGTTTGACAATTTTTTATGGGCTCCTAATGAAGACAAAAGCAACTTCAAAGTAGTAATTAAAAAGTTTGAGAAATATTTCAGCCGGACAAAGAACGAAACTTTTGAGAGATTCAAATTATTTTCACTAAAAAAAGGTCAATAAAGCATCGACACATTCGTCAATAAGCTACGCAGTCTTGCTCGAAATTGCAATTTTCAGAATCTCACTGAGTCTCCAAAACGCGACCAAATTATCATCACATTACCCGATGGAAATCTCCAACAAAGCTATTAAGGGAACCCAATTTAGATTTGCAAAAGGCCGTTGAGATTTGCAAGTATGCACAAGAAACTGCTGCTCAAATTTTGTCAATTTCCCCTGATTTACACGATCACATTACAAACTTTAAAAAAGAAACAGACCAAATCGACTTCATCAGACAGAGAAGATTTAGTGGAAAAAGGCACGTTGTTATCACGGAATTTCAGCAACAGAATCAAAGTGTGAACACACCTTCAGCAATATGGATGCAACCATATCAAAAAAAGAAATAGATTGTTGGCTGAGCATGCTAATGAACTAATGGTGATCCGAGCATGCAAAAGGCAAAAGCTTATTTAGAGGATTTTTTATACTTCTCATTTAGAGGATCTTTTTATACATTTAAATTAGAGTTTTTGTACTTTTGATTCAGAGGATTTTTGTTACATTTTTCTATTAATTTTAGTCCTTTGGATAGTTTATTTGTATCAGGCACACACAGTGCGGGCACAGGCGGCCCGTTTTTCCAACCGAGTGAGTGGGCACACGGCAGGCACAGGCAGTAGAAAATGTATGCCCGCAAAACACTAATAGATCTATTAATAAACGCAATTAAAAGATAAAATATTCAGAGAGCACATCTAATTTTCTTTCAAATATGTACAGCAAAAAATTTACATAAAAAAACATTTACAATAATATTTTACAAAAGTAAATGAAACAAATACAATTTACAATAAAATAAACTATTTACACACATTTTTAAAATAAAAAATATACCTATTGTGAATGGAGAAAAATTATGGTTTTAAAGATAATTGCAAAAGAATAGATCAATTAGCGTTATTTTCTGGACACATATAAAACAATTTGCCTAGAGTAGACACAGACTTTATTTGTGAATTTCCAACAGTAAAATGATTCATATAAATCTCCAGCTTCTCCATCAGTTCCACAACATGCAAATTGTGGCAGTGTTCTCGAAAAAAGGTACACAGTGCCTAAATGCTAATGTTTAAAATGAGAATATGAAAAAAGATTAGAATGTGATTAGATACTGAATACTCTTACACAAAATAATTTCTTCATGAAATAGATTGATTTTTCAATACCTATTGGTAGAGAAATGAATACAAATCTTGTACATATGCATGTAGCACCCTCAGTAGTCAATTTACAAGAAAAATAGAGTTTAAGTAATATTTTACTTTTCAGTTTAACAGTTATTATAAATATAATTAATAAAATGACCATTAATATTGGAGCACACTAAAAATTGCTTCTAATCATAATTGTCCTATAGTTGATTACACAAGACTGGTATTGATGTTGAGGTTATCAGTCCCAATAAACGTTTTGGACGGAAGATAAATCTAAAATGATGATAAAATGGCTTCTTGAATATAAGTGTACTTGTGACGACAAAGGTACGATTTTGAAACTGACCTTGTTGCTCAATACGAATACTTGAGAAAGGAACTAAGTAAAACTTTTAAGGGACTTGGAACAGCCCAATATAAAACATTTGTGTAAAAGAAAACATTAATTATCGTGCTACAATAGATGCTGGCAAACGATCTGGTGGTGGTCATTTAGTTACAGAATATCATGAGTCCTTGCCAATTATTTATAAGGGATCACCTGAAACATGTCCTATTAACGGAAACAACGGAGAAGATCAAGAAAACATACTTTCAAATTGTACAAGCAACAATCTTGAAAGAAAACGAAGAAAACTTCAACATAATTTGTATGGTAGTCAACAAGCGTCTACATTAATTGAAATTGGTAATCATCTTATACAATGTACACAGTTTAAAATCTATTTATATAATTTTCGATATTATTTTGATATAGTGTCCCTATTATTCTATACTAAGTATGCACTAGGTTTTACTGTATATTAAGCTGTTTTGAAAAAATATTATTTCTGTAATATATAATGCACCTAATCTTTAGAATTTTTCATATATATGATTTCAAATATATAATATAATTCAAGTTTATATGTATTTATATTTATATCATATATATATATATATGAATTATTTATATGGCCATCAATAAATGTATATAAATAATGAGGGTACATAACTGATCTTTTTAACTTTGGGTTTTTGGCTATATTTATAATAGTAGTATAATAAATTAATCTAGATAGACATATGTCGAAGTGATTTTCAGAAGAAAGGTTGATGCTGTGACATAAAATGCAAACACATTGACTGAACAAGCAACACCAATACCACCACCATCACCATACTTCTAGCATCAACACCAACAATGAAGAATTCTATTACTTTGAAGTTTATATGTATTCGTAAATACATATGTATCATTTTTAGAATTTAAAATTTTAGAATTTTTTCTTAACTAATAACAAAACAGCAATTTTAAAATAATGAAAAATATGAATGCTCAGCCTTTTCAAAATGCTTTTCTATAATACGGCTTGGAATTATTCCTTTAACTCATGACGATTTCTCACAAAAATTGTGTAAATTAAAACACAGAATCAAATTTGACACAAGTTCAATGTCTACATCAATACTCTTTTGCAAAATTCGAAAGCGAGTTTTGAGTCGACCAAATGCACACTCCATTTGATTACGTGCACTTCGGGACATTTCATTTAAAATAACTTCCGAATTTAAGGTGAAAGATGCATATTCTTTAATATCATGCTCTAAAAAGGGAAATCCAGGATCCACAATGTAAAAACGGGTACTGACTTTTCATTCATCTTACTGAACATTGTGGTATTAACTTGTAGAAATGCTCTATGTAAAGCAGAATTATTATATATTCTTGAATCATGAACACTTCCCAGCCATTTTGATTCAGCATATCTAAAAAAAGGCTGTCGCACATAACAATAATGGAGTGATATTCCTTATAATAGAAACATTCCTGAGGAGATTCTCTTGGTGGTTTCAATGGAATGTGTACCGTCAACTACACCAACAACTTGTGGAAAATCAAATTTTTCTAGAAATACCTTTGTCAATGATTTGATTCCCCTTCTATTACATTCAATCGTATTAAATTTTGGATATCTTCAAAATAGATTTGGACACTTGACGAATGACATTGATTCCTGCAGACTTACAAACTCCTAAAACATTACAAATTCCGCACAGAGAACCACTGTCGGCAATATAATAAAGAAAAAGTTCTAATCGGTTTTTCTTGTCAATAAGCAGGTTCTAATGAGGATGTTATGAATAAAGAGCACGGCGTAATGAACACGCGAAAGTTGCGGTTAGCAAACCCACTAGAAATGATAAGCATTTTGCAAGGGCTGTAATAAATTGAACCTAAGAACATATCATGCAGTCATCTAATTCCAAAAATTTATTTATTGACCTGTTTTATAAGGATAATCTAAAAATGATATCAAATGCAGTGAACGTGAAAATGTTTACACTTAAAATTTATGAGAGTACAAATGTTGAAGGATAAAATATTGACAACATCATGAAATTTATAGCATTTCATTCTTTTCAAATAGTTTCGAAGAATTAAAATAATCGTCTGGACATGATGTCTGATATCTAGCAACATTGTTGAATTAGGTAATAACACTATATGTGTATAATGGGCATTTGATTACAATGAAGTTTCAAATTAGGGGTTAATAGTAAAATTGATCTTTATTGGTGTCATGTTTTTTACCAAATTGGTAATTTGTAAGTTAACAAATTTTGAACAAATACATGTAATATGATATATATATTTTATACATTGATTATTATGTTTCAATCACATGAGCAAGAAATAAAGGAAAATCAAAAGTCAGCTCGCCCCTCACAATTAACTGCACACATGTCTAATCTGATATGAATAAAATGGAAAGGGATAATACCATGATTAAGTGCCATGAAAGAGTAAAACACTCATAATTCACTCACAGAAAGGCTTCTTCAATAGAATTCTTATGAACTCCCAACACCCCTGCTAGTAAAAAAAGATTTTCAATTGATTCTAAACTGAAATAATGTTATGAAGAAGGCAAATCCATGTTATCTGTTTGCTGTTTGGTGACACTTGTGTTCATTATCTCTCATTGGTTTAATATTGTGATATAATCGATTTACTACAATAAATAATTATGTAAACTGAACAACAAAAACTGGTCGTAGTATAGTAATCATGTTAGGATAAATGGAGGACAGTGTATATTGTAAGTTTATGCAATACAGTTGATTATGTGTTTTATGAATAGAGCTGGGATTTTTATTCGTTCACATAACACATATTTGTTCAAATATTCAAGGTCAAATTTGAAAACACATATTTGCTCAAATAATTAGGTACCAATTCAAGTTTGGAGCTGAATTTAATACCTCAAAGCAATTTGTTTTAATTGACCTATCGTATCGTGCCACATACTTGATTGTCAATATTACAATATTCAATTGCGTGTGTGTTTGTTGCAATAAAGTCGATCTTTAACATAGTAACCATGCCAAAAGAGGCTTAACGACCTCAGAAAAGGCCTCAATGTTCGCAGCCGAGCATCCTTCTGTATTTAAAAGCTAATAGGAACCTACATTTTTGCACTGCCTGTTCCACTAAAATCAGCTTTAATATGCGGTCGCGGGTTACTCAGTACTTGAATAGTGAAAAGCACAAGAAAACCGATCACTATCACAAAGACAAACGCTTATATCAAGACAACATGATATCGGGAATATCTTCTCCTATGACATCGGCCGGGCATTTATGTCTGCCAATATTCCTCTCGCAAAATTAGACAATAAAAGACTTCGACAGTGCTTCGAAAAGTATACAAAAATGACAATTCCGTCAGGATCAACGCTTAGAAGCGTATGAAACTCAGCTTCAGAGAGTACGCGCGGAAATTGCCGATCATCCCCTTTGGATTGGGGTTGATGAAACAACTGATATGTGCAAGCGTTATGTAGGAATTGTCATTGTTGGCGATCTTTACACAATGAAAAGTTATCCCCTTCACTGCAGTTTTTTTGGAGCAGACAAATTTTAGCACAGCGGGCGAACTCATTATGGATGCTTTGTCAATTCTTTACTCTAGTACTATCAAATACGACAAATTACTTGCTTTTTTTGACTGATGGTGCAAGTTATATGAAAAAATGTTACGAAAAACGCCTTAACATATACCCAAAGGCTATTCGTATCACGCGTGTGGCTCATTCGTTACATCTTGTTGCTGAAACCGCCAGTTAACTTTCTTAAATTTTTCAAAGATTTTTCCGATTTTTCTGTAGTGTTTTTCGATTTTTCATAGTTTTAAAATTCTTTTGGTTGGGTCATCTTTTCCCAATGTGATTGAGCGTGTATCTGCTGTCAAAATTCTTCAAAAAATCGCCAAAAAGAGTTCAAGCGTTCAAAAACGAAATCCCGACGTGTTCTGCCACCAAATCCAGTCATAACGAAATGGAGCACTTGTTTAAAAACCGTTCAGTATCTATACGAGCACCACGAAAAAGTACACTCAGCTGTGGAGAATTTCGTCGATGCTGACCAAGCCCGCATAACGATTGCCAAGAATTTACTTGCAGATGTCCCCACTCTAGGCAACTCCACACAATAACCCGTAACTACTCGCCGCTTCTTGTATGTACAAAAGTAATTGAGAAACAGAACTCAACGACTGATACGTTACAAAAACTGGATGAGCTTGAAATATAACTGGGTGACCCAGTTGCTGTGGGCAAATTGGTCCTGACATTGCAAAAAACCAAGGATTTCTGAAAATTCGCAAGTATATAAGAACACAGCAAAGAACTGGCAATTTAAAAAAAATGGTCCCCCGGAGACCTGGCTCTTATAGAAAACTGCCCGATCCAAAACTGCGATGTGGTAAGAGCATTCAGCAAATATGGCGTTGTTCTAACAGAAAGAAGAACATCAATGACTGAAAAAAACCTTTCGCAACTTTTATTTTGTGGCTGTAATATTAAGAAAATTAAATAAAATTTCCTCTTTATAGCAAATATTTGAGCAAATTTTTAGGTAGTTTTAATCAAATGTTATATCACATGAAAAGCTGCTTTTAAGCAAATAAAAATGCTAGCTCTATTTATTAAATAGAACATAACATGGCGCAGTCAAAAGATCAAAATGTGACGAAGTATTCAAGCCAAAAGTTAATAAGGTGCCAGAAAGATTAAAATTTCTCAGCGAATACAATCGTCAGATGAAGATATTGACTCCTGTGAGTAGTTTACGCGAACTAGCATCAACATGCGCCTATGGTACATTGGAAGCAGATCTAATACGGGATCAACTTGTTGAAAAGACCGGATACAAAGCTGTACAAGATAAATTGTTACTACAAACGAAATCATTAGAAGATTCAGTAATAATTGCGCGACAAATCGATAATGTCATCATGATCGAAGCAAATCCGTTCTCAAGCGACTTCATTTGCTCAATACGATAAAGAATGCGAACATACGAAAACCAAATCTATAAATGCAATAATGCAGGGAAAGCGTTCCGCAGTCCAGAATCCAAATAATCACATTGCTTCATTTCCTCAATGTCCTGCAAAGAATGCGAATTGTCGGAAGTCAATCACAACAGTTCACAATATTGGGAATGGGAACCCAGAAGATAGCGTACTTTCTATACTTGCCATTACACCACCTAGTGAAGTTCATCAGACAAAACTTTAGCTTAGACTGAATGGATTTATGGCAGAACTTATTGTTGATATGAGAAGCCCAATTACTATTATAAATTCCAAATTGTATGATAATTTGCCCGAAAAAAAGAATTAATAGTTTAAACTCGACCTCTTTTCGACTACAGCAGAAATAGATTAAGGATTCTGGGAAGTTATAACTGTAATTGTATGTTTAGAGAAATAGAGACAAAAACAAACATCATTGTTTCAGATGGAGATTATCCGAATTTACTTGCTCGTGACCTATTTAAAAAATTTGGCTCTAGTAAATCTAAAGTCTAATAAATGCAAACTAAAGATTTTATATCACTTGTAAAACAATGAAGATCAAATATTGTTTGCCTAATTCTGTAATGCTACGCGCGTCTAATAAGCTAAAAATTTATGATACTGAAACTTCACAACTGCAATTACATTATGTAAATGTGAAATAAGTTTATCTAATTCTCTGATGAAACGTTCCACTGGTATCGCCTTGAAGAACTGCAGCGCGGCTTCTAATACCTCATCTGCGGAGTTAAATGAAGATTTTTCAGTTGCGATTTCAAATGCACGAATATCCAGCAATCACATATGTTATGATCTGACAAATAGAGAACTTGCTACACAGTTTTCATTTTTCGGAATTGAAGGAACTCTGTGGTGTGCGGTGAGGTCTAGTATTGTTGTACTGAAAGCTGAGTTCAGTGAGCTTCGTGGAATCAAGGCACAGCTTCCACCAATGATCATCTATAGATTGATTGCCACAATAATTGGACGGTGCTCTACTGAGGAACCCATCACGAAATACATTCTTCAGCTGTTGATAAATTATTACAGGTGCATTGTTGATTCCTAACTCGACATAAGCGTAAAACCTTGCTAATTCCAGGGTGAATTCCATTGTTGTTGTACATTTGATTCAACCCATTTATAAATGATTATAAAATGGCAAAAACAGCAATGCTTTAAATTTTAATTGGACAGAAATAATTAGTTAAAGTCACTGATCGATATTCATAGGTATATTCATTGTGTGCATATACTGCTACATAATTATATGTTAAAATTAGAACATTTTAACACACCAAACACAACAAAAACTACAATTTATGTTTCAAATCAAAATAAGCATTGATTTGTATTGAATAAATAAATGGCGATGAAAAGGTCAACCATTTAAACTATATATTCACAATATAAACAAATATAAATTTCCTAAACATATTAATGGTCCTCATGGCATTATGTACAAAGTTTTGTATGCTCTAAAATTTCATATTAGAAAATAAAAAACCAATAAAATATAATCTATGGTTGATTATTGTACAGAAAATTCGTCTGCTGCGTGAATAAAACCTTACTCTTTAACTCTGGGGTTTGTGGTGTAAAAATGCACCACATAAGTAAAGATTTTCTATGTTATGCCTGTAATGAATTTTAACGGAGGGCATCTATATCGTATACAAGGATCCTAAAAACGAGTTTGTAACACACACAAATGGTTTGAAATCATTTTTTCTAAGACGAACTGATATTTTCAAGCAAGTGATTGAACAACACTATCTATACTTATTTATTATTCAAGTATATTACAGCAGTTTTTACTTACTAATATGAGCAATCAAAAACAATCAACCGATTTCGGGTAATTGATTGACAAACTTGGTGGTATAAAAGTGCATAACAAAACGGGATGGGAATTTTTAAATCTATAAAGTAAAATCTTCAGCAACTAATCAGCCGTTATATGAGACGTAGTTTCAAAGTATCAGAGCATAAGTTATGTAAATATAATTATCAATTAACAGATTATACATTTCAGTACACAATGATAATTCGAGGAATGTAAAGGTCGAGTGTGAGAGTCGTTCATTCAAGAAGGGGAGATGCTAAAAGTGCTGTGACGAGGAGATTGAACCCTTGGATGATAGAGACGGGTCTTTTATCGCTGACAACCAGATACTTGAGGCTCATGAAACAATAATAGCAACTGAAGAAAGTGATGTTGAGTAAATAGAAGCGGAGGTGGTACAAGCATAAAGTAGACCAAAAGGTATGAAAATCTTCCTATTGAAGTGAAAACTCCCATAACGTTTGGCTTAGTCAAATATGACATCTTGAAGTAGCTGTTTGAACAAACTTTCCAGTGGCAAAGCTTGCTAGAAAGAATTATCATATCACAGTCCGTTCTGTATGTTCAAAGAAAAAGTGGATTTGAATACCAATCTTCAAGTGTTGAAGGCATTGCTCAGTCTGCGCATACTTATGCGTTATCTTTGATTGCCAAAGTTAAGAGATTATTGAAAGTTTCCCAAACCATGACCTACAGAAGATTTTAAATCCCGAGAGCTCATTTACATTTTAATAACAATAAAGCAAATCAGTAGGGAAAGTCATGGAAAATTCAATCAGTTTTGAACCATGCTAACGAGGCGTTTCAAATCGCATTTGATTATGAAAAATAACTATCGATAGATAGGAAACAATTCCATCAAACAATACATGAAAGAAAATCCACCTCCATGGGGTTTCAAAGAGTGGATCCTGGCGGGAATTAAATCTGTTTATATTTATCAAATAGATCTTTATACCGCAAAAGATAGAGAAAATGCGAAGTATGGATTGAATGAAAAGGCTTTGAAATTTAGCAAATTTGTAGAAGGGACGAGATGTGTTATTGGCTTGGATAACTTCCTCATGTCTATCAATCTCTTTCAAAGCTTTGGGAACAAGTCGCTCTCATCGGAAGGGCATCCAATTCAAAGGCAAAAGAAATGAAGATGAAAGAAGGAAAGACACATTCTTTGGTCTCATACGTTGAGAAAGTGTCGCTATGTTCGGCAAATGACCAGTATTTATTGCCTCGAACTTTACTGATCCCTTGGGGAAAGAGAGTCAAGGTATGGGCCAACTACCAAGCGGTGGAGCGTTTGAGTTTCAAGCGTGCCTTTACATCTACCAAGGGTTGCCATGGTCAGAAAACGCTGGAATTATTGCAGTTCTCGCTTGGTGGAGAACAGAAGTAACATTCAGTGCACTGAATTTGAATCGATCCGGAAATTGATTAAGGACTAACATTAATAAGAGATAATCAAGTTTTAATACCTATAGATATCTGCTTATATGATTTTTATTCAATTTTGCCTAATTGTTAGCTCTGCTCCTATTCTATATATATATA
>CABFPE010000086.1:1466352-1483116 GCA_900660155.1 Hofstenia miamia
AAAGCTGTGATATTGAGAAAGCGATTGAATGCGTACATCAGAACACGAGGTTCTATATATAATGGCAATACCACCGCCTCGACTAGGCCTTGGGAAATGTTTCAGTTTGTACCCTTCAGGCGTAAGACGTTTTATTACCCGCTTATCATATTCACTAGACACCAGCCATGTTTCAACTATACATAGAATATCAATATTGAACTCCAGAATAAAATCAGATATAAGAGCTGGCTTGTTACGAACTGAGCAAGGATTAATTAGCGCAGTGATCAAGTTCCTACTGGCAATACTGGAGCTAAAATTTACCTTTGAGTCTTTATGGTACAGTTCAAGATCACGAATTTTCAAGTCAGCTCGATCAGCGCCGTTACTGATTAGTTCCCAACGTTTCTTTAAAAGTGCCTTTTCACGTTTCAGTTCGCTTTCCGTTAGTAGTCGAGAGACAGAGATACGCTTACCGTAAGTAGACAATTTGGGCAGATTACTCATAATCTTGCGCTTATCCCAAGCAGTTTTCAGAGTCAGAAATAGGGTACGTGGTCGGCCAGAGACGACTTTACCAACCCGTCTGATATCATCAATAGGAACATCAGGAACGTCGATATGAGTAAGAAAATCATCAATTAGGGCTCGTTCGGCATTGAGCCGATCACTGGCGGTTGAAGAAGGAGGCTCAGGCAAACCTCTAATGCGAATAGTCTTTTGGTAATCGCTAGTAGAATGACCATAGTCACGAGTTCCTTGTTCAGGGTTTGGCGGTCTAAACGAATCAATTTTCCGCTCAATTGGCTTGATGCATTTGTCAACGATGTGGTCCACGTTGCTGCTATATTCATGTGATTCTCGAGATGTAACGATGTCATCAATAACGATTTCTTTTCGACCTGTGCGGACGCAAGAATTGCAGAATAATATTACATTTTCCCTCACCTGTTCCAAAGATATATATATATATATATATATGTGTGTATATACATCATGATAAAAAACGCCATGTACTATGGAAATTGGGGTTTGGTAAAAATAGATACAATTTCAGACTATATTTACTGTATGCGAGAGGGTCCGGTCAATGTTCAAGTAAGCGCCCACCTGCGTTTTTTACAAAGTTATTTTCTATGTATAATTTCATAAAAAAGCGGTAAAAATCTTCTCATATAGCCTATTATTATTATTATTATTATTATTATTATTATTATTATTATCAGCCTAGTTAATCAAAATGAGCACACGTTTATTTCCGGTGTACGATTTACATACGTGTACGACATTCAAAACATTAAATTTTCAAAACATATGGGGCCTAAAATTATGTAATATACTGTCGAATGTAAGCGTTCAGTGTTTGGTTAAACGCCCATCCCCTAGTTTTCTTGAAAGTTAGAGGAGGATACCCACTTGACCACGGTAACCAAACTAACAATAGAGATCTTCTTGAGTGCTAAGTAATTGATCGTTGTACAATTTTTTTAGTAATTTCCATAATAAATTGGGGATGGTACTCAAAATTCAAGTGGAGTTCAATTACCCGAACTTGACTTGAAGCCCAAAAACTCAACTCAAGACTCCGAGACCTCGAAACCAATTCAATATTAGTATGAATGAGATCTATGTTTCTTCCATTTTTGCCAGTTATGTCGAAGAATCATTTTACCTTTCCCTATTTATCTCAATTTGCAAGTATGCAGGGAGGTTTTCCGAAATTTAGTTTAATGTTGCATTTCTATCGTACATTTATATAGTGTAACGCATTTATAATAGGTTAGTGTAAGGAGAAAAAAGTCTAAGTATATTTGACTTTATATATAACTCGACTCGAACCTAAGAAAGTCAACTAGCAAGCCTATATATATATATATATATATATATATGTGTGTGTATATATAATGTGTTTATAAAATTTAAACAAGGCTTAGTATCCTTAATATCTATACGGACGCTAAATAGGTCGCTGGATGAGGATCAAAAAATTTTTTTAAAAAAAACCTGAAACTCCTACAGAAGAAATTAGACCCCTATTCCAAATGCGGAATGTAATTTTTTTTGGATAAAATCAATTATTCTGGCTTTCCATCAAAAAAGGCGCTGGATATATATATATACACATATATATATATATATATATATATATATATATATATATATATATAAGGTGGAGCATAAAGAACGGATTTTTTTTAACTTCCTCTATTTTTTTGTAGGTATAAAAAGCCTTAAAGTCTGAATAAGGCTTGAGAAGGGAAAAGTAATGCACTTTTCATGTGTGTTAGCCATGATATCAAAAACAATAATATTTCATACAAAAATATATTATGAATGAAAAAGCACACCAGTCAAGTGACGCCTTGAATGCAAAGACGAAGTCTACGTTGAAAGCTGTTGATTGAATTTCTTAACATTTCATGTCGAATCAATGACTTCAGCTGCTCAATTGTTCTGGGGTTGTTCTATACACGCGGGACTTCAAATAGCCCCAAAGAAAAAAATCATATATCGATAGATCGCGAGAACGCGCTGGCCAATGGACGTCACCAAATCGTGAGATGACACGACCTGGAAACAAACGCTCGATGTTCAATGCTCCAACTTGTCATTTCGAAGATGTGTCACAATACAGAGTACATTATTCGCCGCACGATGAAATAGCCGACTTTGAACAGTGCTCACTCGGTTGTGAATGGAAGGATGGTTAGATTACACAGCACACATTAAACTGCATGTTTCACTCTATCATTCAACACATTAAAGCTCAATATAAGTTTAATAATTGTTAAGTTATTCGATTATGAAAAACATCCGTTCTTTATGCTCCACCCTGTATATATTTATATATATATATATATATATATATATATTAGGAGTGTGCAAGTAGCACAACTTACCCGTCCGCTGTTTATTTTACCTTACGCGTACATTTATATAGGTTAGTGTAATAAGAAAAAAGTCGAAATATATTTGTAACTCGACTCGAACCTAAATATATATATTAATTATATGTCATTTTGAATTGTAATGTTAAAGCCTATAAAGTTGATATAAAAATATGTTACATTCATCTTGCATTCTAAAACAATCCAAACAATGCACAATTGTTCTTAAATAAATTACAAGAATGGTTATAACGAAAGTTAATATAACAACTTCCTTTGCAAAGAAGATTAATAATTCAAAACGTTTTATAATAGAAACAAAAAATATTAATAAAAAGTGCAGAATAGTTCTATTTTATATATCAATTGAGCAAAATAATAAATAAAAGACTTACCGAAATTTAAAGTTGTTAATTATTAATACATATCCACGAGGAATACTTAATGGATAGTAACATAAATCCGTATTATAGGTGTTGCGATAAAAATCCACTGTTGAAGGTTTCAAATTGTTCTTAACAACACCATTCTCTTCAAAAATGTGTATCTCTAAATGTACATTGGCCATAGTACAAAGAAAAGAAAATTTATAACATTTGAATTATAAATAAACAAAACTTTAGGTGCACACATCAGAGAAACGCTGCGCAACAAATCAATTAATTTTCCTCTAGATTTATAGCAGCAAAAATTAATGGCTGTAAAAGGTACAGAATTAGCGGGATGATTATAAAATTTCAAAATTTCTCCGCCAGTTTTGACTGATTGTTGAAGGAGGAGTTTCAATCTCGTTATTAACCTGAGAAAACATAAAGAAAACAATGTTATAAGCAGCGGTTTTAAATTTTCTGATGTCAATCCAAGAAATGTGTTAAAAATATACATTCATTGATAAACAAAGCTGTTACAAACATTACAATGATGACGGTCTTATTTTCAAGTGAAGGATTTCTGACAACTTATCAATCCACTTTCTTCACGATTATTTGAAAATGATTAACCAAAATAAATAAAATAGGTAATACTCACATCTCCAAAAACCATCCAATATATTTTTTATTGGAGTAGTATGGAAGCTTTTTTATATTGAATAGTAAAATTTTATTAATGCTCTACTTCTATCTTTGAATGAAATACTAATTATGTGAAGTTTAACCCTATTTTACCTGGGATTTTTTCAGGCAGTTATTCCTGAGGGTGCCGATTCGCCCCCCCCTCCTCCAAGATCTCGGAAACCAAATTTGATGTGATATGCTAGGAATATTTTGGCAAAACCATTTTGCGATACGATAATTATGCGTATATTAATTAGGTTATGCATCAAATTTTCTTAAATTTCTCATTATTCACACAAAATGTTTGAAATATTACAAAATAGGCATCAAGAGAAAGGCCTATAATGCCAATAAAACATAGAAAACATTTAATTGCAATTTTGCATTGAAAATTATGCATTGGTTTCAATTTATAGCCATTACATAAATAACACTGTTCAACAAGGATTTTGCTACCGCTAGAGAAATGTATCTACAAAACCTAAATTCGTGGTAATGATTACAAATCTCATATCCATTTTCGTCCTACACGTCATGATTTTCAGTTACAGGGTATTCTAAACATTTCACTATTTCCCATCATTTTTGTTATTGTTAGTATTATTTCATTGTCTTTACTGAAGCAACATGCCTATTCTAATACAAATTCGTGGTGCTATTTCTAAATCAGAAGTGCGTATGTGTTTTACACTCGTACGCCCCGAGTTTGAGATACAGGGTGTTCTAAAAGTTTTGCCATTTATCGATGGACTGAATTTTTATCTCTTGGAGAAAACGCTCAACATGTTCGTCACTAACGTCACTCAGATTTGAAGGGAAAAGTCCAAATGTGAATACAAGAAGTGCATTTTAAGGGACATCCTCGCACCCATTAGGTGGTATGCAGAAAGCATGTTTTCGATGATTTGTGCGTAATTCAATGCTTTCCCAAGAAGTTATGCATTACGGATACAAAACCGTTAAAAGCGTTTCGCTCTACTGTAGTAAGCTTCGTTCTGGAGTTTGTATCATTCATGACCTTCCGGATTTCTGGGCCGATAAATACTACTTCTTTCACTTTCGGGTCAATTTTAAAATCAATTTTTTCTCATAGGTATGCACAGCCTTCGCCATCTTTGCGCACTGCCTTCACACAATTTTTCATAAGACATAACTTTATGTGCAAGGGAGGAGATAAACATCTTGAAGATCAACCAAGGGAATGTGAAGAACATTGAATCTTCCTGTGACAGCTGGGGGACGTGGAAATGGTTTACATCATCTCGATTGTTCCACAAGCATAAAAAGCACATATATCTTGTATAGCCCAGTGGCAAGGCGAGAAGCAGTGCAATAACTTTAAGGTCACCACATATTTTCGACTTATGATCATTGTATCGAATTAGCTGAAGAATATTTTGCATGGACTCGTAGTTTTCTTTGTATCCAACGGCGTGAACAACTGGGATTGAAGGTTTCTGATTTCCATGGTGTAATAAAACTGCTTTAAGACTACTAGTTTTACTAGAGTCGATAAACAGTCACCATTCCTGAGGATCGTGATGATATTGTAATTCTTCGATTAAACCAGTCACATTATCACAATAATCATGATAAACAGTAACTTTCCTGTCTTTATCAAGGAGATTGAATTGTTGGAGTCTTGAGGCAAGAAGTTTAGCATTATCTTTAGATAGTTTGAGATCTCTGACAAGGTCATTTAACTCCTCTTGATTAAGTGGTTGTGGTTTTTTCTTGTGAGAATGACCACTTTCAAGGGGGGGGGAGGACTATGGGACTGCACTCCCCTCCATGAGGAGCAAAACGAAGGTTAATTTTTGCAACCTTGATAAAAATTCTAAATTAGTGCCAAATTTTTGTATTTCATTTGCAAAACGATCCAAGGGTTTGGATCTATCTAATAAATTATAAGGGCAGTTGAAAGAACTGCTTCCACATTATGCAAAAATCTGCGCACAGTTTCAGTGCAGATGTTAATTATGACATATATTTGTTGAAGAATGTAGAAAACGCGGGGTTGTCTCCCCATCTTTCTCTACTTAAAAAATACTGGTCCTTCTATCCTATGAGAAATAAAAGAAGCTTTCTTATTTTTTTTGCAAAAATAGTTGAATAAGTCCCTAACTATGAAAGCTAAACTAAAATCCTAGAAAAAACATANTATTCCAATATTAGGCCTTTCATCTACAATCCACCGAATTTTGTATCTAATAAATTATAAGGGCAGTTGAAAGAACTGCTTCCACATTATGCAAAAATCTGCGCACAGTTTCAGTGCAGATGTTAATTATGACATATATTTGTTGAAGAATGTAGAAAACGCGGGGTTGTCTCCCCATCTTTCTCTACTTAAAAAATACTGGTCCTTCTATCCTATGAGAAATAAAAGAAGCTTTCTTATTTTTTTTGCAAAAATAGTTGAATAAGTCCCTAACTATGAAAGCTAAACTAAAATCCTAGAAAAAACATAGATTCCTACCTATGAGTTATTTTAATCCCCAGATGTTTGTCGCTGGCCATCAGCACCTAATGAAATCAGCACAATTTGGATATTTCTCAAATAATATATTGTGGACAATCAAAGCGCTCAATGAAACTGGCCCTTTGTATGAATTTAAAAAATCTGTACACTGGATCAATTTAAACTGCTAAGTATATTTCAGATGTTCTGTAAACCCAATGTATTTGTTAGAGGCCCTGTAGAATCATCAAGATTCAATCACACTACACCTCAACAGCAATCAAACATCATCCAAACATAATGGCGTGGATTACCTTAGTCATCATTATTGCTAAGATGAGCAGGTACAAGTACATCAGATTTCTGAATGAAAAACTCAGCATGTTTTAAAAAACTATCAACATATTAAATTGGTCATATCACATATTTCAAATGAATTTCAAAATGTATTCATAATACTATTGACCTTTATAAAGGTTTAAAATTTTAGCATTTTTGTAACAAATTTTTAAGAAGTTCTGAAATTTTGAACGCTGGTTTACATTAATTGTTCAAATTTTGTTGTACAAAAAATAATTCCTCATTTCATATAAAAACCTAATAATATTAGGGATTCACCATCTCCTTCATATTATTATTTTACATGGTAGAAGTTTTGAACCTAAACCTACAAAAATGCAACTTCATTCCTACATAGAACTTTTATAATCAGCTAAGAACATTCAATTCTCAAATTACTGATTTGCTAAGAATTGCGAGTTTCAAAATGTTGATATGATATCCCCATTTCTAGACCTCTTTTTGTATACTCCAGAAATTTGAAATTGTAATTACTATGTTAATGCTAAAGATTGACCAACCACCAATGCAAATGAAAAGTAACTCAGTAAAACTAACAGTCTATGTAGAAATGTTTTCTTTTCTTGAGAGATTTCAAAAACTAATAGTCATGAGGAAATTATTCGCAATTACTGGTCCTGATACCAAATCTACAAGACATGGGATAGGCTCAGTATGAAACCAGAACTAAATTTTCAATTTCAAACTGATACTGGGAGCAATTTGAATTCATATTTGCTATTATATTTACTTCCTAAACTAAAATATGTCTGTAATACTGTATCTCCATTCAATATTCTATTTTGTTAATTTTAGCACAAATAGATGATCTATACATAAATATAAATTAAAACGCCATAGTAGAAAATATTATGGAATATTCGAGTTTAAGAGCCTCAGTACCTCCATCAGACATTTCTAGATCCACCACTATGCGGCGCCTATGGTTTATCTTGATCTCCAATCTCACAGCCAAAATAGTGGTCATAGGCGATTTTAATAGCTCTTGTGATATTTTTTATTTGATCGTTTGCAGCAAATTTTCCACATACGTAACAAAAGGAATCCGGTTGATTTTTACAAGCTCTACGATTCATATTATAAGAAAAATGTAAGCACAGTATTCGACTTCTATGCAACTGAGTAAGACACGAGATGTAATTGATGAATCATCAGTACACAATAATCGATCAAACAACGCTCTTTGTTTTCGGCGAGGAAATTACTAACCAGAAATCTGATAAAAATCACTCAAAATTCGAGTCATGACAATAAGGATAAAAACAATCAATATGATTAATGTCATTGAGTAATTATTAGAAAATAGTAGCCCAAATTGAGTTTCGTGAAGTATCTCTATCGCACATAAACAAAAAAGTTACGTATCATAATAATACCCTAATGCATAAAAAATGCATTTTGAACACCTTGTAACTTAACATCTGAGCGTGTAGTGGAAAAATGGATATGAAATTCGATATCAGCACCATAAAATTAGGATATATTTTCATTTCAGTGGAAGAGCAAAACTTTTTTTTATTTACCAGTGCAATTTTCAAACTTTCAAGAAGTGTTAGTTTTCTTTAATTTTTTTAAAATCGCTATAATTTTGTAACCCTTGACCCTATCCGCATAATTTTTGCGTCAAAAGTTGCAGAACAAATTAAAGAAAAAAGTCATAGAATGATAGATTATTTTAAAAAAATATGCAGGAAGGAGAAATCGCCCCCTCCAGGTAAAATAGAGTTAAAGCAACATTTCTCTAAAAAGTAGATATTCAAATCCTTACAATATCGCATAAAGCTCATCATAATTAATAGTATTTTCACTAATATCACTAAATTTAGATACAAGCATTTCCTAAAAACAAGGATTTACAAGCAAATTTGATATGGTGAAATTTCCAAGCAGAAACAATAAAGAGAGAAACACATCACTCCCCAACCTCATTCCTGCTAGGCTGTTGCATGTCATTACCTGCAAGTTCATAAAAATGCAGCTTAAAAAACAAGCTCAATCTATGTGTAGAATTACAAGTAAATTTTATAAGATTGACTACCGGTTGTAGGTAAAAATATTTCATCTTTTTCAAACTTTTGCCTATAAATATGAAGGAACAGGAGCGCAATTTATGTTGATCACATGTATCTATTAATTGTAATCATATAAAAGAAACTAGGTAGACAGTTAACATATTGTAAGTATAACAAAATTCAACGGGAATAAAAAAATTATAAACAGCAAATCAAATGCTTTTATTGTATTGATTTTGATCTTTTTTAATTACTAGTTTTCATAATTAACAATATACAGTTTTAAAGGATGAAATCAAGTGTAAAAATTTTCATATAACCTAGTTAATTGTTTCCATACTTAATAAACAATTATCACGTAAAAATTAGAGATGAGCAGGACTATTTATGTTAAAAATATATTTACGAATCTCTACCAATTTGAAAAAAATAACAGAACTGAACAAGGGCAAAATAGGCTAATTTAGAAAATCTTGAAAATTGAGTGAGCAAAACAGTGAAAACATTGCTTGTATTATAAATTACTGCTGTAGCCCATATTAAATAAAATAAACCTTTTAAGTAAACCAATACTTAACTTGCTGTCATAGTATTATCTGTTTAGTTTTCCTTTCTTTTACATCCCATACATAGCGCAAGTAACTTTAATAGCTATATTTAACTTTTCCTCTACATTGTCTAGTTTGTACATATTTACAAAATTGCAAACCTTACAATAAGCAACTTATATGTACAGCTTTCCGAATATTGATCGGCAATTTATTCCAAAGTGACTAAATATATCTGATATCTACACAATAAAAGTGAAATCGAGGTCAGTTAGTATTACTAAGGTTCGAATTTATATATATTTACATAAAAAATGTTTTTGAGGTTTATATTTTCACTTTTTCATTTTTCTGAGTGAAATTTACTAATATTTCAGAGTAAAATAGGCCCTACGTCCCACCTAGCATCAAATTATCACAGTCTGCCATTGTCAAGTATGGGTCCACAAGAAAGTCAGTGGATATCTGCCATTACATTATCAAATAGAGAGGTTACATAGCAAAAAAGATCATTCGATGAAGATTACAAATGTTTTAAAATGGAGGGAAGTGAATCTCTGGTAGAAGGCGCCAGTGTGAAGTTTTTAAATTCAAATTTTCTCTTAGTCAGTGTGAAAGTAAAATGATTTTTCTTTTCATATGGCACAATAATTCAATTGCAGAAACATAGAGACTAACCATAGAAAATCTCAAAAAACGTATATATTTTTTGCTTCCTTAAAAAATTAATTGTCCACTATATATGAGTATTTTTCAAATATTTTGTCCTTTTCTTGAAGACAAGAAAAACAAGATCAGCCTTACTAATATACACAAAAAGCATGTTCAAGCTCATGTCAAAACTCAATAAGATAAGAAAGAATTAAAAAAATATATCGGAGACATGCTGAGCTGACTACTTACCAACTATATCAGCCAAATGACTTTGTTCCGATTGACGTAAGAGATTTATAAATTTATAGAAAACCTCGTCAGTTTGTTGGGGTAGCCAACGTAAAAATAGAGTATTTCTTTCAACGGCTGGAGCAAATGTTATTGCGTTCAAAGTTTGTCTATTCATGAAGCCAGCAGCAAATAAGTGATTACAAATCATTTCGCATTCCAACACTTCCAGCAGATGCATATGAGCTAATCGTAGTTTCTTCAAATTAAATTGATTCATAACTAAATGCTCAACAAATATGTTATATTATTTACACATGAATATATAAGATCAATAATTACCAAAATATAAGTTATTTTACATGTTCAAAAAGAAAGTGTTACTTTGCACGTTTACAGTGCCATCAATGTTAACTAATGGAGTAGATCAAAATTAATGACTTATTGCTCCGTGAAGATGTATATTATCAACAGTATATATTGCATTTTGTACGAGGTACATATATGATAATCAGATATTTAATCACCGAAAATATTCAAAACACATTGGAGCTCACGCAATCTATTTTGGGAAGACGTTTTCGAATTTTTTAGACTTATATGTGTCCACAATAAAGTTCATAAAGGTTTGCTTTCATAATAGGTCAATAGAATAATCCAATTTTGGTCAGTGTTAGGACAAAGGTATAGAATAGGGTACACGCGGACAAAATAAACACTAATATAGGGTAAAAATCGATAAGAAGTACAACATACGTAAAAAGTGTAAAGAATAATAGATATAGATCAATAACTTTTCATATCTAACCAAATTCGTAGCACGCGGTATATATTTAAGGACATTAGCACAGAAAACTTGAAATTCTTAAAAATATCCATTATTAAGCAAATTGCAAGATATAAAAGTATCTATACATTTTTAGTGTAAATCAAGTCCTTCTTACTTGAGATTTTTAAATAAATTCGAAATTTTATACTTTGTAACGGCTTTGCATTTCCAGAGAATTGGTTCTCCCGATTTGTATTTATTTCCGCATTTTATTTACCGATGAGTAAAACTAAAATTTATAGCTAACGTGACCTCGTTGCAAAAATTTTTAATGACATACATTCCGCTAATATTGTTATAAATATATTTTGTATAGTGCGTATGTACAGTATCGCCTGGGTGCAATTACGATGGGCCTAACGATATGCAATTATTACTGAAAATTAAAATAAATTAACTCAGTGTTATATGCATTAAGTATAACGCATAGAATTATATATTTTATACTTATATTGAACATGTAAATGTGCCTCAACAAAGGGCGTTTTATAATTGAAGCATGTAGTGCAAGAACCCATTTTAGTTTTTGTTTTATTTTGCTTATTTAATGTCGGATAACTGATTCTTGAAAAAACTATAGTCGATAGCAGGGTCATTTCACTTGTTTTGCACCTAACAGCATGTAATTCTAAAGCAATCGATTTTGTCAATTAACGGGTTCTTCAATTATGTTTTACTCAACAAATCCTCACTGCTTCGTAGATTTAAATCTGTTAGTTATGTGTTGAAAAAAACATTTTACTCAAAGAGGTGTAATACCCTAAGCAGATTGATTCAATTCAGATATTTTTTACAGAGTTAGCCATTGCCCTAAATTTTATTGTTATTACACAGATTAGTTTTAGTAATGTCGCGAAATTAAAAAGGAAGTCACCATGAAGTAGAATGTACTTCCAAGGATTGTTCTTGCTGGGTAACGATTTGGGTTCCCAAACGAATTTCGAGGAATTTTTTTGACAGGGAATTTTTTTGTGAATTCTGTGCTGCTGAGAAGTTGCAACAGCTTGACGAAACACTACGTCAAAAAGAAAAATGTTAAATTTGATTTTGGAGTAGAGAAGCTCGAACAGTATGGCCGTCGAGATAATGTGAGGATTCCGTTTAGACAAGGTGAGGACATTTCAGTTTGTCATAGATTGCACTCTAGGAATGCCCTACTATCATAGCGAAGTTGAGGAGAGAATTGAAACATGATTTGATGAAAAATAAGCGGAAATCAGAACAGGGAGTGTTTTTTTTAACAATTATTGTACCAGTTTAAGGTTTATAATTACATCGCAGTTGAGAAAGATGGAAGCGATCAAACGAGTATGGACCAATGAAGAGATTCCAACGATCGCAAAAAGAACTACAGTTTAGAGGATTTATATCCCCAGTTTTTTTAAATAATGAATACATGAATAGCTCTAAACAAAACTTTAAGCCTAAAACTTGCAATATAAATAATAAATTATTTCAAATTCAAATTTAAAAATATGTCACATAAATGTAAGGTCGTGAAGTAAGAATTTTGAATCTGTAGAAGCTATTATCGATACTAACTCTTATCTTTCAGCTTTATGTCTAACTGAGACATGGATTAAAGAAAATGACGACTTACGATTTTATCATATTGAAAATTTCCATCATTTAATTTCAAAACCTAGGTTAAAAAAGAAAGGCGGTGGTGTAGCAATTTACTTGGCCAAATCAATTAATTATGAACTTCTAGACGTCAATTATATATCAGAATGCATAGTATGTAGATGTAAATTACCAAATTCTCTTAGCTTTAATACAGGTGTCATATACAATCCGCCAAACAATGACAAGTACAATTTCATTTCAAACTTTGAAAATTTTCTTAATGATCGCAACAAAACAAAATCTCCATGTATCATTATTGAAGATTTTAACATTGATACTTTAATAGAAACACCCACTAGTGATTCATATTTACAATGTATATCCGCAAATAGCTTTAACTTCCTATTAAATGACGTTACTCGTCCACACAATAATAATGGCTCGTGTTTAGATCATATAATTTCAAATTTTAAAATGGACGACATAGTGTCTGTTGATTTACTTAACGATATCTTTACTGATTATATTCCTATATCTATAACATGCAAAACTGATTATAAATGCAATAAAAAGACATTGATTTAATAATTTTCATTCTTGTTTTCTAATGAAAAACAATAACATTGTATGTTTCTTTTAATGCAGCGATTTAAACCACTTTTTCGAATGCTAATATGATATATTCTAAATTCTTTGATATATTACAAGAAACAATTGAAAAATTTAAGATTGTTAAATTCAAAAAAGATTATTCTATAAACTTCATAAATAATTCAGTAAAAAATTTAGTAACAAAACGAAATTTAGCTTATAGGAAATTTAAGCAAAATAAATCTACAAAAAGCTTTAACGGTTTTTTGCAATATAGAAATAAAGTGGTATCTAGAGTACGAAACATTAAACGAAAATATTATACTAATAAAATTAATACTGTATTAAAGAGTTCAAAGCAATTCTTTTCTATTTTAAATAATATAACAGGAAGCAAAAAATAAACATGCTAATAAAAATTATATCGATTGCACTAAATTCAACAACTATTTTGTAAATGTTGGATCTTCCTTGGCAAAAAATATACCTCCAAGTTTGCATTCATACCAAACTGACTATAATTCTGATTCAATCTTTTTCAACATTATAAAAAGTATAGAATTACAAAAGGTTATTGAAAATATTAAATCAAAGTCATCTACTGGTTTTGATGGTATATCATCTAAAGTAATTAGAGCCTTACCACCAATACTTTTAAATCAGTTGACAGATATATTTAATCTCTGCATACAAACCTCCGTATTTCCAGAAAAAATGAAAATAGCTAAGATCATACCCATACATAAAAGTGGAAATATATGCAAATCTTCAAATTATAGACCAATTTCACTATTACCTGTTTTTAGCAAAATTTTTGAAAGAATTATATACAATAGGTTAGTTAGTTATGTAAACAAACATAAATTAATCAATTCTAATCAATTTGGGTTTAGAAAAATTTACAATACCACTTTAGCATTAATGAAATTTGTTTAAAATGTAAGAAACTTAAAAGATGAAAATTTATTTTCGTCTTGCGTTTTTATTGACTTAAAAAAGCATTTGATATTATTGATCATAAATTATTATTAAATAAGCTAAATAACTTTGGAGTAAGGGGCCATATACTCAAACTATTTGAAAGTTATCTTAATCAGCGTTATCAATATGTATGTGACGACTCTAATAAATCTTACTTGAAAGAGATAAAATATGGTCTACCACAGGGATCGATTTTAGGACCATTTCTGTTTTTATTATATATTAATGACTTACCAACTCATTTAAATGCATAGACCACTCTTTTTGCTGATGATGCGAATCTCCATTTTGCTTCTCAAGATAAACAAACATTGTTTAAGAATTTACAGCTGCATTTAAATACACTGCAGGATTGGCTTTGCGATAACAAACTTTAGTTAAATCGTTCTTTAAGCAGACCGAGGGATTGCAGAGGTATCTGGGTATGAAATAAAATTTGTAAATCCTACAAATATTTAGGAATTATAGTAGACAAGCACTTGACTTTTGCTAATAATATTTCATAATTGTGAAAGAAACTATCTAAATTATGTGGCATGTTAATGAAATTGAGACATTTTGTGCAAAACATGTAACATTAATCTATTACAATACTTACATTTTACCTTTAATTCAATATGGAGTATTTATATATGGTGGTACTACTTATAACACATTACTGCCTATTTTCAAAATTCAAAAAAAAATAAGAATAATACATTTTAAAAATTCGAAAGATTCGACAAAACAGTTATTTTTGGATAGTGATATACTCAATATATATGAATTATACATATTTGAACTATTAAAGCACATAATAAAAATACAAAGAAAAAAAATACCCGATGGACTTTAACTATTTCAATGAAATTAATCACACATATAATAGTAGAGCTAAAGTAAAAAGCCAAACTTCAATAAAACAGCATAACTCTATGCTACAAGTTAGGGGCAGTAAATATGGAATTATATGAATTCTTGTGCATTAATTAGTTGTAATATAGATAAAATATCTAAAAATGAGTGTACTAGGTTCTTGAGCGATATAAAAAGTAAAGTAATACAACGAAATACTAATCTAATTGATTTAATATTCAAATAATAATTTAAAAGTCATGGGTAATATAAATGAGCACCACTAGTGCTAAACAATTATCCTTTCTAAACATAGTAACAATAAATTAATAAAGAAAATAAATAAATAAAAATAAAAAGTTTATTTCACAAATAATCTGGGGATTTTTAGCATTGTAAAGTGTATTTGTATTTATTGTTTGTAAGTGTTTAGATAGATATACATCATAATTAAATAATGTTGTAAATCCACATATGCACAAGACGACATCAATAAAATATGTGAAAAACGCATTTTTAAGTATATATTTACAAATATAAAACAATGATTTATTGTAATGACAAAAAGGCATGATAGAAATCTATAGTAGGCTTCAATAATTCGAACAGGGACTATAATCTATTACAAATGTTCTTAATGTGAAAATTTTTAGCAAGAAATGTTCGATTTATATTTTCATAAAAATTTAATCAAATATTCCCGGCGAACTTGTAGAATAGCGACACGCAGGCAACACTAATTTAGGGTTAAAAAGGATACGAAATATAATAAAATACTCAAAGTTTAAAATATAATCGATATAGACCAATATTCCCTATATTTATACACACAAACTTCATCAATAAATTATGTATTCAACAAAGCGCATATATTAATAGTTATAATAATACGAGTAAAACATTGAATAATCGAATTTAATATATTTATATTTTTAAAACAATGTATTTGGAAATTTCACCTAAGGTAAGGACTGGATTTAACCTAAAAATGTGTATATATGCATAATTATACTTTTATATTTTGAAATTTGTTTAATAATAGATAATTTTTTATAAATTCCGAGTTTTCTATGGTATTGACCTTAACGGGGTTGGTACATAAAATCATTAATGCATTCATTATCTTACGATCTACGGAGTTTTCACTCAAAGATCTTTAACTCAATGGTAGGTTGGTACTTGAAAGGAATACCAAATATCTCAAAACGAATACTGAGAAAACGTAACTACAGAAACCTTTGTTAGTTTTCAACCAATAGCAATCGCTATGAAATCATATTTATATGGCATTTAGATACAGAATTAAAAATTGTAATTTGTTGGGGGTTGTTACTGCAGCTCAATATTCAAATATAAGGCAAATTTAGAAAATGTAAATTGGATTTCAAAAAATTTTAACTAAACATGAATACGGGAATTAATTGCCTATTAAAAATAAAAACATTTTCAATAAGGGAATCTTTAAAACCTGCCTCGGACTTTTATTACGTCAGATAAATGACGTCAAGATTTATTTTCCTCCAATCATATTGTCTGCATTTTATGAAATCTTTAATATCTGCTTGGGACATTCTTAAGTAGAATTTTTGCTGCCTCGGACTTTCTATAGTAAAATTTCTTGCTGTCTCGGACTTTTAAAGTTAATTTTTTACCTGCCTCGGACTTTTTATAGTAAAATTTCTTGCTGCCTCGGACTTTTAAAGTTAATTTTTCACCTGCCTCGGACTTTTTATAGTAAAATTTCTTGCTGCCTCGGACTTTTAAAGTTAATTTTT
>CABFPE010000086.1:1485389-1502472 GCA_900660155.1 Hofstenia miamia
TTGAAAGCATTAATAGCCATGCCGTTAGACTGATTCCAGAGTAAGAACCTTTGAATATCAGAGATTAGAAGGTATTTATTACTACCAAGATTTTTACAGTCATCGGCGTATATAAGGCAACCGGAGTTGATGAAACTATCAGGCATATCGTATATAAACGTAAGGAAAAGTAAGGGACCTAAAATGCTCCCCTGAGGAACCCCGCTTGTCACTGCAAACTTTGGTGCGATATTCTCATCAATGACGACACATTGATAACGTTTAGTTAAATAAGAGCAGAAGAACTTAATGAACTGATCATCCAAACCGAAAACCGGAGTTTATGCTAAAACAATTCGTGGGGAACGCGATCAAAGGCCTTCAAGTAGTCAAAATAGACACAAAAACATATACATATATTCATATATATGCCCGATATCTTCTGTGAAATGTTTGGCGATCATTCAAAATGCGATATTTGTGCAGAAATCTAATCATATTTTAAAGCATGAATTGCTCCAAACGATGCATTGAAAATAAATTATATTTGAAAGTCAATTGATCATCTGCAGAACGACAACATACTTAACATTAGACATTTAAATATAAGAAAATAAGAAGTGATCTTACACTGGGAAAAAAGTAAAATATAAACACTCCGAGTCCGAGGCATGCAATAATAAAATTAATAGTATAAATCTATTACGTCATAGTTATGACGTCACAAAAAGTCCGAGGCGCTAAAGTCCGAGGCAGGTTTTTAAAGATACCGTTTTCAATAATAATGTGATTGTCTCTTTAAACTATGTCCCATATACATCTGTTACAAACTATATATTCAATATTCGTTTTGAGATATTCAGTATTCGTTTTGAGAAATTTGATATTCATTTCAAGTACCAACCTCAATGGTATGTATGTTTCGCTTAAAAGGTATTTTGGCACAATTCTATTTTGACTCAATACCATCTTTCACTCAATAAGATGTTTAGCAGGGTTTTCGAGTCGAGTTCAAGTTACTCGGGGCCGAGTTCAAGTTTTTACGTTTGGAGTTCGAGTTCGAGTAATTTTTTAAGAAAATTTCGAGTTAAACGAGTTTTTTTTTCTAATTCCGAGTTTTTTAGTGTAAAAAACCTTTATTTTACAATAATTCTAAGATAATTGTGATTGGTAAGAAAATTGATATTTAAAGAAATTTAATTCTTACGCTATTTTCGAGTGAATTTTCGAGCGAGTTCGAGTTCGAGTTTTGATGATTTCTCTTCCGAGTTTTTCCGATCGAGTTTTGCGAGCTTATTCGAGTTCGAGTTCTTAACATTCCAAGTACTCGAAAACCCTGATGTTTAGCTCAATTCACTTTCTACTAGTAGATCTAATATACAAAAAGGAAAATAGGTAAGCAATAATACAAAAGGGAAATATGACATGTTAGAAATAAGCACGTCATTATTAAAATGTAATATAATTACTTGAATTATTCAAATGTCAAGTTATTTATCAGTTATATTTAATATTAACTATTTTAGTGCTTAGAATTTATTCATTATGCATTTCTTTTCATTTTTCTACTAATTTATTGTTTTTTACAAAAATTGGCTGTCTTTCTTTAACATATAGTAGCCTTATAAAATATGATAACGAGTGATTTATTCATTTTTACATTGCATATTTGATTTTTTTGGAAGTTAAACCTATTTTTTCTTTACTAATTTATCATTAGTAGTCAAAATTATTAATGATTTGCTCATTTCTAACATATCACATATCCCCATATTATTGTGCACAAATTTTCCTTTTGTATTTTAGTCCTACCCAATTTCAACTCAACAAGAGGTTTCAAATTTGACTCAATGCATGCTTTAGTATACTCTTTCATAACAAATTCTTTCACAATATCTATTTAAAATTTGTGACAATTTTTATTCTCAGATGTCTATAATTATTCATGTGCCATGATTCTGATATTGTAGACTCAGTCAGGGAAATTGCGCTAATTATATTTTAATTTCTTTTAATTATGTTATTTTTGTAATCCTTAGTGACGTCAGTAGGACATACTTTTATTTTTTAGCTTAATTCACAAAGCAAAAGTAATGTCCCTTTGATTGGTGCTAATGCGTTATTATTACTCAATTTAATTTGCAAGGGAATTGTGATGTTTAAGTTGTAAACAAGCACAGGTAAAAATTATGATTTTGTATAAATGTGAGAGACACTGTAGAGAAAGAGCAATTGCTTTTATCTCACCAAAACTGTGTTTGCTTTGTTTCTACCTTTATAATATTTAACCTGATGGTTGTTATTATAATTGCTTAAGTTCTGGTGGCAATTTTGGAGTCACTCTTCTCAACTGGGGACAACAACTAGTTCCTAGACAGTACCAGCCCAAATTGTGGACTGCATTAGGTTATGGATATGGTTAGGTGTAAATATAAAAAAACCTTTGGTTTGAATGCAACAGAAACAGACACTGATAATTGATTACACTGTGATGATATTATGCTGTTGGCTAGCATGAATGCATGGTAATTACATGCTATTATTACATGAGCTGAGAGATAAAGAACAATGGAGATGGTTTATTGAGCTAGAAGATAAAATATGACACAAATAGGGTAGCACCTTTCAAGCAAGTTTACAAACATCTTTTCTAGGGTACCACTCTGGTGTGAAGCCATAAGAATTGGTCATCCTGGATGTTTTTCTCTCTAAACAGTTACTATTCCTATTTGCTTATTTTTTGCTAGAATCAGGGCTGATACAAGATGGTCACTCTTGCAACCTTCTGCTGTGACATTAAGTTCCCCAGTACTGTTCTTTTTCCTGCTCCTGATTCTACATAGTGACCCTGATGTGATTCTGAACTGTAACTGAGCTATGCTCACCTGGGGTTCTTAACTTGTTTGTTTTGGTTCTTTTATTTTCTATTCTATTTATTCTCTCTGTTTTTGCATGTTGGATTTGTTAGTAATCACTACCATACCACCTAATTGCTGCTGTTTTTGCAAATGTTGTTGTTATCTGAGTTTTGGATGTGCTCCCAAATTGTGATGAATTTTTTCTGAAAGTTCTTGTTTTCTTTTCTTTGTTTTAAGCTATAAATTCTAGTAGTACTGTGGTTTTTCCTATTGGGACTCCCTCACAGAGCAGCCCTGTGTAAGCATTGGTAGCCTGAACATTACCCCTTGTACTGTTGGATTGTTAGTTAATTTATCTTTACCTATTTTGCTCAATCAAACCTCTGCAGTGAACCACTGATGCATCCTCAATACCACAACTGCTCCAACAATCCCTTCTCATCTGTATGGAGCTCAAAAACCACAATTAGATGCTCAGACATTTGAAATCGAAAATTTTAAGAGTCTTTGTCCTAGCAAATGGCAATGAGGATGGAATGTGAACAGTGCATTGACTCTCTGAAATATGTCTATAAATCTCCTTGTACAGATTCTACAATATAAGAGCAGGGAACAGAGAATGCTGGAAGCAATCATTTCCTTAGAATTTCAAATTCATGATCTTATTCTGCAGGCACCAGTCTGACAGCAACTGCTTAGACTGAAGTATCTCATCCCCCAAGTACTTCCAATTCTGTTGACTACATTATGCAGGCTGTACTGGACAAAGTCTTAGAAGCCTTTAGTGAGAAGTTTACTAATAAGATTGTGTAAATAGTGTCTTCTCAGTTTGCTGAAGTTTCCAACCCCCTCTTTGCAAGTTCTGAAACACCTAAGTCTGCCTCACCAGCCACCTTGCTTGTCAATTGTGGCCCAACATTTACCCAAACTGCATTGATGCATGTGTCAAAATTATCCACAGTGGCCACACCAAACCCTTAAAAGGGACTGCATCCTTTGAATGGAACTTTGATTCCTCTGGTGCCTGTTTATACCACTGTTGTGCCTACTGCCTCTGAGCAAGTAATATCTGGACTCAGTTAGCACAGTATGCCTATCAGGTCTGTGATGACTAACTGGCCACAGTTTACTTGGTTGATCCTTTCTACTGAACCTAGTGGCCACAAATACTTTAATAAGCACTCTGTTTTACCCAAGTTCACATTACATATTGATGAAGTATTGCAATCATTTGATGAATGGTTTTTTCTATTTGAGCTTACAATGAAACAATAGCATAACATACAAGATGCTGCTATGGCCCAGTTCCCAACATAAATGCAGGGACTTGCTTACAACCCATACATAATGTTGGATCATGAAACCAAAACTGATTATCAGTTATTAATAGGATATTTTGAAGACCATATAAAGCACCAATATAAAACACTGCTGTGTTAAATGTTGTTCAAAAGAGAGGTGATTTATGCAACTACATTACCCAAGTTGAGAGATTGGTTTTTTTGAGCAACCTGTCTCCAGAATATTTGTGACATGACCTGTTCTCCTATATCTGTTTAGGATTTCCTCAGCATATCCACAGTTGATTAGAGCTAAAATGTGATCCTGAGGATGACCTCCATATTATCATTAGGAAACCCATCAGTGTAGTATACCTCATACATAATTTGAGTCAAATTGATAGAGATATTGGTGATATAAAGATTAAAACTGAACCTGGAAAATTTAGTGCATGCTACTGTGGACACTGGAGTATCTGCATTGACTATTAGCAATGAATGTTGTAATACATTATGTATGGGCAGATGAGCTAGACCCCTCTGTGATTTGCTTGATAGATGCTTCAGGGAACAACATCTTGTTAAAAGAAAAAGTCTGGAATGTAGAACTTCAAGTTAATACTGAACTTTTTCACATTGATTTAGTTGTTGTAAATACTTATCATCAACCACTGCCCTATGACATCATCTTAGATAGCAATTTCCTAGAATAAAATGCATGCATCAGTGATTAAAGAAGTAACACCATCTCAATTAAAGACAATGAAATTTCACAGTTAACAGCAATCCCTGATTCTGTTGTCATAGAATCCCATTGTTGGACAAGAGCCAACATGTCTACTGAAAGCTGCTATAACAGTAATGTGATGATCACAGGAAAAAAGGTACTTATCAAAAGGGAAACAACTTCTCACCTGATTTATGACACATCAAGCAGGGGAAGACCTGTGTCACTATTCTTAATAGTTCAAAGTTCCTGGTCCACATCAATCACAAACAGCTCAAGATCATTGCCATACCTGTCTGGGTGGAAAATGTTGTAACATCATGTCTACCAATAGTAGATGAAACATGATAAACCTATCCATCTGCCTCTACAAAGAGTCCCAAAGAATCTCAGAGGAGAGTATGAGAAAATCTTAAGTGATCTCATTCAGAGCAGTATAATTCAAGGAAGTAATAGCCTGTACACAGCACTGACTGTCTTTATAAAACAAGGGGAGAAATACCATCTCTTTATCAACTTCAGTAAGTTAATGATATCACTATTAAGGATGCCTATATATTTCCATGGATAAAAGATCTTTTTGTAAGACACAAGCCACTATAAGTTCTTTTCATGCCTTGATCTTTACAAGGCCTACTGGCAAGTGCTGATGTGACCATATGATATAAAGAAACCTGCTTTTATCACTCTGTATAGTTTATATGAGTAGAAGTATATGGCATTTGACCTGTGTAATGCCCCTGCCACTTTCCAGAGATGTTACCAAAGTTCTGAAAAATGAGGCAAATATGTTAGAATTTCTGCCTATATAGATGATATTCTCATAGCCAGTAAAACATTTCCTAAACATTTTGAGAAACTCAGTAGAACACTGGATTTATTACACAATGCTGGATTAAAGGTCAATAGTAGTAAGTGTGTACTAAGTCAAGTCATCAATGGTGTAGAAAGTCCAGTCCAGAATTTCAGTCAAAAGCTAGAAGCCCCTGAAAAGAACTATGGTGCCACCAAATGCAAATAGGTGGCTGTGATAGAGGCACTTAAGAAATTCAGATATTTTAACCTTGGTTATCATTTCATTGTGCATACTGATAACAGCATGCTTGTATGGATAAAAAAGTTCTCTGGGGATAAATCTAACATCATAGCCAAGTGGATTGAGGACCTCAATGACTTCTCATTCACCATCCAGCATATACTGAAAAAGTTACATCTCAATGCAGACTAATGGGACTGCACTCCCTAGTTATGAATGGGACCTGAAGAAGCCTTCCAGAGAGAAGATCAGATTTGGTTTCATCCCACTAATGGAGTACAACCTGTTACCTGAGATTAACACTGATCAGCAAGGTAAGGTAAAGCCATATTGCCTATTATGGTTAAAGAAGAAATAACAGAACAGGAAATCATCCAACACCAACAACATTATAAAGTGTTATCTGAAATCATTGAGCAGGTGAAAGATCCTTTTTATCTAATGAATCCTGTGGTAAACTACTATTTTAAAAGATACAAATGGAAATTAAATCCACAAGGTCTTCTTTTTGCTAAAAGTCATAACAATTGCTTGGCAATACCCAAATATTTTAGATGCAACCTCATATGAAAAGTTCATGAGTGAGGGCATATTAGTATTATCCAAACAGAGAATACCTTTAATGACTGCTATGTCACAGTAGGAATATGTGCTGCCATGATTGATGTCATTGATACATGTGAAAAATCAGCCAGCTGAACAAACAAATGAAGTAGTCCACATGGACTTAGAGAAAGTTTCAAAAGATAATGATGGCTACCAATATCTATTAGTAATGGTCAATCATTTTACTAGATACACTAGGCTAATTCCTCTTAGTAGTAGCATTGCTGAGATAGTTATAGAGAAAATTGTCAATGAATGTGTGCTCAAGTTGGGGTCCATGGAACAACTTGTGTCTGATCATAGTCCTCAATTTGAGAACAATTTAATGGAAGCCTGATGTGTGAATTCAAAGTCCTCAATGAATTTACAACTGCATACCACCCTCAATCCAAATGCATGGTATAAAGATTAAATTGCACACTAATTAAATTAATCAGGGTGGCACTTTCGAGGGCAGTAGACAAGCACTGGAAATGTGCAATAGAAATCATGGAATATTTTTGCAATACGTCTGTCCATTCCACTACTAAAGTCAGCCCTTTGAAAGCCATGCTTGGCCAAGAGGCTAGCACACCTTGCTCCACTATGTTCAAAACTATCACAAAGTAAACTTGGAAAGACATGTAGCACACATGATCAGCAAAATGCATGAAGTACACATTATGGTCTGTCATAACACCAACCAATAAGTTATACATCAAAAATGTAATTTCAAAAAAAATTATATGGTCAACCACACATTATAGGTAACAAAGTATTCACATATTTCCCACAGCAAGTAACTGTCCAAAACCAAGTAAGGAAACTAGTAACTAATTAGCAAGTTCCATTCACAATTGAAAAGGTTCTTGATCACAACACTTACACCCTTAACAAATGTAAAATTGTTCATTTCCAAAGGCTTAAACAAGCTGTCAAAGATATTGAAAATGTCATTATATACAAGAATAAGGAGTGTACACTAGTAGATAACAGTAATGATATGTACAAACAGTATGATGATTTAACTGAGTATTGTGAGGAAGACTTTGATGATATTGATTTTGATGATAATGATATAAATATTAGTGACACTACCATTACTTGTATACTACCCCAATGCAGGGCCAGACATTGACAAAATTTGATCTGGATGCTTAGGACCTTAACCTTATTACTCTATTTAGGAATGATGATGAAACCCAAACAAAAAGAAAGAGAGTTGTTGGCTCCACCCTCCTGCCAAAGAGTGAGAAGGAGGATGGAAAATAACAAAGGTTCTGAAGCCCCTACTATGTGTGGGAGATGACTATTTCTGCTTGATGGGCATGTGACCAAAAAAGGGGATGCAGAGATGGTTCTTAGCAGTGTCCAACATTGAATGGGCAATGACTGCCCTTGTGACTAGGAGAGCCAATAACCTCACAAGTGTCCCAGTCTCAACACTAAGTAGAGAATTTAATATTAATAGAACCCCTTTAGTGATATAATAAATGTAACTCAAACCACTAGTGACTTGATAGTCCCTCCAATCTCCCAGCCTTCCACTAGTCCTCTAGTGCTATGTCTACAGTTTGTTCACAGAAGGTTGAAGAAAGAAGAAGGAAGATGTCAAAGGTCAGTGATCCTTACTTTATTGCCACACAAAAAGCCACCCACTTTATTAGAGATAATGTCTCTGAGGATACCAAAAAACCAGCTTTGATGGATGTACAATAACAAGAAATTGACATGTTCTGTTGATATTATGCCATTCATTATGGACACAGAGTGGAGACCCAAGATAAGCACAATCATCTGCTATGGGTCAAAGATGTGTGAAGGACTAAGTCATCACTATTGGCACAGTAAAGTGCACTAGTCCTTTGACAAAGATTTTACAATTACACACCTCTGCAAATTTCTAAGCAACTGGAGAGAAATTCAGCACTTTGAATGCATCAATATTGATTTCACTAATTTATTAGTGATCTACTACTTCCATGTCCATTAGATACAGCAGCCCAATATAATGGAGAGCATTGAAATAGTGTATTGCCTGGCAAAAGTTGAAAAGATTAGATGATCTTGCATGAAGAGTATGAGGAGAATATTCCTGACCCTGTGGAAAGTTTACATTTTCAGATAGAAAATTTTATGATATTATATCAGGAAGCATATTGCCCCATCAGTATGTATCATATGAACATGATCTCCATTACCAAACTTATCTACACAGACCTCATGATTTGCAAAAGAATACCTACACATAGGCTAGCTGTTGATCAAAACTGATAATCTACACCACCCTTCAGGCACAAACACTTGAATCCATCAATCCAAATATGCCATGCCTTGCATCTGTAACAGATCTCTGTGCTAAGATCAAATTTAAATGTGATTAGAAATATATTATAAAAATTAATTATCATCTTAGATTAGTTTTGTATTATGCAACCAAGAACTATCAGTGAAAATAATTTTAATTAGTATCTGTTGATTCTACTAATTTGGTGAAATAAAGGGGGAAAATTCACTTCCATTATTTTTAGCCAACTTGGCAGAAGAACTTTTGAAATTTGATATCAACAGGTACTTTTTTGGATTAACTATAAATAGAGTGAAATTCATTGTAACAATTGATAAAGAAAATTCTTTGGAATTCTTATATTTAGTTTGATTACAGTTTGATTATTTAGCATGATGTTCAGCCAAACAGTTGGTGTTCAGTAGTGACAAGGATCCCATAACAGGAATGATTCTAGATTCCTTTTTCCAAGCCATGAACCTGCACTTAAGTTAGGGATATGATTAGGAGTTCTTACTTTCATTTGGCTAACTATCAATCCTATCATACATGTACAAAAAATAATGAATTCATTATAAGGCTGTTAAGCCAAATATAGGAATTTACATTTATATTATTCTAGATCCAAATTAATGACTATAATGTGACTGATAATATGACCATTACCATGTATGTATCAATTATTACATGTAGGCTAGGAAGCTATGTAATTATCTTCCTTAATTAAAGCCAATATATTTTGGTAATTGCTAATTACATAATTCATTAAGAAGCTAGTAACACTCAAGGTTGCTAGTATATAGTACACTTCACAAATTGAGACTAAGTCAAGTTGTGTTGAGTCTTGAGTAAGCACCAAGCTAGAATAGGGTACACATAAGTTGCCTCACTGAGCTGAGAGGTGGAACTCATTAACTTTGAACATAGAAGAAAGGTTGTTACTTGACTTGGAGATCAGCTTTGAGCAGATGCCCATCCACTAACAACTTGCAAGGATGCTGAGAGGCTTTGTCACCTAAATAGTGTTCATTACATAATCCATTAATTATAGTTACTGGAGTTTAATAATGTGAAAGTTAAGCAGTCTAAATTTAGTACATCCCTACCCACTAGTATGCCACACTGATTATAGTAGCATAATAGAAATATTAGATGTCAAAGCCTGGTGCTACATTAAAGCAAAATAAATCTGGAAGCAGAGTGGCTAACTATTACTATAAAAAGTCCTTCAGCACAATACCATTCATCTGTAGAATGGCTTTAGGCAAAATCTGTATATCATATGAGATGCAGGATAGGAAGAATTTTAAAGAATGCCTCTTTTCTGAAAAGCTAATGCACAATATCTATGCTAGAGGAGCCATATGGATTTTATCTTCCTCAACAAAACACCCTTGCTTACTATTCCAATGGACACAGTTACTCATAAAAACTTGGTAAAACAGTCAACTCACAAAATTACAGTCTGTCCTCTCACCTCTCACCTGGAAAGCAAAAAATTGGCTTCTACACAAGTGCACATAATATATTAGGAATATGTACATCAGACATGAATATTTTTTCCAACACACTCAAGAAATATATGTGGGGAGCCATGGCTGATACTAAGTTCACCTTTTTCAACTCTGAATATGCTCCCTTATGCACTGAACAATTAATTGAAAGATCACATAGATCCATGACACAATTCTTTGACTTGCTAAAGTGAAACAACTTTCCTGAAAAATCAGAAATTTTCTTTAATCTAGAGCACTTTACCTACCAAGAGTGTAGCTACAGCCAAATCACCAAAATAGCCTGCCAAGTCAGTAAAGAAGGAAAGATTGTTCCCATACTAATACTTGACCAAGTTATGAGAATGCCCAAGCAGTTCTACAAAAAGGAGGAGCTTCTAGCTATGTCAGCAGTACATGACTCCCCCTCAATATGGGAGCTCATAGAAAAGATCAATTTAGAAAAGTTTGCAGGCCCCATTTCACCACCACAGCTGATTCTTCAGTGGTCCATTACCAAAGATGAGAGAATACTAACAATTGAACATACACCAGCAGAATTCTTAGATGTTTTGACAATTCAAGAGAGAGCAATTGTGGAGAAAAAGGATAGCAATATACTGGGCATAATGGAGTGTTGTCTTATGGAGATGTTTTTGAAAGAAGAGCTGGTACTTCTACAATCACCTGGGTGATAACTGGCTTTGGACATAGAATGTACCACAACTCAAGTAAAGATCACTGCCAACTGAATTAGCCAATTACAAAATCATGGACTTCACAGTAAATTCTGGGATACCCTAAGTGAGGCCAAGATTAATTACCCTGTTACAATCAGAACTGCTAGCCTTCATGATGCAGTCAACTTCTCCAAAGTTGAAACAAATGCTGAGAAAGACAACTTGCTATGCATACCACCACCATGCATCAAAACACTGCTTGTACTACCTAAGTGGAAAGTCAAAAAGGGGAAGAAGAAAATCATGGCCCCCTTGTCTGACAAGTTAAATTATGTAAGTTCCAACTCAGATGCCAAGTGACTCAGCCAGATGTCCTAGTACAAAGATGTTGGAGAAAATCTAATCCAGGAGGATAATCAGGAACATGTCTTCATTGATCAGAGAAATCTTCCAGTGAGGGCAACCTATTCATGAGTACCTACACAAGATACACAAGAAGATTTTGCAGATGTGCCCCCATGTCCTTTACTATTTCAATCTGCCAGCAACTTAATGTGGGGTAACAACATTGAGATGATTACATGCTACTACAATGTAACAAAGCACATCAAAAATAATTACAATGCTGTGTACTGATGTCTCTGATCTAGAGCAGATGACACTTCAGCAAGTAATGGAGTTTTGTTCACTTTTTGTTGATCACACTACCAGAATGGGTTCACTAAGGGAGGTATTTGTTCATTTTTATCCCAACATAATAATCAGTGCCAGTGATGTGTATACTTCTGATACCAACACACTGATGACACTCATGGTTGCACTCAAAGGGTTCTGCCTATATGAGTGATTTTATGATACCTTCATCAAAAGGCTCAAATACCTCTGCCACAATTGTTCCATTAGTTCTAAGCTTCTGAATTTACAGTTTTTCTGTCTCAAAGATGAAATCATCTCACAGTGAGAAGCTTTGATGCAGATTATTTAAAAACCCCATTACACCAATGTCATCAGCTGGGATGATGTTTTAGTAATAGAAATGATAGAAGAAATACAGAAATTGGTTTCCAGGTCACCTCTCTAACTGTTGCTGCAGAATTAAATCAAGCAAGGGTGTGTGTAGAGTCACTTGGGGAAATTCAGCTCATTTTCTTTTAATTTCTTTTAATTACATTATTTTTGTAATTTTTAGTGACATCAGTATGACATACTTTTATTTTTAAGATTAATTCATGAAACAAAAGCCATGTCCCCTCAATTGGTGCTAATGTGTTATTATTACTCAATTTAATTTGTGAGAGGAATTGTGATGGTTAATTTGTAAACAAAGACAGGTAAAAATTATGATTTTGTATAAATGTGAGAGACACTGTAGAGAAAGAGCAATTGCTTTTATCTCACCAAAACTGTGTTTGCTTTGTTTCTACCTTTATAATATTTAACCTGATGGTTGTTATTATAATTGCTTAAGTTCTGGTGGCAATTTTGGAGTCACTCTTCTCAACTGGGGACAACAACTAGTTCCTAGACAGTACCAGCCCAAATTGTGGACTGCATTAGGTTATGGATATGGTTATGTGTAGATATAAAAAACCTTTTGTTTGAATGCAACATGAACAGACACTGATAATGGATTACACTTAGATGATATTATGTTGTTGGCTAGCATGAATGCATGGTAATTATATGCTATTATTACATGAGCTGAGAGATACTAGAAAACTGAGATGGTTTATTGAGCTAGAAGATAAAACATGAGACAAATAGGGAAGCAACTTTCAAGCAAGTTTACAAATATCACTCTGGCATGAAGCCATATGAATTGGTCATCCTGGATGTTTTTCTCTCTAAGCAGTTACTAGTTACTTGGATGAATTACCAATGTTTTCCTTTTTGTTTATTTTTCACTAGAATCAGGGTAACTACAAGATGGCCACTCTTGCAACCTTCTGCCATGACATTAAGTTCCCCAGTGCTGTTCTCATTCCCACCACTGATTTTTTATGAAAGAATTTTGTTATGAAAGATTATAGGATGCCAAAAATGAGCATGCATTCCTACTATTCTATCTTATTGAGAGTTTCAACTTATTGATTGACTGATGCTACAAATAATTAACTAACTCCTCCTGCTATTATATCCTTTCCTAATAAAAGTAAAAAGTAAACAGGAGATTGTGTTAGGGAAGAGTAACATAAAGAAGCCCTATCTCTTGGGTGCAAGTGGTAACCTAAGTGCTAAGTAAAATAACCTATGCTCAGTTCATTCCTCACCTCATGCAATTTAGGTGAAAGCATTAATAACAATTTAAGTAATGAATGACAAGCAGTACAAATGTGCTTGCCATATACCTAACCTAAGTTAAAGGATATACCAGTAAATATGTCTACTATCTACAGTAGGTGCCCCTTAACTGTGCAAATGAAAATTAGATAAACATAATTTAGTAAAAGCCAAAACAAAAGAAAATTTAAGTAAGATGAATTTACTGAGAATAAATTGTAGAAGAAATAAAATAAGCAAAACTTGGATATATATATACAAAATTAACTGGTATCTGTAAACAAAAGCATGCCTTGAAAATATTGGCAAATATATGGCAGGTACAAAATTCATTTTGGTGTCAATTTTTACTGCAATTCAAAATTAGCAGAAGCTCAAACTAAAGTATAAATAGCACCATTTTCACTTTGCCAATTTTCAATTGGAAATAATTTGTAAGAAAAAATTGAAATTGTAATTAAATGAAATAATGAAAGTTGCAAGTATGTAAAAATGTCTTTATGCCACATGCCCCCTTCCCAAATGGGCATATAGAATTTAGTTTTCCAAATTAACTCTTTGTGGTTCAATAAGAGACTGAGCATCTTTTGCAAAAGCTATGGCATGAGGATCATTCCATTAGAAAATATCAGAATATTTGGTGATGTGTGTTGCAAAGCAGAGAGCTTCCAGTTGTGTGCTTAAATGTTTGGTGAAGTTGCAAAATCAAGGGTTTTGCCATTTGATCAGAGATTAGAATAGTATTGTGAAGGTTGTTAAGTTTTCTTGTAAACAAAGAGTAAAACTCAAGTTATAATCTAAATCCCTTAATAGCAATTAGCAGTGTGAGTTTTGCATCAATGTCTGAAGCATGTCATCTCTGATTGCCATATTAGTATAAAAGAATATAAAGAAACTCAGTAATTTGGAATGATTCTTAATCTCATTGAAAAATATTGAGATGTTACTAGAAACAATTTCTTTGGTCATTGCTTCTAGATCAGAGATGTTTGTTCTAATTATTGTGATGATTTTGATCAGGTAGTGGAATATTTACATGATATTTGTTATGATATTTAGATCTCCATGAAGGTTTAATGACAGCAGTATGTATCAAGGGAGGGAGATAGAATACAATAGTTATTTTCAGTAGTAACACAATCTTCTAATGACATGTGATTTGTGAGTGTTATATCCAGCCATGTGATCCCAATGGTTACAGGATATTTCACTTGTCTGTAAACTATGTGCTCCTATAGGGAATCAGAAGGTAAATATTTGTGAAACCTTGATTTGTTTTCTTCTGAAATTTGTAGATTTGAGGATGAACATTCAACATTAAACATGAGTTGAGAGTGAGGTTTCAGTAATATAATGATTTGTGTTTTTTTCCAACTTTCTGTAAATAAAATTTTTATAAGAGCCATGGAATTGGTTTCCTTAATCACAGCAATTTGACAAGGAACTATAGTTGCTTCTATTGGTTCTGTGACAGTAACTCTCATAAGATAATTAGTTAATTCTGTTTTGATCCAACTGAATTTCTTTGGACTAGTGTCTACTCTAAGTTTTCCAATTTTGTTGAAGTCAACTTGTTGTTGATGATGTGGCATTACCTGTAATTGCATTGAGGTTTGAAATGATTCCTGCATTTGCAACTCAGAGATTGATTGTTGTTCAAGTTTAATTATTTCAATAGGAATTCTTTCTTTCCTATCTTTTTTGTATTTGTTGGAGTACTGGTATTAGTTGGTTCATATTATAGATATCTATCATATCATGAATATTTTTATGTTCTGTTGTATTTAGATAATTTTGATTGTAATCACCCATTAGTGTAATTGCAGTAGATATCTATAATTGTTCAGACTTTATTTTTGGACTATAACTCTGCCTTCAATATAGTTTTGCTAAATAAGCTTAATGCAATCATTAATGAAAATTTGTGTGAAAATGATGAATGGTTTGGTAATCAGCTGCATTCCTATCCAAGTTATTGGAAACAATGTGTTGTTACCTTTTATAGCAAATCATCTAAGCATAAAGAAACATTCATGGGAATACCTCCAGGTGGCTCAAGCTCCCCAATTCTCTTTGTTATCTACACAAACAACATAAAAGTTCTTAGTAATTGCTGTGGCAATGCTATAAAATATTGTAGCAATAAACCAACTGAAAAGTCATACCTTTTAAGATTCTCTGATGAGTAATAACACCATTAAAATACCAGGAATTACTCATAACCATAATTCAAGATCAGAACTGTGTTAAGTATAAGGGCAACATTGTAAAGAAATTCTTCATTAATGTTGCACCCAGAATATGGAATCTTAAAAAATTAAAGTCATTAAAAAATATAATCCTTTAAATAGCATTTAAATATCTTTCTAGCACAAAATATATTTCTAGTAAATAATTGCTAGAATACCAACACTATAAGGATGACTATTAGATAACTCTTTATTAAAGTAGTAATATGGTACATTATTCATAGCCTGGCAGATTTGTTTTCATATTTTATGTAATTTGTGTATATGTCCTGTGTGAATTTATTGATGCTAAGCCATTCAGATCAATATGAGTTAGTTAAATGTAAACCTTTATCTGAATAAAAAATCTCTTAATTATCTGATTTTATGTAACATGTTTTATATACATCAAAGTGTAGAATCAAGGGGCATGTCTAGCAGCTTGAGTGGTACGAAGGTTGCAAGAAATTACCATTGCTGAGAGTGGCCCATACTCTAACAAAACAAATGAAGATTGGTAGTTCGCCAATTTCACTGTAGAAAAATGAACTAAAACCATTTCCAAAAGGGCATTCCAGCTAGTGACCAATTTACATGGCATCATGCCAAAGCCAAATCATTAGAAACCATCCTTACCAGCCAAGGTGCTAATTGTGTGTCTCAAGTTTAATTTCTAACTCAATAAAACAAATTTAGCTCAGTGTTCTTGTTATCTCAGCTCATGTAATAAGATGTAATAACATGTAGTTGCCACATATTCACTTATGCCAATGGCATATTATATTTGCATAGTGTTTTGTTAAGTGCATGCATGATTGATCAAATATAAAGTTCTTTTATTCCCTATACCTATGCATAACCTTAAAGCAACCACAATATGGGCTCACATCTGTCAAGGAGCAAGTTATCATCCCAGGCACAGCAGAGTTCCTCCCATATTATCACCAGATCTTACAGGCAGATACTTATCATATTAATAAAAATGCTAAAAAGGGTTAGTAATATAGAGTAAGTAGAGAAGCAAACATTATCCAGTGAGAACAAAATTTATTTGACAATTGCAACAATGAGTTCCCTATTTTATACAGAGAAAGAGGTAAATATTTACCATTTACAAAATTCACTTAATTCCCTTGCAAATTAAATGAGCAATTTACATGTACACTTTAATCAAGGGGACAATTATAACAAATTCAAAACCTAAGTTCAAAGTACTAAAAATCAATAAAAATCACTAAATTAATAATTGAAATATCACCAAATTGATCAAGGAGAGTGCCAATAAAAATAAAATAAAGGGCCCCAAGTGACTCTACAAAAGTATATAATATATAATATCTGTAATCAAACATAATAGTGTAAAAGAAGATTATAAATGAGCCCAAAATAATGTTAACTTCATTTGTAATCAATTCAATAACATGGGTCTTTTGCTAATGTAACATCCTCCACCTAGCTTGTTACGCTGTGTTTAATCACTGCTAAGGGATGCTTAGTAAACTGCGGGTGAGGTGTTACCTATTTGTTGATCCATCAAATTTCTCTTTCTTATTAACTAGTTACGTTAATTAAGTACTCAGGTAATAACCATCACTGTTTAGGTGACTGGGCAGTATGATGTTTCCTCTTCGGTTGTTCCATGGGCTCCTG
>CABFPE010000086.1:1511081-1521326 GCA_900660155.1 Hofstenia miamia
TATATATATATATATTTAAATCAAGATATAAAATAATCTTAAAATTTTCTTTAAATCCTATATACATATTTATTTAGACTGCTTATTTAATCAAAGCCTATCTTTCAAATTTATTGCAATAAATTCACATGGAATAGAAAATTCATCAATAGCATTGACATAAAAAAACAACCTTTTGCATTTATTTGTTATGGTCATACGTCGGCCTATTTTGGATTGCTCACTATAGTTTTTCAAATAGTTTTTGTGAATGCCTTCAAGTTGATTAGAAAACAAAATCTTCCAGTTATATCAGTAGAGATAAATACCATAAAATTTTAACAGAACATAAATGTACAACCAAGTAATTTTACTATATAAAGAATGTATAAGCACTTTAAGACAATATTTAGAATGGTTTTAAGTGTTTATTGAGCGAACATATTCTCACTGTACACTAAAAACATCCATGAAGTTTTGCCTAGAAATGTAAATGGTGCAAGCCAAGACGCATAAGGTCTGATATATTTGAAGAATTGTGGACCAGGACCGAGTCTGAACTCTTTGAAATAGCAATAACAACGTAAAGAAACTAATCAATTTTCTCTCGGTCGCCCTGAAATAATTCCAGTAAATCCAATTAGACTTGATGTCTAACCTCAAACTGCCCAGGAATGTTTAAAATTGTATTGGTATTTTGAAAAATTTTGAAACACCTATAATATACCTAATAAACTAATAAAGATATCCAAAATTTCACACTAATTTCCAATTGAATTAACAGCCTGGCAGTCAATCCCTAACAAAAGTAGTTTAATATAAATCAGGAAATAATGGCAAACAACACTTTCTGACCACTTCACTTTTTAGATTGATTAATAGGTTGACCATTAATTTAATTATGAGTCCCTGAATTTTGATGACATTGTATTTTTCTGTAATTCTCAATATTTCTCGTCAATAGATTTAATAACTTGTACAGTGTGACGCAATTTCTGTCTTTATATTGTGCAAAACTTTCTCTGAAACATCAAATAAAGTTAGAGCATTTGTAGCAGAATGAGCATAGTATAAAATTAATTTTGGTGATCGTAGCAAATAAGCCATTAGCTTGACAATGACAATATACATCAAGGCTAGCTTCAAATTTAGCCTAGACTAATTTTTAGCTATATCGTCAAAGTTAATCTTTTCAGCTTACCTACTACCACTATACAACTTGACAAAAGTATGCTTCATGAAAACGGTCTAAAGCATTGAAACTGGAATAAATAATTATTGAACAAGGGAATTGACTCATTAATTGTGAGACAGTTTCATCAAAAAGTGAATGTTTTTGCAAAGATTTTGCTAAATATGTCATGCAATTGGTCAAAGGTACTAGTAGCCATGTTCTAATACAATATACTTTGTTGAGCTAAACTCAATGAATTTGTTTACCAAGCCTTCTATCTTTTTATTGTTCTTATCCATAATTCTATCTATACAAATGGTAAATAATACCCATACTTACTTGAACTGTTCTAGTTACAATTTCTATTCTAGTTTCGTTTTGAATGTCAAGTTTTGTATATTTAGCGTTGACTGGTCTTGTCTTACAGATAAAGCATAGTTTCTTAAAAATTATGTAAGAGGGACTCGGCAATCTCTCAGACGGGGCTTAGCCCCTACTGAGTCCCCGCGACTACGTTCCTGGCTACAACTTTCACATTGTGATGATTTGTCGACATTGAGTATGTGCAAAGTTGGAGTTAGACTGGTGAAGGAGTGTGCCAGTTTTGCAAATATTCCTTGAACGGATTTATTTTATTCTTTGTTGACTTATATAGTATAACTATTGCATTTTGCAGGTAACAAGTTGTTTAAGCGATGAGTGGCATCTTGTTTGTACTTGCAGCGCGTATCACATAAATCTTAAAGCACAATAGCCAAAGAAGTAGCATTTACTAAGACATTTGCAGTTTTATAATGTACCTTGAGAAACAAAACACAAAGAGCACTCATTTTGAATGTTTTCCACTTTATATTTATAGTTGAGACCAGCGTTGGAATCCGTTCGGTTTGGTCCGGTTTCGATTTCGGGTAAAAATCTTAGAAAAGTCGGATACGGTTTCGGGTAAGGCCACATGTTCCGAGAAAACGCCAACTACCGGTACTTCAAAGTGTCCTAAGTAGGCCTTAATTCAATAATTATTTCTAATATTCATTAGATTAGAAGTGTCCTAAGTAGGCCTTAATTCAATAATTATTTCTAATATTCATTAGATTTCTTTTATTATCAGGAAACAACCAAAGAGTGGGATTTAATATTATAAAGAGTGCATTAAAAGTCTAAACGGGGAACAATACATTATAATTTGCTTGAAATTTTGACGATTCGAGTAGGATGCTGTGCATTTTGGGAAATTTCGGGTACATTCGGTTTCGGGTAGGTGTTTAAGAAATCGGTTGGCTTTCTTTTCCAAATTCTGTGCCCGATTCCAACTGTGGTAAAGACTGCCACACATTGCAGAACAGCATCTAGCAGCTGTTACTATTTTGCCACAATAATAATGAACATTGATTTTGTAATGTAACTTAACATCAGGTAGGAAGCATACAATTATCTAATGACTTTTCTTGGGTAACGTTTTCAATACCATTCGCATCATTGAATTTCATTTCTCAGATGCTCCAAAGTACTTCATCCTAATCTCAAAGTCATGCATTAATATCGAGTAAAAAAGCGAATTTTGATCTGTGTACGCTGTGGGATATCAACCATCGAGGCGCTCTAATACGAATACACTTTCTCTTTGATAACTGAGCTATACTTGCAGAAATTGTTTTAGTAAATAGGTGGGAATTTACACGGGCTTGTCGGCGAATGGGGATTCTTGTGGTGATTTGCAGAGAATGATTTTTGGTGTCAGTTTAAGTATGGGCTGCATAGATATGGGTTAAAAACTGACTTGCTTCAATATTGAATATTGATTTGCTTAATCGAAATAACTTTGAGAATGGAATGAATTGATTTCATATTTTAGTATATTCCCAATCAACACTAAATTTGAATTTAACGTCTATTTGAGAATTGAATTTGGTTGATCAAGCACTTATAGATTTTAATTCATTACAATTAGGAACTTTCCTATACATAACTGTTTTTAAAAATTATTACAATATAAATTTGTGTTTTTTAAATTTTATTGGTCCAGAAAACCTCTTTAGTACTATAATTTGATTATATGTAAGCTTCAAAGAAGGACTTAGCTAGTTGTATTGGAGTTAAGGATTTTCAATTTGTACAATTATGGTTTATATATTAATTCCCATAAAATTATACATGAAATCTTTATTTTCTACAAATGATTTGTATCTTGTTAAAAAATAGCTTGTGGGCAAATTTTTATTCCAGTGGATTTGTAGACAATAACGAAGTTATGTTAGATATTGACATATTTTTATTGTTATTTTTATGATTCTGCGCATATCAGTATTGTAGTGAACGTATTTTGTAATAGTTCCTGCTTCAAATAACATATTTTCATGTCATTTAAAAACAATGACATCTTCTCAGGTAAATATAATTCGGTTTCTAAAAAATTATTCATCAGATTTAAGACATATTTCCCCAATTAGAACAATTATAGCGTAATAAACAGGCGATGGAAGAATTGATAATTTGCTTTATGATTGGAACGTTAGCTAACAATAAAATCAACCGGTGTTCCACTTTGCCTGTTTGTCTCCAGCGGATAACTTCAGGAAATTTCTAAAAATAATTACCATGTTGAAATTTATGTATTTATATTAGGCACCTGTGAGTTACCTTTTTTAGGTTCGAGGCGAATTGTAACCCTAACTGGCGAGTAGATTTAAAATTCTATTTATGCAATTTTTCCAAAAGCTAAGCCATATATAACTGTACTACATGCTGAACAAGCCTATATAAATATACGAAAGAAATAGATGTTAAATTAAATAAGAAAAGCCAAGCCTGATGGCGAAAGGTCGTTGGATTTTCCCCATTACAGGCCAAAATTGATGCCATTCAAACTAATATCGAGTTAGTTTCATGTACCCAAAAATATAGTTCAGTTTTCTGACTTCAAGTCGAGTTCGAGTACTTGCCGGGCTAGTTATCCAACCTTTATTTAACATATATATGTTATTAATACAGAAAATGGAGGCTATTTTTATATTTTGCTTCAACAGACCTGTCGGCAATGTTTTATACCAGCTGCTGCATTAGATCAAACTTTATAAATTTATAGCAATATTTATTAATCTCGTAACCACAAACTTTCTGCGCTTTAGTTTAACCGGTTTGTTTCCTTTTTCAAAATTATATTAATCGCATGCATTTACAAGTTGTTAAATAAAACAGGTTGTATTTCTAAGAGCAACAACAGTAACATTATAGCATATCAATGCAATGATGCAAGCACATGTGCACTTAGATATTTTAAAATAGCATAGTACAACCCAGGGCTGTACTTCTAAGCAATTAACAAGGGGGGGGGTTCTAAGCACGGTATTTATATTTTATATTTTGACCAGCATTAATTTCTCAACAAAAAATCCAACATCTACACGTAATAAATTTTAACAAGAGGAGCTGGGTCCCAATCTAATTTAACAAGGTGGGCTGCGCACCCCTCGAAATTTTGAAAACAATCATGAAAAAATATTATATTTAAGTGATGCGCTGAAAATATACTGCATAGTACAATAATACGTATTTCATCCGTCAGAGAAAAATTCCTAAATTTTAAGGAATTCTAAAATGTTCAGTTAAAAATGCTTTTCAAAAAAATCAAAAATTGAAATAGTTGAAAGTAAATTTAAAAACAAAAAAAACACAATCTAATGATTGTATATTTGAAGGTAGTCTTTGTTTTTGAGCTGCAGATTTCTATATTCTGTATCATTTTACATTTCAATTTGAACATTTTACAATTTGCACAGTGCTCGAATTTTGTTGGAAATGTAAAATTAGCTAATTTTAACTGTTTTTATTGCGGATTCCTGCAATAATAAAAAAATTAAATCGACAGCAGAAAGTATTGGAGGTCCCCAGACACTTCATTCCATATGAAAATACACTTTTTTCTGATGAATGGGTGCTTCAGCTGATGGAAGCAAAGCCTCACATTTCAAGATATTCAAGCCAGTTTTCATAGACTGAAAATTTGGGTATTCTACAATTCCCCATTGAAATTCTGTGCAAATCTTCAAAGACAAAGTGTATAGAATGTCTCTGATGACAAAAAATGAGCTCATTGATGAAATTAAAGGTACTGCAGGCCAAAGAAATTTGAAGACGTTCCAAAGAAAATTAAATGAAATGAAGGCTCCGCCAAAACGAATATGACTTTGCATCTCAAATCTGGAGAGACAAATGATTATAGAAAGACAGCAAATCCTAGAGTGTGTTATAAGCTATGCTCCCTTAAATACTCAAATTACAAAATTGAATTCGTCTTTTATCGAACAGAATACATATAGAATTGTTAATAAAAGTAAAGGTCATTTTTGATTCCAATATCATTTGTTCTTACGAAATTTGAAATGACAATTACCAAAAAAGTATGAAATATTGTAGAAAGCATTGTTTTGAGTAGGCATGGCAATATACTTTCAATAGGTGAGGCATCTCACACCAGGAATTATGGATGCACAAAACACAGAAACACTCACATGTACAATCCCATGCAGGTACATTAATATAACATCGTGTACTGTGCATGTCAATATTAAACACATTAATCACAAAGTATGTACAAATTTATAACATGCATATATGTCTCATTTTACCTTTATAAATAAGTTATCCCACCAAGTTTTTTGACATTTATATATAGGCTTTGCTGCCATATTCATTAAACTTTTAAAAATTTTATTGCACAATATAGAATCAGAAAATGACAGACTCTGTGCAAAGCCTAAATCATTGCTATCAGTTACAATTGCTGTGTGAAAATGGGGATGTTTAATTCAGTGAATATGTCATTAGAAGCACACTAAGCAAACTACAGGATATCAGATCTACTGTCAAGAAGTACCATAGTGGTCAACGATGAAAGACAATAATTACTGGTACAATGCAATTTCAGGACAGGACTCAAATGTGAACTGCAGGCAGCACTAGAGAATCTTACCACAATGACCATTCAAACATGTCTGGCAAGGAATTTTAGAATGCTGCTAAGAGAAGGGGATGCTGTTTCAGCTATCATGGTAATGTCCCCCACCTTCATTAATTGTGCTGGGAGAATACATCTCTTCTTGGACCTCATTTATTAGATGTTTGCCATTTGCTGACCAGAGCATAGTCACTGTTTGGTGAGAAGGTACTTACTTGCTTAAATGGCAAGACAATAGCCCTGTGCTAAACCGTTCAAAAACCTTTGGCGAATTCTAAAACATACGCTTCTATTTGACAAACTGAAACTAATGTAGCATATTATTTAGTGGGAAATTAAAAATTTTAAATTTAATTTTAGGTTTTGGTTTATGCGACGTAATGTTTCGAAGCAAGTACTGGTACATCTAGTATTTCAACAATAATTAAACAACATAAATATCCTCTTCTAAAAGTCATTACTTCATATTTAAAACACCAGTGTAGTTTTGTATCAATGGTGTGCATTAACTATATGATATGCACTTCCACATAGGGATGACGATTTGTACTGCATGTTAACATTATCTCAGAATGCTTGCGCAATCATTTTTATTCTGTTATGAGGAAGACAAATCCGTAAAGGAAGCTCTGTTTACTTCAAAGTATTGAACAATATTACAAATTAAACAAAATATTAATCCAAATACAAATAAGCATCACATGAAATGTTTACAATATTATTAAGGATTCGTTTTAATTGAATAATTTCACATCTTGAAATTGAAAATTAACTCTCCTACTTACAGACTTTATTAGAACTGATTGGAATGCAATGAATCGGGATGATTTTGACTTACAGATAGTACATATATATTCTAAACAATTTAATAATGGATAATGGGATATATAATTTCATTTCTAATTTTTTAAGCATAGTTTAACAATATGAAGCATAATCCACTGAATGCTAAAAGAGCGTAAATGATCATTGCCGCTGTGAAAAGGTTTTGTAAATTTGTCAGTTTAACATTTAGAAAAATTTGCAGTCGCTATAAATGGCATTATAAGTAAATCAATTTACATTTGAATCAGTGTAATTTTATCAGTAATTTTCTATCAATAGTTATCAAGAGTAAAGTGCAATAGAGACTATTCTATACAACTATAGCATAGAGACAAGTGCATTATTAGGGTATATTCCCCGAATAATATAAATTTTTAAGATTCAACAAATGGAATCAGTGACTCATCTGTTTTTGAAAATGGATATCATGAACCAGAGCCAAAGAAGTGCAAGCAACATGGGAATGACAGTATTTGAATGCCCAGTTATGACATTTATTTATCTTGATAAAGCGTCTTGCAGTTGATGCAGAAAACCAAAATGCACATTGCTTATAAATTGGAAATGTGAAACCTGCAATATTTTTTTGTGTCTTGCTAATAAAAGATATCGCTTTCAAAATTTCCACAAATGACAAATTTTTTTATTATTGCTAGTTGAATTAATTGTATTTTCAGATGTTTTTGCAATGTATCAAATATTTTTCTGAATTTCTTTCATTTCCATAATAGTGCATTTTCATGCTGAAATGTATCATACAGATACAAAAAAATCATGTTGAAACTAAAAATTTCTCAATATTTGTAAACAGATACAAAAAAATCATGTTGAAACTAAAAATTTCTCAATATTTGTAAACAGCAATGCTTTATGTTCCCCATCAATGACAATTAAGGCTGACGGAATAAATATAATAAATTATTTGGGTCTAAGACCTCAGCAAATTATGACGCAGTTTGAGTGATGCAAAATAGTGAGATAATTGAGCACAACTATCAACATCAACATTCTTGATTCATCTGCATTCGATGAATTTGAAGATAATAACACTGCGTCATATATCAGCCTATTGAATGAAATGGTAATTAGTGTAATTACTCAAATCGTTAGCATATATTTTCAAAAGCAACGGTTTTAAGAATTTCAATTATTCAACACCTCTTTCATTTCAATCCAATTTGAAAAAGTATCATTAAACTTAGCATTAAAATAAGCTTTGAGTAGAATTTTGAAATTGTTTAAGAATAAGATTTACAGTAAAATTCCATGATCGGTAGATCTAGACAAACAATGACTGCATATTCGTTATTAGCAATAATTTTACTCCATTTTTCAGTAGCACATAATAAAGCATCGTTAATAGATATTGACTGTTAGAGTAAATATTACATGCATTAAGTGCTCATTCATTTAAAACTTCAAATCGGTGACGTTACAGAAAATGGTCTTTAATTTGGAAAGTTTTCAGCTTCGCATTTTTATATACAGGAGCTATATTTGCATATTTATATGTTCGGGGAAAGGATATTCATTGAAGTAAGCATTGATGAAACAAAGAAGATCGGGAGCAAGTACACATTTATCTTTAGAAACTAAGTTATTATACACAAAAATTCAGGAGAGTTGTTTCTTAAATTGTTAATAAATCTTTTTGTTTAAAAGATTAAAAAACAAATTAATTATTGATTAATTAACAATTTGTTTTTAGAAAATGAAATTGTACATTATTCTGATATTTTTATTTTCAATCATCATGTTAACTCCGTCGATATGTGAAGATGGATTTAGACATAACTTCAACCAGAGGAACGTTCTCAAAAGAAATTTCCGTTATTTAAATGGTAGAAAGGGAGAATATGAATTTTATACAGTTTAAATGATTTTGTAGAAGGATATATTTATTCTACTGATATGAACTAATATTATTATTTAAGTCTTAAGATTATTTATTTGTATTAATATATATATATACAGGGTAAGCCATAAGTAACTTGATATTTTAATTAGCCACAAAAATAAAAATAAAAACAACCACAAAGTCAAAGTATATTTTTTATAATGATCAATACATGGGATTTATAAAAGTTAAATTAAATGTTCAATCGCGCCGCCATTGTTTGCAATAACCATTTCACATCTTTTGTGCAAATTTTCTACTGAGCGGCGAAGTTCATCAACGGATATTTCATCGATTTCTTTAATGATCTTTTGTTTCAAGTCATCTAAATCATTGGCCCGACACAATTGTGTTATTTGGTCATTTGAAAATCCGCATCGTAACATGCAAAAATCACTACATCCTCAAAAAGTTTGTGTGTGGATGGCTTTTAGTGCTAGATACAAACTTACACCGGTATTTTTTGATAAAACTGTAAACCAGGAAAATTATACAAACCTTTTAAAGGATTCGGTTTTTCCTGAGTTAAAAAGAAAACGTAAAATGCGATCTGTTATCTTCCAACATGATGGAGCGCCTCCTCACTTTTCGGTCTTAGCTCGTGATTTTATCTCAAGTCAGCTTCCAGAAAATCGTGTGATAGGAAGAGGCTACGGAGTTCCATGGCCTCCCAGGTCGCCTGATTTATCGCCTTTAGATTTCTACCTGTGGGGAACTTTAAAGGCACGAGTTTTTCATTCATATCGGGCCAATGATTTAGATGACTTGAAACAAAAGATCATTAAAGAAATCGATGAAATATCCGTTGATGAACTTCGCCGCTCAGTAGAAAATTTGCACAAAAGATGTGAAGTGGTTATTGCAAACAATGGCGGCGCGATTGAACATTTAATTTAACTTTTATAAATCCCATGTATTGATCATTATAAAAAATATACTTTGACTTTGTGGTTGTTTTTATTTTTATTTTTGTGGCTAATTAAAATATCAAGTTACTTATGGCTTACCCTGTATATTTAAGTATTTTTGCAATTACTACTGTAACAAACCTGCCTTTAAATTACTTGAAACTATAAATCTCGTAGAACATTTAATTTCCTTAAAAAGCTTACTTGAGATGTTTATTAAATATAGTAATAATAATAAACTAAAATTTAAGAATGTGATAGATAATAGCTTATTAGTATCTTTGCAAATTCAAACCAGCTGGCAAGTTGTACTCTAAATCTAAAACCGAATAGCGCTTAGGTGATTGATTCATCTGCAATAATAGTAACGAATTTAGCATTTCTGATTTCTTCTTTTATATGTGATTGTACAACTTCAAAGCTACAATCGATTAGGTAATTTTGAATTTCAGCGCTCGTGCTCTAAAACCAAATCTATAATTGTAAAATAATTGCCTTTCCTTAAAAT
>CABFPE010000086.1:1522326-1548228 GCA_900660155.1 Hofstenia miamia
GTATATATATATATATATGAAACTTTCGTGGAGTGCTGAGAGGATAATTATTCTGATTTGAGAAGAATAGGCTTACTGAAAAGATTTCAATTTCAAAATAATTGCAAGTATTTTTTCCAATTACCATTAATGCCTAAATTCTATATTGATTTGCAAGAAGACCTCTTTAAATACCGCACCCCACATCAAAAATACTTTATCTATACGTACCTTAATTTTTTATGTTTGAGCCCTTACCTGGGAACAAACGTTTTCCTGCTCCTAAACTATATCAAGCGTTTTCTGTGTACTTTTGAACACAATTCATGTTCATTATGTGACCTTTTTTAAACATTAATCAAGGTTTGGTTTTCAAGGTCTTGGATTAGTCTTGTGCCACCCCAAGACTACGTTGCTGTCGAACCAATGGTAAACCTAAAACACATGTTTATAAAAACCAGTCCAAGTATTCCGAACCCGAATTCAAAACAAAGTATTTAAAAAAATGCATATATCACGTTACTAGAAATAAATCTTGGTTTTCCAAATCAACATTACAAAATATATTTTTAAAAATCACCAAAAATAACTATAAATTTATATAAAATTAACACTATAAAGATTTTTGATAATAACTTATAACAAACTATTTATGTAGTTTACAAAATCTCCTTTACACATTAAAAATTATCATTTCACAGTTGATCTTCCATGTATGTTATCTATTAACTAAAATTATTCCACGAAAAATACCACACTCCTTTCAAGCAAATAAAATTGAGCGTTCTCTGTTTGTATGCGTGACACTGCACATCTTGCTACAGACTGATTGACCTAAGATTGCTAAAACGTTTTTTTAGAAAATAAGCGCGATATTCGATTGTTGACTAATTATGAATTTCGCACAAGCCGGCATTTCCAATTTATAAGATTCCAATAAATTTGATATGACTTTATTGTAGCTCAACTCTGCACTCAATACCTAGCTTTAACCGATAATAAATTTTTGAACCCAATGTTTCCCAAGACACAAGACCTACCTTGGATTCAATTTTAATCATTTTTGTAATAAATTCTTGCTTAAAATTCACATAAATGAAATACAAATAAAAATAATGCATACCCTATAAACCGGGTGCACGTGTCCACAAACCATAATTGCATCTAATGAGTTTTCTAAATCTGAATCGTCTTCGAATAATGCCACGAAGTGAAAAAAACTAGTGAAAAGACTACTGACAATATTAACAATATTAAACCATCTCGGTAAGGGAGGGGTGATAAGGAGGCACCCCTCCTGATAAACTGTCTTATACCATTAATTAGAAAGAAGATTTAACCCTGCTATTTTTCACTTTACCTAAAACATTGTTAGCAGCACAAATGTCTAAAAATAAATGCCAGACTCATTATTTTTCTAGTTATGCACATTTTTTTAAATATAGCTAGTATCGATAAAATCACTTCAAAACATCAGATCAGGATAGCATCGCGTCAATCATTTCTCAACGTGTTCTGTTTATCATCCACCATCTGGTAAGTACTGGTTGATGAAGACTAGGAATTCCTTGATTTTGAAACTGGGCGAGCCGTGTTCTATTCTTTACAGTTGCTAATTTTGTCCATGAGGCCAGCCTGTCTATTGTTGGAAATGTTACTCTTACCAATTCGGTGGTACATTAAATGAATCAGACAAGTTCCTATACTACTCATATGTCTAATTACCTTCAAAGCCATGCATTGATGTGTTAGGTGAACATTTTCTGCCTTAGAAATACAAGCAAGGGTTCAACAAAGCTCATTAACATGCAGAAATGTTCAAAATTCCATCATTTTAACTAGAACAATGTTTTTTTATGTTTTGAAATGTGAAATTATCTTTTTCCCTGTAGTTTATACAACTCACAAATGTATTTAACATTTGTTTAATGCATTAAAATATTCTAGAACATACACATATAGATATATTTTTATAGTAATGACTAATGACTAGTTATTTGAACACCTTCTCCATGTGGGAGACATGGGAATCAAAAACAGTATATGTTTTCAATTAATGCTAACATCTCAGGGGTAAAACACCTTTAAAGCATATTTGTAACATTATGTTTACAATTACTGCTAATGTATGTTAGAGACTTCAATGCCTTTAAACGATATTTGTTATAACATTTGGTCATTGCTATAATTCTATCTTGTGTACACACATAACACATATTGCAAATATTAGCATAGCATGGTTAATCAAAACTTCAATAGAAATTGGAGATATAATCATACCATTATACAAAGGAGAGATATTAATTAATTAAATGATCAGATGTAACAATGCATTTCATAATAATAATAAAATTTATAATGCATAGCTGGGTTTTCTATTGTGTCAATCATTCATTAAGAAAAATGAATTATATGCTATTATTAAACACAAAGCCTTGGAGGGTTAAATCAATTATAATGCTAGATCAGATATATTCAAACCACCATGTAGAGATACATATTTAATAATTACTAGGGAATGTGGGTGTGCATCTGATCATTATATCTAGTAAAAAGTTAATAATTCACTAAAACAAAGACCTATTAGAATTTCAACCATTCATTGCAAAAAGGAAAGTTCACAGTAAATTTTAGCCATGGAATTATATATTTAATGAACAAAACAGCAAAATTCTCAAGTGAAACAAAAACATTTTTTAATTTTTATAGAAATTGTGCAGGTAATATATTTGGCAACATAAATCTTGTTATAATTTCAATAACAAATATCATACTAACATTGCTTAATTATGGAAATATGCTAAGATTATGGAAAGATATATCAAACACAACTAATGCTAGCTATGAACACAACATATACACTGGAAATCATGTTTTAATGGTACAAATCAATATTATAGAACCTCAATTTGTTGGAAGCACATGATTACCCTTATTGGATAAATGCCTTTTTATAAATTTAAAAAAGGAAAAGACCATTATCCATAAATCTAGACCAAATCAAAATGATTGGTGTCACTTCAGGTAATGACTGGCTCCAGCTAAGTGATGTTCAACTCCAAGCCTTAAAACTGCATGGTGTCATCTAGCTCCACGAATGCAGAGGATCATGCTTCATAGTATGGAGAATCCAAGTTTGCATCTTATCCAATTGCAGGTTGTGGAATAATCAATATTTCTTTTCTCTGAGATTAAACCACAAATTCGTTAAAATATTTATCTGAGTGACAATGTGCCACCTAATGCACTGAACACCAATGGTGTGAATGCGGCATATTCAATTTCTAGCACTATCTGCTGGTATTGCCTTATTTTCTCGGTTTCATGGGCCCTAAAAGTTTCTGCTGCAGTTCTTCGAGCATTGGTGGTTGCACACGGTTGAATACCCTTACATCAAAGAATGTGTGTTGGCCATAGCTCCAGAATCCAACAGCAGACATGTCTAGCGTAGCTCCATCAGTGAGATTAGAAGAGGGCAGAGATTCTGTAGTTATTTGCGTGAGATGATGTTCTTTTTTAACATCAATGCACACATTAAAAAGACTTGCTTATTGCCATATAACAAAAATGACACAAATTGGTGACAGGTCAAAGATTGAAGGCAATGCGTTTTGGACTTATGAATGCATCTACAATTAAGAAGGTATGTTGATACTTTTGTTTCATAACCTATGCATATAATATTTCACGTTTAATCAAGTGTTTTTAAATTTTTCCCTTTAAACTAAATTATACACATTGATTTTCGTTTTTGTCGTGTCGTTTTGGTGATATTTACTGAACATATATTAAAATTGTTGTCATCATCTAAGTATATTATTATATTCCACACTTAATTGAGCACGTTTTTTTAAATTTCAGTTTTAAACTAAATTATGTGTATCAATTTTTGCTACATTGAATATTTTGTTTAATCGCAGGCACTCTAAATTTACTATTTTATAACTAACAACTGACTGAAACTATAAATTACGCATAGATTTGCGTTTTGTCGGGAGATATACTATTGCTTTGTATTTGTTTTACAAAATTTCTTAGTGGTTTCTAGCTCTCAAATTTTTTCGTAAATGTTTTTTTAATGATTAATACAAAATATTTATCATATCAATTTATGCACCTCTACTATCTAAACATGCAGTTGATTATTTCATATCAGGGTGCATAAACTTTGTTTTTACAATAAGATTCACTACTATTAACTTTAGCAGACTGATATGGAATCAATGAAATGATTTCACTTCAATAATATTACCATGGTTAGCCTGAACCAATTGATACTTTACATGGTATAAAAGAATTTATTGAATTTGTAATTAATCAACTCACTGGGTCAAAAGATAGTTAAAAGCAAGGCAGTCTGGCGATTTCAAATGCATCTACACACAAATTGCACAGTATGTCACACACTTTTGTTTTTACTGGCTATGTATATTATAGTATTTCACGGTTAACTGAGCGTGTTTTTTACATTTCCGCTTAAAAATGAATTTATGCTATGGGATTTCATACAACTTGTTTTTCATTATTTATATTAAATTACGTTTTTTTCTCAAAATTCTTAGCGATTTGTCTTCTAAATACCATGCGCCTATATTTTTGCGTGTGAATAATACACTATTCACTAACTTTCTTTACCCATTTACATACATTTACACATTTAGAAAGGTTAATGGAAGTATGAGTAATTTTGAATGGATGAATTAATGCATTACTATTATGGATACATCAGCATACAATGTAGTGAATAATCTGTATAGCATGTTTGGGCATCATGATTTCCCATGTCAACTATGAAAATAAATGGTGCTACCTCTGCGTAAATTTACTAGATGCTGTGAAGCTCTGCACAACAACTTATTCTGCACAAAAACAACTCATACATTTTGTTTCATATGTGTGTAATGCTTAAGCACGGAAAATATTTCTTCCATTTTGTATTTTGGTGAAAATGAACTTGCTTTTGTCACATACAACAGACATTTAAAACTATTGATTTATCACGAGTATATTTCATATGCTTATGAAGTTTAGCGGATATTTTCTATATTGTTTGTGAACATTTACGTGTATTTCATATGCCTATAGTGTTTAAGTTTAGCAAAATATTTCTCTATTTTGTATTTGGATATCACCAAAAAATGAGTTTTGCATTTATCAATTATTTTCCCTGAAGCATAGTGTTGCATAATTAAAAACATTTTTACAATGAACATTTCATAACTATATTAACAGAATATAAACTTCGTCAAAAAATAAATTTTAACTCTGTCAAAAACGTTTCTTGTCATCAATTATATCACTTTGCTCCAATCCTAACAATAAAAATAGAAACTTCGTCAAAAAAATTTGTTCAAATTAACTGTCAAAAATATCTCGTCACTAGATGGTGTCAAATAGAGTCATTTCATTACAACATGGCAAATAGTAATGGGTGTTACGAGAACTTCAGGGTGTCTCTTCGTCACCTTCTTCTAACATGCACGTATAAATAATTGAAATTATTACATATAAACCAGAATTTCTGCAGGGATTGAAATCTATTTATGTTGTTCAATTGTTTGAACAATCAGCTATTATCTACTTGGTCTTGGCTATATTATATAACAATATCTATAGAATTAAACACCCAATCAAATTCGTTTTGTAATTGAGGTGTTGATTATAGTATTCAAAGTGATTGAAAAACAATTCCTATTAAAATTAATTGATGATGCACGTCTGATCACAATTTCATCAAATTGATGCATATCAAAAAAATGCTCGTCTGAACACTCCCAAATTTTGATAGATGTATCAAACAAATATGCATCAAAAAGATGCTCGTCTGAACACACTTAAGTAAGGTAAATATGCATTTGTTGGCAAAGGTTCTTTCTGAAAAATTTTGAGTGGTTTGTTACTGCAAAAGGTCTGTATTTTAAGCAATTAGGAGGATCAAGGTTTTTCAAATTTGAAATATGTGCTCGTTTTAAGCATAAACAAAATTTTGATGTGTGCACAGCAAAGTTTATTATGAACAATAAATGTAGATGAATTTGTTAAAATAATGGAATGCCAGAACTCCTGCTTTAGAATTAAAAAGAAACATAATCAGCAACATGTTTCGCTAAAATATTTAGCATTATCAGACATGAAAATTTTACCATAACAAAAGAAATATCGAATTATTTAAAGATCTGTGATTATCAATTTATTTATAAAATATTATTTATAACTAAAAATAAGAGTGGTATTTTCAATATCGGTTATGAAATAATCTATCAGTGGATCCAAAACAATTTACTAGTAAATTCAAATTATTTTTAGAAAATTTGACTAACGATAAATGGTTTTCAGAAACTTCCAATTACAAAAGTTGAAATAATCGTAGGTTTACCTCCCGCCCACGAGTAATACCCGTGCAATAAAGCTAATTGACAAATGTTTAAGCTAAATCAAATAAATATGGTATGGTTTTGGTGTGCATATGTACACCAGATGTCAGTCAGAATTGTATATTGCTTTAATTATTTAAAAACAGATAGATGCATTTAGCATATAGAATTTTGCAGGTTATTGTTTTCAAAGAACAATATTTATAGAACTCCCAATCCAAAAGGCATTAGAAAATCCCACCTAGCCCACAAACCCTCACACAGCACAACCTACATTACTTTATAAATTTTATAATAATAAGCAAAAATCAAACTTCTCAAAATTGAACTAAAAATGCAAAATAGGACAACCCACATTATATATAAAAATAATACTTTTTGAACGTGACAGACGCTAATATATAAGCAGCCACCCAATGGCGGGCCTTCCACCACAAGTTAAGAGCATTTGCAATTATAAAAAAAGAGTTCTCAACATTGCGTAACAACGTCAATTTCTAAAAGGCGCAAATTTCAGAAAACATCTAATCGTGGTTGAAATAGATATGCAAGCCGCAATTGGCGAAATTTAGATATCTAGACGAATATTTTTTAAAATCTCTTGCAAAAAATGGTATTGTCGCGACATTCACAGTTAAACATCTTAGTTAAAGAATTGTTTGGCTATTATGCAAATAAGGACCACAGCTTTTTAAAAATAGCGGGGATTGAGCCAGATTGATCCATTCGGATGAATTCCTGCGATACCACCCCCTTCATAGCCCTGCCCATTACACATCGTATAACATTTGCACATACGGAGAAATATATATAATTTCATGCATAGCTGCATAGACATGTAAAGATATGTGAGCACTTTTAGAAATATTTTTCCCTAAATACGGAAATAGTTGCTAAAACATCTATCAGGAATACTAGATAGACCATGTAATATAAATGGACCAACAGAGGTTTAGCACACCACGAATTGTACGTTTTTTGCAAAAACACTACAAAAGTCGCGCAACATGCCGTTAATGATTTAAGCACTATAAAATACAAAATTTTGATAGTGCTTATAACATTTCTCGAGATATTTTTTGCAGCAATAGATTCTATTCCCGAAAAAAACAGAATTGGAGTATTCATGCATAACATTTGCCGGACTGTGGCGATGCAGCCTTGAGCGATTAGATTAGCTGTTACACGGTTTTGCTTAACTTAGAAATATAAAAAAAGTAGGCGATTATATACTATCCTTAATACAAAAAATATGAACTGCATAAGAATGAATGGATTTACAAAATATACACTATGTAAAACAACACACTATTAAATTTTAAAAGAACGCAAATTGGCGAATTCTTTTTGCTGGGTAAATTTCCAATAACGTCAGTTTGATAATTATAATCGAATCGATTGTTTACAAGGACTAATTATTATAACCTACATAGGCGAAACAACTCGGTCATGTATGCCATATAAAAATGAACCTAATGATAAAATCATCCCTTCCATCTTAATCGTGGCATTTCTATTCAAGCAATTATCGCTATCAACAGCGCACACCCACAAAATATATTACATTTTTAATTAATTTCAATTTTTTGGAATTATTTTACATACGTCATTTATTAGAGGCAGGGGTGCAAAATTTCACCTCTACGTATTTTCTTTAATGGAGAACATTAAATATAAATAGTGATATCGCACAGATAAAATGAATCAATGCAATTTTGATCTACTTTTTTGCCAGTGATACAGGTAACTTCTCTTAGCATAGAACATTAATACCCAATGATATCGCATATTGTTAGTACGTTTTTGCTTAAGTCAGCATTTTAAACACAATGTCAGCAAAATATGCGCATTTTATTACCTGTGATACAAATTGTACTGCAAAATACTGTTCTATTCTCCCTTTGCTATTCAAATTGTAAAAAATTGCATCATAGGGACTAAGATGTTTCAAATATTAACAAAAAATGTTTGGCATAAACATATGCTAGTATTACCCTCGGGCAAAATCTCCATTGGTAAAGAAATTGACACAAATTGTTCAGTTAATGGATAAAACAAAATTCCATAAGAAAAAATTTGCGGTAAGCCTTCAGCTTCATAAAACAATGTCAAAATTCAATTGAACATAAAATATAAAAAGGAAATGCATGATAGCATATGCGCAAAATTTCGTAACTAACTGAATTTGCCAAATTCCGTTTACTATTAATACATCTGATGTGACTATTTCTTAGATTGGCAGTCCGGCATATTCTTTGAACCTAAAATAGTTAAAGATTAAATAAATAAATCAACCATTGTATATTTTGCAGCATAAACAATAATACGCTATACAATAGTTGGAGGCAAGATATTCCCTTACTCAAATAAATGTTAACAATTAAATAACTTATTGTTACAAAAGATCTTTAGTAATTCTAATAAATTATATATATATATATATATATAAATCCCCTTAAGACAATGTGTTCAATTGTTCTTGATATTTATTGAGATATGAATTTATATTCAACCATCTTTGTTTATTAAATTAGGCTACTTTTTATTTATCTTAAAATTAATTTGCTCTAAATTTTGGCATAACTTAGCATTGAAGCAAGCTTTTAAAAACTAGCATTCCACAAAATGGAGAATATGGTGAAACTAGTTGAATATGAGTTATTCACAAATCATAATATAGCTTCACAAGAAACAAGCTTTTGCATGACACTCTAAAATGTTTTCAACAAAAATATTTCATTAAATTACATAAGTGGGTCACAATATCAGGGTTGGCCGACTACAAGTTTTTTATCTAAAAAACAAACAGTTTTTTATAGAAAAAAAACGTGTTTTTTGTTTTTTATTGTTTTTTATTGTTCTCACAGAAAAAAATGTAATCGTTGAAAAAACTTCAATTAATTGAAAAAAATTACGTTTTTTTGTTCGACTGTCGATATGTAAAGGCAAGTTTAGAAGCCTTCTCATGACTAAACTGGTTGCGCAGACGACTGTATGTCATGCAGAGTGTTGAAAACTGGCGTTCAAACCCTGCACATGATCCAACAGCGGACACGAGTGATACTGCTATTTCGCAGTTTTTCAGAAAAACCTTGGCGTACTCCACTCTTCCACCAGGCTACTTGAGAGGTCTCTTGGTAGCTCTCAGTGAATAGATCTGCTGTATATGGGACTTCTTAAGCAATATATGCAACAAGAGCACCAGTAACTGATTCATTAATTGACCTGATTAAAATCTTTTGCTTTCTGCAGCTCCATTGAATCCAAGTTCTTCCCACAAAACCTATGATCCAGCAAGTTCGCTGCAAGAATGCAGTCTTGCAGGGCCATATCAACTCGTTTGCAGAGAACCTGTTGGAAAGATGTAGTACCTCTGACTTCAAGTCGTACTAGATTTCGAAGCATTTACTGATGACACAGTTATCACGTTGGAAAATTGTTCAAAGCTTTTTTATTGGAAGTAAAACCTCAACCATATCCGCTGATGCTCTTTTGAGTTCTATGTCTTCCATGAATCTATAGACAGTATCGGATGATTTCAATGTTACGTTGACAATACAAGCAATATCCGACCAGCATTTCACAAAAAACTCAAGTGATTCCAGTACCGAGTTCCAGCAAGTCTCTACAGGCAAGGGTGGACGAGGTATGTTCTTCGGCTTCATCAACTCAGATTCTGCATGGTGATTGCGAAGATGCTTTAGAACGCTGACTATCTTGTTGATACATGGTTTATAGTCAGTTGATGTTGTAACGTTAGAGTTCTTCAATAACGTTGACATCTTTTGTTCTTTCTGGTCGTAAATTTCATCCAGTAACACGCCACCCACACGCACCCGAGACGGCACCTTCGCGAATGGGTTGAGCATTTTGAACAAAGTGTCCAGCTGCTTGTTTTCCGCATTCAGAAACGGCGTGTTTGACGAAATGACATACCTCGTAAACTGGAGGTCGATTTGATGCTGCTTACTTGAACTGGTTGCTGGGATGTGCAGGGTACTTTGTTTTAAAACCTTTGCTGCTGGTTCTTCATTTGGTGGTTGGTGCGACGACTGACCTTGACGAACACATGAATGACGTTGTGCTTTCATTCGAACAACAAACGCAAAAAGATTATGACCGCATGTAATGCATTCAGGTAGTTTAGACCCATCTTCCGCCGTTCTTTCCGTGAAAAAAGCCCAAATCGCGTCCTCATTTCGACCCATTGCATCTGAAATAGAATGAAAACTGAATTATTTAAAACAAACAATTGTTTTGTACAAATTTGCACAGTCATTTTTAATGAAAATATTTATAGCAAATTTTGATAACTTGGAACAGCCAAAGAAGCTGTTAACAGCAACTATTTTGCGACATTTTTTGAGTTAATGGACGAAAATCAGTTTTGAAAACCGGAAGTGGGGACATTCCGCCATGTCTCCTCTTGTGTATGCCACTGGATAAGAGATAATAACATTGATCTTAAGCATAGTTAATGTGTATAACCCCATTAAAATACAGTTTTTTCATTTTTTTATGTTTTGGAAATTTGCATTTTCCTATAACTTTGTTTATCATAGTTTAATAATCCACTCCAAAAACAAAACAATTTATGCATAAAAGGGCTAAAATATAGCAAAATATAAATAAAATGTCCTTAGAAACGGAAAAATATCTCTTTGTCCAGCTGCTTGTCACAAAGTTTGCTTTGCAGTGAAATCTCCCAAACTGTTTTGTGTAGAGATGTGAAATTATACATACATGTAGAGAAAGAGTTGCTCTAGTGGATGAATAAAATAGATTTTGATGAAAATGTATAATTACAGAGTTATGTACTTAATTAGTAAGTACGCATATCATAATTTATCATATAAGCTTTCTGTGAGAAAATATTTTTCTTCTTATGCATTGAAGGTTTAAAGAAGCTAATTCATCCAATGCAGGTTTTCAAGAGCTTTCATATGATACCTTGGTTGGTAACATAGGGGTTATAATTTTCAAGTTATCGCTGTTTAAATAATATGCAAATTAGCATTAATTATGCTACGCATACTAATTAGCTAATTAGCATAACTGAAAAAAATTTGCGAAAATTTCCCTTTTTAAGTATATTACACAAGATCTGGTGAAAATATTCTCAAATTTCTGCAATTAACTGAAAAACCATCTAATTAAGGGCTAACCACCTTAAATGAAAATCTAATATAAACATGAATAAAAGCAGTAGTAAAAATGGAAACAAGTCGTCTGCTTGCATTGGTATAGAAATTATGTAATGTTATAATATCCGGGGCTTTGTAAATACTTTGAAAATTGTATCAAATGAAAAGTCGATCATCCATCCTAGAAGTTGCTAAAAGCAAGAAATGGCAAGTTATAAATGCATACAGCCGTAGCCCACAACAAAATTGTGAAATGACTCATAAAGAATGAATATTTATGAGTATTCAAATATAATTGCTATGTTTAATCACTCTCTATCAATGGGGTTTGTTGACTACTTTAGACTGCAATTATTTTTATCATTGACTACAGCAGTCGTCTGAATTCTTTTGCGTTTTGATGGGCTGCTGAGGGATTTGAAAGACATTGAAAGTGTGTGAAAAACGCAGATTATATGACAATATAGGTTAATTTTATGTGCTGTTTTAAACAGCACTTGTTTGCTGTAACAGCCTCGTACAGGGGTTTTTGCAAAAACATCTACATAGAGGGACAGGAGCCAATTCTTCCATTGTACAGATAGGGACTTGGGTTTTTGCCGAAAATTAAACTTTATCGATTAATCGCCTAAAAATATTTTGCATGAAGGTAGAGATTACTGAAAGACTATGTCCTACAAAAAACTCAGGAATGTATGTGGAAAAATCAGCTTATATAATTATGTGGAATATATATATATATATATATATATATATATATATATATTGTGGCATCGGCACTTAGAGAGTGCAGCGATCAACAGACGAATACCACAAACTCGCGCTAGAGGTTTACAAGATCGATGCTCTGCTCTCAATCTCCAGTTCCCGCGTGTTAAGATGCTTACGTCAGCATTCTTATTTTAGTTCTGCCGTTAGGCAGGTTGTTGTGCGCTGTTTTTTACATTTGTATACATATAGGGCAAACGTGTGCACAATCGATTAATAAAATTTTGAGTTCATGCAGCTCGGTCTAATTTATTACTATTTATACAAGTTAATTAAATGATCCGGAGCAGCTAAACTTCCGACGGAGATGAGGGGGGCTGCACGGTGTGCAATTCAGCTGTAGGTAGCTCGGCTGTCTTGGGATATCGCGTAGACCCATTCATTTCTGGGGTTTAGTTGATGCAGAGATGCCACGTATATACTGTTGATGGCTACTAATATATCTCGCTTCGGCAGTCATTGCCATTTAAATTGGAATGCCCCCTTTGAGCGTCAGTCTAGATGTAATAACAATGTGCACGTCTGTATGTCAATCTACAATCCTTCGCTGGCACCAAGGTTGCCCATTACTCTAACTTACCCGCTGTACTGTGCAGCTATGAGATATCTTGCCTACTTTATAGTAGTAACTACGCTATCACTTAGTACCCTACAGGTATACTTTAACGTAGATGCTACAATCAAAACAGATTACTACAAATTAGTAGCCGCAATGAACGACCACTTTGATAACGAGTGCACACAAAAACAATACAGAATGCAGCTCTACACATGTCAACTCGAAAAAGACGAAGACATCATAGACTACATCTACAAAGTAGATCGCCTTCTTGGTCTATCACAAGAAGAGCATCGCTATTACCCACAGGACTTATACTCCTACGTTCATGCAGGACTACCAACAGCAATAAAGTCAAAATTCGAAAACAAATGTGACATCAACACTCTCATCAAAAAAGCAGTAAATATACAATGGAAAACAACGAAAGAATTAATCACCAACGCAGCACACAACCACTCTCGTTTCAACCGCGCCAAAATTTCCAAAATAAAAAGCTATTGAAAACAAACCTACAGATTTTCCTTTTGTAAAATGCAAAAAATGCGGAGAAAAAGGTCATCTAAAGCCAGACTGCAAAAAGATAGCATACCTCATTAACGAGGATGGCTACTACACAGCAGAAGACTTTTAAAATTTGGAACAAGTCTTTTGGGCTTCTTATTTCTCTATTTTTACAGAAACACACATGATTAATTCTATTGAAATTAAATATCTCAGTTTCAGTATTTAGCAATGACTTCGTGAATGCATATATAGTACTGTTGTCAAGAATGTCAACAATCACTATTATATTGTTTCTGTGAGCTGCAAGGCTTCTTACATTTAAGTAAAGTATTTCTAGATTGTCTCTATCTTTTCAAGCTCACTACAATCATAAAATTTAGGCCATGGGCTAGTATCTATGTCGCCTGCTATTAAAAACAATGTCACTAGAATAATGGATATCAAAATACTTAAAATATGGCAAAATACTTTTACAAATGAGTTTTAAAATTAGTTTAAAAATTGCAACGGATTTTAACAGACTTTTTAAATGCGATTTTTTACAAAACCATCAACACAAATATAAAAATTTTCCTGCCCACTAGCACATAGAAATATTAATAATTAAAATTAGGTCCGCTCTGTACTTTTCCTAAATGTTGAATTAGGTATCTGCTCTGCGTGAGTTTTTTTGATGATCGATTGTAGCATTGCACGATTTTTCTTTGCGATTGTTGACATCAATATTAACTTAATCTTTGAAGGAGAGTTCTTATGAGTCGCTTTAGATAATGATTTTCTGTGATACTTGGACTTTTACTCTTAACTGCTGCTCAAAATGAATAGCTTAGCCTTATTGTTTTCGTTGAAATTGAATAGCATAGCGACCAAAATTTAGCTTAATCTTTATAACAACAGAAAGACCAACACGAGAAAGATGTAATCCGTCATATGAAAGTAGTTCTGAATCAATAATTCTTTGTTTTTCAATAAAATCGTCAAACACTTATATTAATCCTAAGCTGCTATCATCAAGACAAAGCGCCGCTATAACATTGCTGTCCTTCTCAATAATTTTATAGAAATTCATTTTCTTGTATTTTGTAATGGGTGTAATTTCCATTCCTTTTTTGGTTGAAATTCTAATAACTCAGTTTTGAACTTTGTTAAACTATCTTCACTTTCTGAAAACAATACACCAACTAGACCAGTATTTATCACTACTTGATTGATATTTTGCTTTGGGTACTTTTCAACTATCTTACAAAGAACTTCAGTGTTCCTTCTGCTATATGAATGTATGCAGCATTGCTAATTTTTTTACTAGATTCTGTGGTTTGACATGTCTCAATATTGAATTACTAACAATAAACATTGAACTGAAATGTCTATCGAACAAGTATTTGTATCAATGGTTTCTGTGATTACTTTGGTGTTTTAAAACGAGTGTCATCAATTCCATCATTTTGCACGCCAAGGCTTAGAATTTTGAACAATGTTATTAACGTCCCGTCTGCTTCTTCTTTATTTAATTTGGACAAAAAGCTGAAGAAGACTAGTTTTTGATTATGAAAGTATGTAAGATTTTGCTTCATCTTCTATTGTAACGCTCTTAAAAATGTCATTTTTAAGTTTATCAGAGAGCGAAGTTGAAAACAACCAACACCAGCACCGGCGCGTCGATTGGGCTGAAGAAGGCTTAGCCCCATCATTCAAATCATAAGCCCCATCCGATAAAATTAAATGAGTACACAAAAAATATACTAATATTTAATTTTACTTTTTCAGTGACACATTTAAAAAACTGTTTGACTGTTTGGTTGTTATATATAATTTATTTAATATAACAATTTTGACGAAAACATTTTAACCATTATTTTTATACCGCTTACAAGGTAAATGAATTTTGATAATACTCTATTGGATAGTGAATATAACTATGTATAAATCAATTGAAATATGTTTCACAGTGAACTAAATAATAATTGTTTGGAGTAGCCATTATTTATTTTGAGTTATTTTGGTTATGATTTTACTTCAAATAATTAATTTTACTTAACTATTAGTTGATTTGATTTTGATTAATCTTTATATCATATGATATTAAAAGTACAAATTTTTTTTGATGCACCTACTAAATTTTAAGACCTTTATTTTTAGAAATGTCACTTCTTAACTACTTTCAAAGATCAACAACCTCTAAATCACAAAATTCGCCTCATTATGTGCCCACTGATTTATTAGACAATAAACCAAGTCAGACGATCTTACAATATCCTAAAACCTCTTTTGGAAATCAGGAAAGGCCATTAAATTCACGTTGGTACTTGGGAAGACCGTGGTTGAAATACTCACAAGAATGAAATGCAGCGTTTCGTTATTGCTGCAGAAAACAAACAGAGGTGAATTTGTGTTTCCAATTAGTGGTTTCAAAAACTGAAAAACTGCATTTGGAAAAGAAGAAAGGATTTAATCCTCAGGTCATATTAAATCAATGAAAGTTTGGAAAGAATTACAAATGAGAAAGGATAAAAATCGAAAAATTGCTTCATTGTTATCAGAAACGCAACTTGAAAAAAATCGCTATTATCCGAGTAGCATCTTAGATGTTCACAAGTTTTTGGTAATGACAAACTTCCCTTTAGAGGTGATTCCGATTCATCAATTCTTAACAGTTATCTAGAAATTAATGATATTCAATCAGTTTATGCGTTTGTTTGAATACACTTTATTAAAGGATGGAAAACTTTGTGATATTGTAAAGACAATTCCAAAAATTGCTACTTATACATCGCACCAAATTCAAAATGATATTATTTCACTAATGGCAGTAATGGTGCAGGAAAAAATAGTTGAGAAATCAAACTCTTCTGATGTACCCCCTTTTCACCCTAAAAGTTGATGGCACTAAGAATGCTACTGGTACTGAAAATATATCAATTGTAGTTCGAGCTGTTAAAGATGCTATTCTATTTGAACATCTTATATCCAAAGAGACGACTTCAGATTTTTGTGCAGAGGCAATAACAAATGTTATTCTTAATTGCTTAAAATCCTTGAAAATTAATCCAAATCGTATAATATCGCAATGTTATGATGGGGCTTCAGTCATGTCGGGTAAACATGGTGGAGTGCATGCTAGAATCCAAAAGCATTTAGCAGTGGCGTAGATGAGATGAAAATTCTGGGGGGGGGCGAGATCGGAGTATACTTAAATAAATAAATATATATATATATATATATATGTACTTGATGTAAAAAATTACTTAACTTTGATTGTACACCAGACATATCCAAATGTTAATCCAATTTAACTATATTCCGAACCCTGATAGCTGATCAAAAGATTCTAGATAGACATCTACCGACAATAAGTGTTATTTGTTGCAAATGACTTTATCTAATCTTTTCTATTACTATTGTTTGGGATATTATCGGACTTTGGACATTAAATTCCATTATTCATATCATTCATGGTCAAATAAGCTGTAAAGTAAATAGATACTGTAATCTTTTCAACTTCAAACAGTGATAANCCCCCCCCCAGAGCTACGCCACTGGCAGTTAGGAAAATCAATTCCCTATATTTATTGCCATAACCACAAGCTGCACTTAGTTATCATACTTCCATATCAGAAAAAAATAAGGTAAAACAGTACTTTGAAACTTGTAGTCTCTATATAACTTTACAAGAAGCTTTACAGTGACTCAGTTATACACAGGTACAAAGTTATCAAGATTAATGGATCAGAGATGGGATAGCCACTACAAAATAAACAAAAATGTCTTACAAAATTATGAAGCAATAATAGAACTTTTGAATACTTGCATCAATAATTCACATTCTGCAAATATTTCTATTGAAGCAACAGGTTTATTAAGTAAGATTCACAGTTCAGATTATTAAGAATTACCGAAATGTTGACGAATTTAACAAAATGTATGATGAAAATTTCAATGAAGAAAATATAAATGTAAATTTGGTGCCAACCAAAAAAGGAAAGTAAATCTACAGGAAGAATTTCGAGATGCCGTTATAACAGATATTATTTGAATAGAAGCGAAGATGAAGTTACAAAAACTCGAATTCTAAGTTTATATAATTCTATAATAGACAGAGTAGTTGAAGAAATTGAAGCTCGGTTTAATCATGATAAAATTGTTATTGAAGAGTATTCAGTGCTTGACTTTAGCGGATAGCGATTTGTTTTTAGAAATAGATACACTTGGAGTAATATCCACTTATTGTCACATTGATGTTTCGAGGTTTAAAAATGAAGCAACAACCGTTTCTCATTTCTTGAAAAACAAATTTTCCGAAAAGTGTTTCAATGCTGATTTAAAGGAAATATCAAAATTTCTCTTTCCATATCGTGAGGCCTTCCCCTTAATTTATAGTTTGTATGCAGGTGCTTTGACGTTTGGGCATCACCAAGCTCATGTTAAGTTAGGTTCAGTACACTGGCTAGAGTACTTCCACCCTACTGAAGAACAATGTTGAATGAAAGAAAAGCTCAACTACTATTGCTCTCACATGAAAAAAGTATAACTAAAAATATTGACAATTCTTTGTTTCTCCGAATCGCCGTTTACAACTGTTTTAAAATCTTTGTCGAGTTATTAAATATATGTTGTTTGTGTTGATTTTGAATAATTCATTAGCCCCATTCTAAACTTAGTCAGCCTCATTTAATAATTTTGTCCAGTAATTATCTAGTTATTAAAGATTGTTTTAGGTCGCACCCTTAAAAATCACCCTGTAGTTTTAATACAAGATCTTACCTGATGGCCTTTGCAGTAGTTCAGCTTCAGTAGCTAAAAAATTGGTAAAATACTAAAAATACAAGCATAACTGTTCTAAAATAAATGCGTTAGATATATAAGTAAAGCCATGTCATCCAACAAAAGCATCAAAACTCACAGATCTAAAATGAACTATTCTGTAAACATTGAAAATAAGCACAAATACCAAGTAGAACTGATTTATTAAATTTATAAAATTTTAACAAAAAAATACAAACGATTTTGACAGCGCACTGTTAAAAATAGTAAATGCAGCATTTTGGAAATTCTAGAATTGCGCTGGATGAAGCATCCTAGGTCAAAAATACTGTCATCTGCTGGCAACACCTGTAAATTTTTTGATTATCTGTTGCCTGCTTGCAAATTTGAGCAAATTATAAGCAAAGGATAAACCAAAATGTAACTTAAACTGTTGCAATGAGATGAGGAAAACATGCTATAACAATACTAAAATCAAAATTCAAATATAGCCTGAATCCATCATTGTTGAAGATAAATCTGCGATGGACATTCGAAAATCAGAGCTGAGAAACTATATGCTCACCGAGAATAACAGCACAGCCACAAGAAGAAACCAAATGATAAAGAACTAAGGGAGACTTGAGCCACCGCTATGGCCACCACAGGTGCGATCCATACTACAGAGAACTACAGGGTTATTTAGAAGTAACAGTACAACTATTAAGCAAAGACGGGAAATTGTAAAGCAGGTATTGGATTAATTTAGAAACTGTTTTAAATTGGATCAAATGTACTAAATGCTTTAGTAATTAAGTTAATGAAATTTATTAAAAAAGTAAATTGATAAATCCCCATACCGCCATCTTAATGCTATTCAAATTTAATTTGTTCAACCAAAATAACTGTCAGATTAGTACACCGAAAATAAGCCGGCTTAGTTACATTTCTCAGTCATCAGCTCAGTGGCGTAGCGTGCATATTTGTACCCGGAGCTTGATTTATCTTATATTTAGTTCATTTTATATTTTCTCAATCAATTTGACAATAAAAAACGTAACAACTAAAATTCATTTAAAAAATTTAAAAAGAGAAAAAGAGAAATGGTATTGTGTTTTGCTTCTCAAAAAATAGAAGAAACAATAAATGAAATACATATACAGTAGCAGCATTAGGCCAGACAGTGATGTGATGTGATGCTGTTGCTTCATGATTCATTGCTTGGTTTGCACATAGAGCTGATTTCGAACTTCAAAAGTTATGCATCATTGCAATATCAAAATAAATAAATAATCTATATTATACATTTTTCAAATATTAGCTAGTAATTTTTCCAGTAGTTCACGTTTTTTGCGCACTTCATTATATCGCGTCAGCCTCTCCTACGCTGCAATAGTTCATCGAATTTTAACTCGTCAAATGAAAGTCTATCCCTATCAAATTCAATTAGTGTACTCTGCTAGGGATCACGATAAAAAATGATGGTTACTTTTGCCAATGAAATGATGCAACGTAACTCTTATGATACAAATTTTAGCCATAACATTCTTTGGACGGACATACAAAGCAAATTTTTCTCTCAATGGAGAAGTGAACACTTGGAGCAGTAGTATTTGGGCAATTGACCACCCCTATTTTCGAGGACGATTCTGCAACAGTAGTTGCAAAATTTGATCGATACTGTAAAATGTTGGATCATCATGTCATACCGCAGCTGAAGGCTAAGCGTTTTTTCTCGAGGACTATTTCCAAATATCATGGTGCAAATTGCACGAAGAAGGAAGAATTTGTTAAAGCGTTATTTCGGTGAGTTCACATGCACTCGGCAAACACATAGTCCTGACCAAAAGGATGTGATTATTGGTTATAATGATATCTGAAAGTCTCTGTTTATGCTTATCCTCTTCCTGTTAATTGCATCGAACTGAAGGAAAGAATGCCTTTGGCATGCAATGAATTCCGCAAAACATGCTTCAGCCTCCTGTGGAAAAGGACGGTGAACATTTGCTTTGACGTTTTGCCTGGTGCAAGTTCGATACTAATGTATGATTTGATTTGAAATTATAGGCTTGGTGCATAAGTCTTTTCGTTTTTTTATTTAAATTTCTAAGCCTACAATAGTATCTTATTTTAACCTTATAGGCATATTCTATCTCGTGTAATATCTACTAGTTACTACTAACTACTAATCCAAAAAACTAATCCAAAACTGCTAATCCATATTATTGATTTTTGCAATGGAATTTACTCAAAGCGATGTAAGGAAGTTGATTTACTATGGATGGATTCGGGGCTTAAACGGTGTGCGTATTGCGGAAGAGATCAATGGTGCCCTCGGAGATTCTACGGTGACAGANATAAGTCTTTCCGTTTTTATATTTAAATTTCTAAGCCTACAATAGTATCTTATTTTAACCTTATAGGCATATTCTATCTCGTGTAATATCTACTAGTTACTACTAACTACTAATCCAAAAAACTAATCCAAAACTGCTAATCCATATTATTGATTTTTGCAATGGAATTTACTCAAAGCGATGTAAGGAAGTTGATTTACTATGGATGGATTCGGGGCTTAAACGGTGTGCGTATTGCGGAAGAGATCAATGGTGCCCTCGGAGATTCTACGGTGACAGAGAGAACATGCCAGAATTGGACAAAGCAGTTCAAGGATGGTGTTTTCAATTTTGAAGATAAGGATAGAGATGGCAGGCCACCAACTGAGAATATCAAAGACAAAATTGAACAACATTTGGTGGAGAACAAACTTGCAACATCTCGCGAAATAGCTGCTGCTCTCAACTGCTCATATTCAACAGTACTTCGGCATTTGCATAAAATGGGCAGGAGGTATTTAGTGTGCAGGTGGGTGCCATACAAATTAACACCTGAAAACAAGAACAACAGGATGGCCATATCAGGACAAAATCTTACAATGTTGGAGCGAAACAATTTCTTGAATCAGCTAATTACTGTGGATGAATGTTGGCTGTTCCAAGACAATGAGGGAAATCGGNCCCATGTGATTATTACCTCTTCAGTCCCATGAAAGCTGCTCTTAAAGGAGCCAACTACAAATCCTCAGAGGATGTGATAACTGTCATCAAGAACTGGTTCAAGTCTAAAAACGAAGAATTTTTTCGTCAGGGAATTCACGCTTTGCCAGATAGATTGAGAAAATGCATTGCATCCGGTGGTAATTACTTTCAACGTGGTGAAGATGATGACAACTCATGAAGCAAAGAACATAGTTTTGGTTTCATGTTCTTGTTAATACATTTGTTCAATTATTATTCTTTGCAATGCATTATTGACTGCTTTAATTAAATTTAAAAAACGAAAAGACTTATGCACCAACCCTATAAATCAGAATAAATTTTTATTTGTGTAATTTTAATAAATTTAATTAAATGAATTACTAAAGCGTTTAGTACATTTGACCTAAAATAAAACAATTTTTAAATAAATTCGAAAGTATGTTTTACTATTTCCCGTCTTTGTTTAATTATTGTTGTAACCCAATAAGCTGTGTTACTTCTGATAGTTCGCGCTACCAACGAGGGTAGAAAAAAACTTGGGTATTTCGAGTATAAACCACATAGATTAATCGATAACGATGATTTTGAGCCCTCATACGTTTTTTTCGCAATTGATTTGACGAAGTTATGGCGACATTGCCGTTTCAATGCAGAATGGGCCTAAGAGTGCATAAGTCACTGTTTTTTTAACGGCCTGTTGACTTATATGGATTATTTAATCCTCTTCTACTCTCGTGGATATATATTTTGCTTGACATTTGTATTTTAACGTAGAAGTTGTATTAGTTTTTCCATCATTAGACATTTAGATGTTGTAATATTTCAATTTATTGTTTTTTAGAATATTTCATCCATTTTTACTCCATAAAACATTTGGGACAGTGTAGGAGCCATCAATTTGACAAATGAAGAATCTAATACATCATCAGAAAGTTCGGAACGAGTTTTATTATTGGTCAAAATATAGGGCTTTAGCGAAACAAATCTAGTTTTAAAATATGCAGAATACCCTCGATGGTGTCGCGCATTGTGAATAACCCTGGATAAGAGTAGTTAGCAAAAACAACACTGTGAGCAACAACAGGACCAAGGGGGTTTTCAGCCTGAAAATAAAATCAACAGGTGTCTGTATGAGTTAGAGAAATTGAAACGACACTTGAAGAGACAAAACTGTGTGCAGTGGCTACCACTAAACAGTTTAGCGGGGGAGTATGCTCAGAGCGAGAAGGGCTAGGTAGTCAATCATCAAGAGGAGTATCAAAATGGTGGAGAATTTGCGCTCATTATCAGGGAGGCGATAATAGCGAATCAAGAAGCCTACAGACCATACATCAGAATCAATGAGTGAAATGGGAATCTTGATTACAGACAATATGGACAAATGAAAAAGAGAATCAGTACTTGGCAGCACGGAAGCGAGGTGATTAAAATCATCTGAAGCAGTGACACAGTTAGCAAAGCGGCCAATATAGATATGAACTTTCAAAGGATGTGGAAGTAAACTAACTGAAACAGCAGGGAGTTAAAAAGTTGAACTAGTAACAAGGATTGGAATGGTTGTCTGTTCAGGTGTAGGTGGCAGTGTAGAAGGGGGAGCAACAGGAGGTGACGAACATGGAGCACGCTAATAGGGAGTAGGGACGACAGTTGAGTCAGCAGCACTGTAAGGGAACACTTTGAATAGGAGGGATGAGACATCGGCCAATAGCTTAGTGAGGGATTTAGCCTCGGTTCCATTGGAAGACTTGAATGAACTGGCCAGGGAGGAGACGGCTTGACGCAGCAGGGAAAGGATGGCGTCCTTTTTCAGTGCACCAACAACAGAGAAACTTACACGTTACTGAGAACACGGAAGTCGGAAATCGAAATCTTAGGAGCAAGCATCATTAGAAAATAATTGAAGTGTATAAATCACAATAATAAGAAGATGTAGTAAAACCTCATAAGTATGGGAAAAATAAGAAGAACGGTAATGTTTGTGAATCCACTAAAACTATGAATTTTTTCAATATAAAGTCATCAATATGTTATTAGCAGCAAATATTACTTACTAGCATCATCAGTACCTTTTAATTCAGCTTCCTTTTCTTTTTCTAAAATAGTGATGAAATTTTCTTGGAAACAGCCAAATAGATGTCTCTTACTGCTTTCGTTCACAGTATTCATGTTTAATGAACATATAGATTTAATAAATTAAAACCCTTAAAAGCTTCTTTCATTTAAAAAATATAAAGTACGTAGAGAAGGATGTATACGAGAAACCCTTTGATATTTTAAATTATACCTTTACTAGCGCAAAATATTTTGAACATCATGGATTTTGTATTACCCGACTCTGCATCACATGATTAAAGCGTATCTGCTTTATAAAAATTTTATTACTTACGAGACAACACAAATTCCCGACTATATCGTAGTACTCTAACATTGCAAAAATTCCTAAAAATGTCAAATGCTAATATATTATTACGAGAACTTGTAAGATTAGGACATTAAGAATAAAATTTAAAAAAAACGATCAGCGATACACTTTTTACTTTATCTTTCCCGATGAACAAATCTGTTCCAGAAATAACTTGATCAATAATAATTTTCTATTTGAATGGATGCGATGTTTTGCTTTGTTTGAATGATAAAAGGTAGATATACAATATTAAAATTTTTTGACAGTTGAAAACTAATATTTACCTAGAAAATATATCACTAATTATAAAAACATGGTGGAACGAGCCCGACTTTTATTGAACGCTTACATTGAACATTTTTAGCAGCATTGCCAGCTCATGAAAGATTTGCGGATCGTTTATTGCATATTGACGACTCGAATTATATATTTTGTGCTCTTGTGTTTGAAAATATTTGCTTATAGTAGTTGTTTAAAGTTGTTCCTTACATAAAAATCGAGTTATATATATATATATATACAGGGCTACATTATATTGTAAAAATTTACTAGATGATTGTAAAGAAACACGGCTGTACATATTTAAACTTTTATTATCAGGTAAAAATTATTCAAACAGTTAAATATCATTCACAAAAGAGATGATTTAAATGTATAGCGCACGATGAAAGAATATTGGCAAATGGGCAATGATGAGATAGAATACAAATAATCACATATAACCAGAACAAGCTTCAACTATTTGGCATAAGAACGACATTATTTTGTAATGAAAGCTACATCATCGATGTAATATAATGTTCGCATATTCTTTGTGCGAAATATGCAGTAAAATGCATGAATGTTTATTTTAATATTTTAAAATAGAAGTGGACAGTTCTAGGAAATTGATTTCTTAAGATTATTGTTTTAAAAAATGATAAGTGAAATGGAATGAAGGGATACTATAACTGGTATTCAAATTTATTTAATGAATATAGACTATGATTAATAGCCAGAAAATAATTCTAAATGATAGAATTCAATTAAACCCATATATAATGATATATTGCGCAACCAGATTAATAGGAAATGATGATGAAATTTCATTAGTAATCACTTCGAAAAAAATAAAAATACAGAAATTTAAACAAGCAAATAATTTTTAATCTAACCCTTTAAAAAGGTGTAAAGACCATTTTGCTTAGTTCCGAGAAGTGCATCAAGAAAGCCATTATAATGTTGTATATTTTTAATCAACCAATCTACTAGATGTTGAGAAGCACAATACTGGGTTCTTTCAGTGGAAATCTCTTCATATATAAGCTGGTTCATATGTCTTCTTAAAATCAAACAAACTTCTCTCGGATCTAATTGATTACAAATTTGATGACCGTAATTAAGAAGTATCTGTTCCATCTAAAACACAATTACCAAATTACACGACTTCAAATATATATATATACAGGGTGATCCAAAAGTCACTGTGCACCTTATTATTAACAGAAATCAGTGTCCGTTGGAGGCACCTCGTGCAGCACTAGTGAATATTTAATCATTCCAGTCCGCTGACTCACCGCCTCGCTGTCTCGTTTGGTCTTTGAGTGAAACTCATCGCTCCCGTTAAAAGACCTCGCACTTGTAACGGTTTTAATTCTGAAGCATGCTATCACTGGAGGAACGCGTTTTTTTGGTCGAGCACGTATTTCGTAGCGGAGGGCATTACTCTGCTGAAGTGAAGCAACAGTTTCAAGAGGCTTTTCCTGATTCTGAAGCCCCACATCGCAATGCCGTATATCATTTAATTGAAAAATTTCGCACTACTGGATCAGTTACGGACGCACCCAGAAGTGGAAGGCCCCAAACTGCAACAACCGAAAAAGTTGATGAAATTAAGGATCATGTGCAGAACACACCGACAACGTCAATACGGAAATGCATGCAGGTAACTAGACTATCATACGGTGTTGTTCAAAGAACAATGAGATAGAAATTGCACCTGAAACCACATACAAAATTCGATGTTAATGAATTGCAGGAAGACGATTATGAAAAACGCGTTACGTACTGCCTCTGGTTCAATGATTTTATCCGTAAAGAAGGTGAAGATATACTGGATATAACATTTTTTAGTGACGAAGCGTGGTTTCATCTTAGCGGCTATGTGAATGGTCAGAATGATCGTTACTGGTCTACAGATAATCCACATCACTTTCACGAGTCGCCATTACATCAACAGAAAATTGGTGTTTGGTGCGCAATGTCACGAAACAGAATTATTGGACCAATTTTCTTTTCAGAGACCATTAACAGTGACCGATATTGTAAGTTGATAATCACCCCTTTCCTTGAGCAACTGCAAAGAAATGAAAAAAACCGCGGATACTTCCAACAGGACGGTGCTACGGCG
>CABFPE010000086.1:1575105-1590602 GCA_900660155.1 Hofstenia miamia
AATAACCTTATACAAAAACGCAAAGTAAATCCAGTAAATTAGTTTCATCAACAAAATGATTGACTACACACTTTTTATAGTAAAAGAATTAACAACAATCAAATATTTAACCAGTACCTGTTAATTCTGCTAATTCCACTTGTTTACAATTCTGAACGTTTGAATTTCTGTTCGTCTGCTGATTACGCAATTCTGTCTTAATTAGCAGTAGCGATCTAGTCTAGTGCCGTTTTGCCAAATCAACTAATATCAAAAATACTGCACTATAAATTTACAAAAATAACTAATTAATCTTATGCATATGTTTTTACAATTAATATTTTATTTTAATATTCAGTCTTGGTTTCTTCTTTCTTTTTTCTCAATTTGACCACATATGCTAAGATTACGATTATGTTACACTAGAATCAATCCCGTGGTGGATTCCAGCCACTACTAAACACAACTTGCCTAGCTGCACATTTAATTAAATAAAATTTCTACAAAAGTACCTGCTGATTTTAAATTTCAAATGATTCGTCTGCCAATATGGCTGTTCATATGTAAGCATTAGTTTGCTCAATTTAATTTGTCAATTATTTCTTGATTGGCTAACAAGTTTTCTTATTTTGAACAATATTAAATCTTAGTTGCATTTTACAAAAATAACTAAAGTTCATTAACTAAATTTTTACAATTAATTTCAATTAATAATCATTCAACGTTATTCAGCTTTAGTTTCTTTTTTGGATGATGCTACACTAGGGTTTTGTTGTAATGCATTTCATTTGTAACTAAAGTTAACTGAGTTTAGTTTTTTAACTTAGCAGATAGGTTTCACTCACTACACCCAAGAGTCAGTGCTTCTTTATTCTTTATCTTAATTAGGACTCTAGTTGTACATGACTCTTTCTGAAGGTTATCTGTATTGGGTCAGCCAAGTGTGGCCACTCTTCCCTAACATGATCTCCTGCTTGCTTTTAACTTTTATTTTGATAGGGTATTATAGTAGGAGGAGTTAGTTATTAATTTGTAGCACTGTTAAATCCCTGCTTTGATTTGAAATTCTTATAGATAGGTTATTAGGACTTCTTGATGATTTGATACCAATGCCACGTAGTGACCACCACAGGACTCTGAGTACATGTATCATTTCATAATTAACTATAACACTGTCAGAGGAAGTGTAATAATTACCAAAAGTTTCAAAGTGCATGTATTGTTTCATAATCAACTATACAGCTGTCAGAGGAAGCTACAATATAACCACCAAGAAGATTTTGAACCTTACAAAGAAGAGATGGAACCTTGTTGTGGCATTAGTTAGAAATCAGCATGCATTCCTACTATTCTATCTTTTTGAGAGTTTAAAGCTGATGCATGGATTAACTGATGCTAAAAATAATTAACTAACTCCTCCTGCCATTTAACCTTTCCTAATAGAAGTTAAAAGAAAACAGGAGGTCATGTTGGGGAAGATGGCCACACTCAGCTGCTCAAATACAAATAACATTTTATAAGAGCTCTAATTAGATTAAGAGTAAAGAAGCCCTAACTCTTGGGTGCAAGTGTTAAACCTAAATGCTAAGTAAAATAACCCATACTCAGTGTGTTCCTAATGTAGAATCAACTGTGAGATGGCATGTTGGAATTGTCTTGCATAAGAGCAGGTCTGTGTAGATGATTTTAGTAGCTGAGATTATGTGGGTATTATACATACTTGTAGGCTGGTAGGAGCTGCTATACAAAACAGTGAAATTCTCCATATGAAAGTGCAAACTTTCAATTTAAAAACATTACTAAGTGTATCTTCTCCACCTTGGCAAGTTGATAGGCTATTTCAATCTTTTCCATGATTTGAGGTGGTTCACCTCATTGACACGAAAAAAATAAATGACTAACAGGTTGTCAAAATTGATGTTGATGAATTCAAATTTCTTTATCTTTTCTTTACTGTTTAGAAACTGGCACAGGTGAGACAGGTTGAAGTCCTCATCAAACATAGTGTGAACAGTACTTTGCCAGTAAGGTCGCACCATGCCAGCTAACATCTTAGAATCGTAACAAATAATAGCATTGATCTGAGGTCTACGCTCTGTGTCTATGACAAAGGGGATCAAGTCGACTGAACAGATCAGATCCTTTGTTAAATGTCCATCACAACCTATTCTTTGTTTCTTCTGATATGTTATCTCTGACTAAACGGACTAATTTCTGAGTAGCAATAAAATACAGACGTAAGATCTCATCTCCAACCTTAGATGTTTTAGCTTTACATTCCTTGGCTTTGCGGGACCTAATACTAGCTGAGTCGTGAGAAGAAGGACCGGAACTAGGAAGGGGTTTTGAGTCAACACAGGGCGAGGTTAAGTTAGACAACTGGGCAAAAGGCACTATATGCTCCTCAGATTCACGCACAGAGAGTTGTCTCCGTGCATATTTGTCCAAGGTCTGCTCCCACTCAGAGAGTTGTCTCTGAGCGTAGTCGCGGGAAGTCTGCTCCTGAGGAGANTACAATATAACCACCAAGAAGATTTTGAACCTTACAAAGAAGAGATGGAACCTTGTTGTGGCATTAGTTAGAAATCAGCATGCATTCCTACTATTCTATCTTATTGAGAGTTTAAAGCTGATGCATGGATTAACTGATGCTAAAAATAATTAACTAACTCCTCCTGCCATTTAACCTTTCCTAATAGAAGTTAAAAGAAAACAGGAGGTCATGTTGGGGAAGATGGCCACACTCAGCTGCTCAAATACAAATAACATTTTATAAGAGCTCTAATTAGATTAAGAGTAAAGAAGCCCTAACTCTTGGGTGCAAGTGTTAAACCTAAATGCTAAGTAAAATAACCCATACTCAGTGTGTTCCTAATGTAGAATCAACTGTGAGATGGCATGTTGGAATTGTCTTGCATAAGAGCAGGTCTGTGTAGATGATTTTAGTAGCTGAGATTATGTGGGTATTATACATACTTGTAGGCTGGTAGGAGCTGCTATACAAAACAGTGAAATTCTCCATATGAAAGTGCAAACTTTCAACTTTGTCTGGGATGGTATCCTGGTACTCTTCTTTTAAGAACATTACTAAGCATATCTTCTCCACCTTGGTGAGTCAATAGGCTATTTCAATCTTTTCCATGATTTGAGGTGGTTCACCTCATTGACACGAAAAAAATAAATGACTAACAGGTTGTCAAAATTGATGTTGATGAATTCAAATTTCTTTATCTTTTGTTTACTGTTTAGAAACTGGCACAGGTGAGACAGGTTGAAGTCCTCATCAAATATAGTGTGAACAGTACTTTGCCAGTAAGGTTGCACCATGCTAGCTAACATCTTAGAATCATAACAAATAATGGCATTGATCTGGGGTCTACACTCTGCGTCTATGACAAAGGGGATCAAGTTGACTGAACAGGTTAGATCCTTTGTGTTAAACGTCCATCATAACCAATTCTTTGTTTCTTCTGATATATTATCTCTGACTAAACAGACTGCTTTCTGAGTAGCAATAAAATATGGATGTAAGATCTCATCGCCAACCTTAGATGTTTTAGCTTTACATTCCTCAGCTTTGTGGGACCTAACACTAGCTGAGTTGTGGGAGGAAGGACTGGGACTAGGAGGAGGTTTTGAGTCATCACAGGGTGAGGTTATGTTAGACAACTGGGCAAAAGGCACTCTATGCTCCTCAGATTCATGCACAGAGAGTTGTCTCCTTGCATAGTTGTCTGAGGTCTGCTCCTGCTCAGAGAGTTGCCTCCAAGCATAGTTGTGGGAAGTCTGCTCCCAAGGAGAGAGTTGTCTCCCCTCATAGTCATGGTTGCTACAGGTGTCTTCTGCTGGGCACTCTCGCTTTCATGAAGTGCCTTCATCTGATTGTCTTGGCATTGTTGATTGCTTCATTTTGGCTTGCAGATTGATTCATCATCATACCAGGTGTCTTGTTGGGGGTTGGTTTTCTGTTTGTTTCATAGTTGCTAAACAAAGATATAAGATTAAGGTCCCATTCCTGGGTATTTAAATGGTCTGAATATCTCTGATCTCTAGCTTTTCATTTAGGCAAAATACGAGTAGCTATAGTGTTGCTACTACTACTGAGGTTACTATCATACTCAACCTGTGTAAGGTCATCCTCCTCACATTCAGTGAGGTTATCATAATATTCTATCTCATTAATGCCATCATCAACAAGAGAAAACTTGTTATTATTGTCAATGACTGCATTTTGTATATCTTTGATTGTTTGTCTAAGCCACTGAAAGTAGGCGACTTTACCATTATCTAATAAGTACCAGTGGTGATCTAACACCTTAACTATTTTAAAGGGTCCTTGCCAATTAGTGGCAAGTTTTCACACTTGGTTAGCATCAGTAACCTGATGAGGAAAGTAAGCAAATACAGAATCTCCATTTTTATGAGGTTCACCTTACAGCTTTTTATCAAAATTTCTTTTCTGGTGAATAACAGACTGATTGGTATTCCAGCAGATGGAGAGGTGCACTTCCTGGAATTCCTGTAGCATCCAGTTCACAAAGTTCTACAAGGCTGGCTCGTTGTAATCCAGGAACATGATCAACAAAGGAGTGCTTGCTTTGTGGCCAAACATGGCTTTGAAAGGGCTCACTTTGGTGGTGGAGTGAATGGTGGTATTGTAAAAAAATTCGACTGCTTCAATGACGCATCTCCAATTTCAACCAGCAGTGCAGGCTAAAGCAACTCTGATCAGTTTAATGATGGTGCAGTTCAGTTGCTCAGCAATGCCATTTGACTGTGGATGGTAAGCAGTGGTGAAATCATGTACAATCTCAAGTTCTTTCATGAGAGTAGACATTAAAGAGTTTTCAAACTGAGGACCATAGTCAGAGACCAAATGCTCCATAGGCCAGATCTTAAAGATCCAGTCTTTGACAATTCTTTCACCAATGACTTTGGCAGTGGTATTGTTGAGGGGAATGAGTCATACATATTTAGTGAAGTGGTGTTTCAAAACCAACAGATATGGAAATCCCTGCTCATCCCTTGATAGTTTTTCAATGTCCATGTGGACCACTTCATTAGTTCTTTTGGCAACCTGACTATGGAGCTCAGTTCTCTGCTCTGGAAAGTGTCCAGCTCCTTGAAGCAGGCATGCTTCACACTTATCAATCACATCTTGTACCATAGCTCTAATACCAATGGTAATGTAACAAGCATGAATTGTTCTTTCCATCTGGATAATCCTGAGATGTCTGCATTCATGGATCTTCTGGACCAGATCTCACTTAAAATACTCTGGGATTGCCATACATTTGTTCTGACTATGCGTCTAGAGGAGTCCAGCTTTGGTAAGCTTCCAATGATAACATTGAAAGTATCTCTTAGTAAAGTCACTGATAGCATGGTCAGGGTGCTTGATCTTAAAGACAATCTCAGATAGGACTTTGTCATGTAATTGATGGGTGGCAATTTCCTTTTCTGAAATTTCCTCCTTCACCATAATGGGGAGGATCACTTTCCCATTTTGATCTGCATTGATATCAGGGAGGAGCTTGTACTTGCAAGCTGGGATGAATCCAAACAGGATCTTTTCCCCTGGCAGCTTTCACAGGTCTCTCTCATAGCTTGGCAGGGTGGTGAAATAATAAGCATTGAGATGCAATCTCCCAGGGCAGTGTGTGATCATAAAAGAGAAGTTGTTAAGGTATTCCAAACATCAGGTGACAATGTTTGACTTGTCACCAGGGAAATTCTTAAGCCATGCTAGCACGGAGTTGTTGGTACAAACAATAGATTGGCGACCTAAGATGAATAATTGGATCTTCTTCAGACTCTTGATGAGTACTAGCATCACAGACTTTGTTGCTCTATAATTTAGCTCAGCATTGTGGAGCTTCTGACTGAAATATTGTACTGGGCATTCCTGGGCATTATCACTTGGCTGAGCTCACCACTGATTGCGACTGAACTTGTGTCACAATTGATGATAAATTCTTTTGTGTAATCTGGCGTGTTCAGACTAGGGATCTGTCTGAGATCTTGCTTCACAGCATCCAGCTCCCTTGCTCAACCCAGGTCCAACAAAATTCAGTATTTTTTCGTAGTAGATTAGAGATATGCTTGGTTCAGTTGGCTAGTTCAGAGATGAAAGAGCCATAATAGTTAAGAAAGCCCATCAGGCATTGGATGTCCTTGTGTGAGCATGGAGTCTCAATTTTATTGAGATGGTCTTTTGCATCATTCTTAAGAGTGTGACCTAGTTATTCAAGTGATCAGAGAATGTGTGTCCTGTAACAAGAATATCATCTATGTATGCAGTGATCCCAGGTTCAAGAATGTTACACCATTCCATAGTACATGTGTGATATAACCCTGAAATGTGGCCAGAGCATTGTAAAGCTGAAGGCCATGTACTTCCAATTGAAGAGGCCATAAGGCATAATAAAAGCGGTCTTCAGAATGTTGGCAGGCTTCATCAGTGTGTGCCAATAGGCTTTACAGAGATCCAAGCATGAAAATAACTTGTACTTGCTGACATCATAGAGTAGGTCCTTGATGCGAGGTAACAGATATGCATCCTTAGTTGTGATGTCATTTAATCATTGGAAATCAATGCAGAGGCAGTACTTCTTGCCTTGGCAAATGAACTGAAATAACTGAATACTATTTAGGTATCCCACCATCATAGCTCTGCTCTGTGGATAGTGTATCTGTGGCCTCTGGCTGACTCTAATCTCTGCATTACTTCAATTGTATGTGTTCCCTATCCTAACTCAGTTTAGTTCTCAATGCAAATTGTAACTGACTTAAACTCAATTTGTACCATGTATTTAATTTACTTCACAACCTTGCAATGTCACTAGCTGTTTAATAATTATTACTTTAGCCATTACTGAAAACTATTGGCTTTAATTAAGTTAAGATAATTAAGTTACTTAATAACTTGCAGCTTCCTACCTTACATTTAAATAATATAATACATGCTCAGTCAATTTATTAGTCTATTATAGGTCACCTAACTCTATCACATAAAATATGTATAACCTATGGTAGGCTATCCAGCCCTTTTTTACTGATGTTGACTATTGATTACATGTAAATGATCAAATGAATAGCCAGCTAAATGGAGAAAAACTCCTATTTGTACACCTAATGTAAATGCAGGTTCATGGTTTGGATCAAGGATCCTTGAGTTGCTCCCAATATGTTTCCAAACCACTACTACTGCATTTACCATTTAGCTTGACATTGTGTATAAATAATCAAACCAATATAAAATCTAAGAATAAGATTTTCAAAGAATTTACTTCAACAAATTCCAAACTGATTTATGCTCTATTTATAGTTAACTTGAAAAAGTACCTGTTGTTTGAAATTCAAATTTAATTCATCTGCCAAAATGGCTGAAAATAATGGAAGCAAATTTGCCCCCTTCATTTTGTCAAATTCAACAACAAGTACTAATTTGATATATTATTACTTGGTTGCATTTTACAAAGATAATTCTGATAATTGAAATTAAATTGTTTTTCTAAATAATCATAATTCAATCTTAGTTTTGACTAATCATTTGTTCTTCTTTCTTCATTAGCAGCATTTTTTTGGATTATGCTACATGCCCTCCTCAGCTTGCATTATTTTCAGCACTGCACACTCCCTGTGGACTAACTCATCTGCTCTTTTAATTAGTGTTTCTGCTTGGGGATCACTCCAGCTTGTTGTTGTGAATTCTGGTAGTTTGGGCATTTTTAGTAATGCCTCTCTCTCTGTTGTTACCATGCTGTGATATCATAGGAACTTTGCTTATTTGATATTCTCTGATATCAGTGTTATTTCTCTAAGTTCATTCACTTTTTCTGAAAAGATTTCATAGAATTTTTTGTATAGGTGGATTCCTTTTATTGCAATCATTAACATCATCTGCACGTCTGCTCTACTCATGTGCGCCATTTCTTCTCTTACTGTTGTGTTTGGGTAAAAGAACATAAACACTTTCCTAAGGCTCCTTGTGTTTGCCACATCTTTGTAAAAGAAGCTTATGTTTTCTCTCACTTCTTCTTCAGTTATCATTGTTGAATCATTTTTATTCAGTCTCATCCTCATTACTATCTCCACCCTTTTTGTGACATCATAGAAGTGGCATTCTTTGTCCCATAGATCCAACCACACCACGTTGTTGACTCCCAAAAATAGCATTATCGCCTTAGTTGTGCATTTGTCAATTTCCTCTCTCAGTTCCTTTAGCTGTTTGTGAATCAGTTTTCCTTGCATATATAGTTGATAAGGAGTCATCACTCCTTCAACATATACTCTTTCCTTATTTTGATTGTTTAGTAATATCTCTTTCGTCTTTTTGTAATTGTCTCATTCAACTATTGTTTTCACATCTTCTTTCATGTTCAAGTAAGTCTTATACTTGTGTAGGAAAGTCTTGGCAATCTTTGCATTTTTCAGTATCCTCCATCATGGGAGCACCATCAGGATCAACACTGTTTTTGGTGGGGTACATATCAGGATTTTTGTTCTTATTTGTTGTTCTATTTCTCTGTAATCCTGTGACGTTGTTGGTGCTGTTGCCAGCCTGATCATGGCTGCATAGTTCATTTTGCTTTCCTTTAGTGTCTCCCAGAATATCTGTGTTAGTCCTCTTCTGCTCATTTTCATTTGGATGCTGTCATTTAGTTCTAATCTTGACGTGATGCATTCCACATCCACTGCTAGTTGATTATATGGTTTCAGCATCACTTCCAATTCTGTCTCTGTGAATGCTTCTGTGAACATCAGTTTCATTGATGCTACTGTCTGTTCTTCCTTTACATACTGGTAGTTTCTCAAGTGAATCTTTTCTTTTTCCTTTGTTATTTTTCTTTCAACTAAGCATCTTTTGTCATCTGTATCAATCCATTCCATCACGTGTTCTGGCGTGGAGGCTCCCCATTTATTCTATATATTTGTTGTTGTGTTTTCAGTGATAGTATTAGTTGTGTTGAAGTTAGGAGTTCTTCCTCCTCTAACATTTCTTTTTGTGTTTTTGTCGTTATTTCACAAACTTCTGCTGGGTTGGTTATTCCTCCCCCTTGCATCATTTCCATGCTCTTAATGATCTTTACAAACGTGCAACAAGGGCTCTCTTTTTCGTATCTTTTCATATCTGTTTCAAACATTTGCTAAATTTCTTTGTTCTTTATCATAGTTACAATTTCTTTTGTGTCTACGATTTTCCATTTAATGATCTTCCTTGTGGTTATCCACGGTTCTGTCTCAACTTGTCTTAATTGTGTCTCAGATGTGGCGCCCCACATGTATTTCCTCATGGGTTCATCAAATACTGTTATCTCTTCTTGGTGTGATCCCTGTTCTATTCACTATATCCACTGTTGACATTCTTTTGTTAATGATCATTCTACTTATAAATTTTTCAACCTCCTGCATCGGTTTCTTGATTTTGTCTGGAGATGTCAACTTCTCAACATGCCCTTTTAATAGCCAGTTCTTTGTCTGCGTGTTCACTGGGGATATCTTGTATCTCTTTGCTTTTGCTAGTTTGTGGCGTCCTACTCTGGAAATTGGCAGTCTCAGTTCTTGGTCTTGCATTGTAAAGATCACTAGAATCCATGCTGAGGTTCTAAACCTTATTTCTGGGGCATTGTTCTCTTCAAATAACATATTCTTAAAGTCCTTCATCAAGTTTAATTCATATGCTCTGTTAATCTCTGACAGTACCACTTTGACCCCATTTTATGGTATTTTTTTGATGGGGCCTTGATATGTATCTCTGGCCACTTTTCTGTTTTCTTCTGTTACTTCATCTTGTTCCATATTTCTTGTATTCTTTTTATGTGTTCTTGCCTTTGCATGAGGCTACACTTAATGAATATTGTGTTTGACTTTTCCATGTCCTCTGTGTGCGTTGTCATCTCTATTGTTTTCACCTGTTTAAATAAATTGATGGCAATACATGGATCCACCATTAATCTACAATAGGCTACCCAGTAGTCAATCTGTAGGTCTAAAAGAATTAATTCTGCAATTTTTGCTTCTGTTGTTATCTTCTCCCACAAGAACACGTTCTCTACTTGTATCTCTAGCTCTTTTGGGAATGGTGGTAATTCTTTGACTGTTTTTCTTCCAATGATGACCACTCATATGCAATGTACTCTCGCCATTCTCAGAGTTTGGTCTAGCTGCTTTTCCAGATTTTAGTTATATTCGTTTTCCTTTAGGATGTGAATAATCATGAGGTTATCTTTGTCAATGTTAATTTCCAGTATTTTCACAATCTGGTCTATATATGCCATGATTGCTTGGGCAGTTTCCAATGTGAAATTGTCATCAAAAGTGACGTGAAATGTGCTGCGCATGTATGGCTGTTCCAAAGTGTCATCTAGTTCTCTCTGATAACTTATAATTGTATTGACCATTGGTCTTTTCTGCGTGTCGAGTACTATCAGTAGATTGCTGCCCTCTGTCTTTGGTATTTTTCATATATGACTCTTAGTTTCCAGTGACAGTTTCTGATATGCAGTAGCTCTGATTTTCGTTGTTCCCATGAAATATGGGTGCAGGGTTTCACCATCTATTTTCAACATCCTTTTTTCTCTATCTTTTGAACGCACTGTTCTCTCAGATGTGCTATTGGAGGGGGCGTGTAGTTGTGTAATCTGTAATTAACAACTGGTGCTCAGCTCACCATCCAGTGAGTCCATGCTGATCATCTCAACTCAGTCGCCCTCAAATCAGCTTGCAGTTGGCACTTTCAGCAATTGACCAGCTGTGGGTTCCGTTGATACATCAGCCTCAAATTGCTTTCATATATGCATGGTTCTTCTCCAACTTTCACCTTCCCCTGGAACTCCAATAGTTGCACTGCCCTCGAATCAGCAAGGTGGACTGGAGGGAAAGTTGTGCTGCTTTTCACCAGTTCTCTGTATGCCCTTGAATCAGCAGTGCAGATTTCTGGGATGTTCACTGGTTCTCTGCTTGTCCTCAAATCAGTGGTGCAGATCTCCAGTGGGAGAGGCATTGTGTCTTTTTCGTCTCCCTGCCCTTGAGTCAGCCTTGAGGAGTACTAGGACGCCTTCTCACTCTGCGCCTCTGATTAGTTGTGGGTTGGTTCTCATCCCTTCTGTCTTCTGTTGGACGTCTGGTTTGAGACTGTCTTCATATTCTTCTCCGTGGGTTTGATGTTGTCATCTCCTTGGGTCTTTGGGTTCTGCACACTTTCTTCCTCAATGGCTGTTGCATCTTTTTCGATTTTCCTAAATTCAGACAATAAGTTTACATCCCATATTTCAGTGTCATATATATATTTATCTCTTGCTGCGCATCTTGGCAGCACCCTTCTCTGTATGTCCTCATTGCTGATATTTGCTTCGAACTCTTCATCAAAGCCTTCCTCCAGCAGACTATCTAAGTCATTCATATCATATATAACCTCATTATCATTAATATGATTTATTTTAAACTTGGCATTTTCATTTAATATTGATTCTTTGATATCTGCCATTGCCTGTTTCAAGTTTTGAAAGTGGAATAACATGTTGTTATTTAACATATACTTGTTATTTGGTCATACTTGCATTATTTTATATGGACCTGACCATACTGTTTTTAACTTTCAGACCTGGTTTGTATCAGTTAATTTCATGGCTGTGAATGCGTAAACTGTGTTGCCTAGTTTGTGCGTGTGACCGTAAATTTTTTTGTTGTAGTTACACTGTTGTCTCACAGCTGATTTCTTTGTGTTATGACACATCGTCTCATGTATCGCCATTATCTGATTCCTCAGTTGATCCACATACTGGTTGTCTAACTTTCCGCTATAGGTGAAGTACTGCATTGATAATGGCGTCGCCGCCTCCCTTCTGAACATGGCTTTGAACAGTGTTATCCTGGTTGTCAAATGTACAGACATATTGTAGATACTCAATCATTTCAATTACCTCCCTCCATTTGCGTCCCCCTACTCTTGAGGTTGTGACTCTAATCAGTTTTATCAAAGTTCTGTTCAGTCTCTCTACCACCCTGTTTGCTTGTGGGTGATATGCTGTTGTTCTTTTGCTTATGACTTCCAGTAGGTGTGCCATCTCCTGGAACAGGATTATCATCTCCATTGGCCTGAACTTCAAGATCCATTCTTTCATTCCTATGTCAGCAGTTGCTTCAGCTGTCGTGTTCTTCATCAGAACTAGCTTCACAAATTTGGTGAAGTTTTCCACCATCACTAAGAGGTACTGGTACCCCTCCTCTTCTTTTGACAACATTTCTAAATCTATATGTATGATCTCATTCGGTTTTGTTGCTATGATTTTTTCTAGCAGTGCCTTCTGTGTTGGAAAATGTTGTTTATTGTGGAGGAGACATTCCGCACATTTGTTGATGATTTCTTCTGTGACCTTCCGTATTGCTGTCATGAAAAACCTTGTGTTGAACGTGCTCTCTGTCTGTGTGATGCCCAAATGGCCCTTCTCGTGGATTTTCCTTACTAGTTTGCATTTGAAGTATTCCAGTATTGTGATTCTATTGGTTTGTCCTTCCACATATAGGAGTCCATTCTTGTTCCTTTTCCATCTGTACCTCTTGTAGTAACTCATGGTTAACTTTGATAGTTTCACACTTGGTTCTTGTAATTTTCTTATGATTTCACTTACTATCATGTCATCCTTCTGTTTTTCTACAATTTCGAGCTCTGATATTTCCTCTTTTATCGCGATTGGTAGCACTGCTTGTCCCTTCTTATCAATGTTCATCTCCGGAAGTCCTTCATACTGTGGGTGTGGTAGAAATTGGAATTGCTTTTTCTCTCCATCTGCCTTGGTTGCGTCTCTCTGATACTCAGGAAGTGTGGTCCAAAAGTCGGCGTTTGTATGCAGTGTCCCTCTTTGGTGTTCAATCATGAAAATGAATTCATTTAGGTATTCAATCCATCTCGAAACTATTCCCTAATTTTTCACCTGAAAACTTCTTGAGCCATGCTAATCCACTGTTATCAGTGCGAACTCTAAACTGCCGTCCTATTAGGAAGTGTCTAAACTTTTTTATGCTCTCGATCAGCGCCAGCATCTCCAACTTTGTTGACCCATAGTTCTCTTTGCTTGGTTTCAACTTGTGACTAAAGAATTGTATGGGTACTTCTTGCCATATTTTATTTTTCCCAACATTGCTCCAATCGCTACCTTGCTAGCATCACAGTCCAGTATAAATGTTTCATTGTAATTAGGCGTATTTAGTGATGGCAATTTTGCTAGTTCCTCTTTTATCTTGTCTAGCTTTTCCTGCTCCTGCCATGTCCATATGAATGGTACTGATTTTCTCATCAGCCGCGTCATCTTTGCAGTCTTCCCTGCAATGTTGGGGATAAATGTGCCATAATAATTGAAGAAACCCATTATCCTCTGGATTTCCTTCTTGTTGTTTGGTTTCTCTATTATCCTGATCATATCTCTTGCGTTATCCTTCATGCATATTCGCCCTTTTTCAATGACTCAGCCTAAGAATATGATTTTTTCCTTTAAGATGTCGCACTTGTTTCTGTTGATTCTCAGGACGGCTTTTTGGAGGATCAATAATGTTTGTTTGAGTTTCTGCAGGTGTTCCTCAATTATGTCACTTGTCACAATGATGTAATCGATATATGCATTCACTTTCATTATGTATCTTTGAAATGTTGCAGGCACGTTGCAGAGACCAAACGCCATGTATATCCATTTGTATAGGCCATCGGGAGTTATGAATGCCATTTTTTCTATGTCTTCCTCTTCCATTCTCACCTGCCAATATGCTTTGCATAAGTCTATTGAAGTGAAGTACTTATGTTTGCTCGCTTCAACAGCATGTCCTCTATCCTTGGCAGTGGATATGAATCTTTTTTTGTTACTTCATTCAACTTCCGGAAGTCTATGCATAGCCTGTGTTTGTCTTCCTGTTTCACAAATACTGTAGGTGCGGTGTATGGGCTTTCATTGGGTCGTATTATCTTGTTATCAATCAATTCATGGCGTATCCTGTTGTATTTGTCTTTCATCTGCTCCTGCACTCACCTTACTGGCAGTTTTATCGGTTTGTTTGTTGTTGCAATGATCTTGTGTGTTTTGCCAATTGCTTGTCCCACACTTATTTCTTCGTAGTTGAATATTTATTTATGTTTCTCTAGCACCTCTCAAAGTTGTTGTAATTGTGCTGCACTCAGGTGTTGGTATTCCTCTTCAGCCAGTTCGGGTATTTTATACTGGTCTTCTTCTTCGGCTTTTGTCCCTCTGCCCTCGAGTTTGCTGTGGGGAGTACTCACTACATCAATGGTTTTCGTCCACTCTCCCTCAAGTCAGCAGTGTGGAGTACCTCCTGTTTTCGTTTGTAAGGCCTCGAGTCAACCATACAAACTGCTCTGCTCATCAATGTCTTCCATTGCTCTCCAAATAGCTTTGATACTAGATCTGACATACTGTCTGAATATTCATACATTTGTTTTTTCATGTTGATGTTCCGATTTGTTGCATTAAGTATTGGGACTTTTCCTCTGCCGTTTTTTATTGCATATATGCTTGACGGCATCGACACTCTCTTCAAGTTGATCCCTTTGTTGTTGTAAATCATTATATCTGCTGTTATCGTATCTTCTGTTTTCACTCCATACATGCTCCATTGATATGGTTGCAATTTGATGTCTTCCTCCAATTCAAAGACTATCATTGATAGCTTTCCTTCTTGTTCTTCAATTTTGATTTCCTCTTCCCTTACTTTGATTGTTCTGTCAGCGTAGTTTATTCTACATCCATTTTTTGTTAGGAAATCATCACCTAATATTACCTCATAGGGCAGTAAATTGTTGTGGGTATCTATTACCACTAGTGTTTGCTCGAAGGTTGTGTTTACTATTCTAATCTGTACTGCCTCTATCATACCTTTCGTATCTATGTACTCTCCAGATGCATTAATTAGTCTTTTGTTCGAACAATGTAAGTCATCTCATTTAAATCCCAGTTCCATCATGCACTCATCCATTATTATTGATGTCGCAGCTCCCCTATCGATTGTTGCTTTTGTTAAAATCCCATTTATCATTATCATTATTGTATTAATGTTATCCAAATTCGTCATAATCATTATCAGTGCTCGGTTTTTTTGAGTCAGCATTCTGACTAGTTTTCTGATTCTTCCTTTGTTTGGGGATCCTCTACCAATTCTGATTCAGATTCAATTACGTCTTCATCGACATAATATGCTTCTTCCTCTCCAATCATGTTGATTTGTTTTCTGCACTCATCCTTCCTGTGCCCCTTTTGTCCGCAAGCATAGCACTTTATGTCTCTTTCTCTTATGTTTTTGGATTTCCCATCCTTGTTTTTTATGCTGATGAATTTTTCTGCTTTTTTCTCTTTGTATGCCTTGGTGTTCCCTGTCTGCGTTTTGTAGTTATTTCTCCATTCTGTTGGCTTTTCCTTATTCCATATTGCTTTTTTGTAGATGCAAGCATTATTCTCTATTGTTGCCTGTATGTCTACAGCTTTCCTGATCATTTTCTCCAACTTGTCATCTAC
>CABFPE010000086.1:1616528-1627379 GCA_900660155.1 Hofstenia miamia
ATAAATATATAGGCCTATACAATAAGATTATAGGAAAGGCATACTGACTTCAAAAAATAAGTAAAATCTCCATAATCAAGATAACAAGCAGAACTATAAACTTGTTTTGCCTAAAATAGGCTCGTTTTGGGCTCGTTGTATATCAAATACTGTGCTCAAGATCGGCTCGGCTCGTTGACAAGTCTGGTACAAATGCATTATGTAATGCGAGGAACGAATCGAGGCAGCAATGCCGGTCACAACCGGTCAAAAAGAAAATTGAAGGTATAAATACGATGAAACCAGTTAAAATGGTCAAAAACCGGTACTTTCCAATATTAAAGACGGTATCCACATAAGGGTGACTTGGCCAATCCAATTCAATCTAAAAATTCTAGAATTATTCAATTGCAATCCAATTGAATTCCAATCTTGAGTTTCGCTAGTCGACGTTTCCCATAAAACATGCATAATACTATATTTCAGTATAATACACAGATTTTGTCTGATTTCAAGGGAAACCAGAAAATGCTGAATTATTATTACAGAACAGATGCATTGGATTCACTAGAAGTTCTTGACAGGAATGAATAGCCAATCAACATCACTCTCGATGGCGAAAGCTGTTCTGTTTGTTTCCAATTACTTTCAGTCTTAAATTATTCTCTCCTCTTATAGTCTCGTGGGAACAATTCCGCGTTACGAAGAGGAATTTTTACACTGGGAGGGTGAAAGATTTTTCAAAACCGGGAAATATAAATTTAAAAATGCTATGCAATACTTTTTGTCTAGGTTTTACAAAATTTGAAGCTCATCAAAGTGCATAGATGCATTATAATAAGTACATGTTAGGTGTTCACATCACTAAAATTCCAATCTGCTCAACCAACCGAAGAATAAGAAGCCAATGATGGGTGGTTTTTGTTAATTCCAAAGGTGATGACTGTTTGATCGCAAACGATATACCATCTTGCTACCAGTGAGAAAATAAGAGATATATGCAAGGTTGGAGGGCTAAATGCAACTGAAACTTTGCTTGAGGTCAGTGGGTCAAGCTTCTTGAAAGTGTGGGCCTAGGAGAGTGCTAAGTTTATAAACTTAGACTTGTGTCCAATTCTTGGATCAAAAGTTTAAATGTCAAAAATAAACTGCAAGCGTAAAAAATTTATTTTTAAATAAAATTTAAATATGAAATTAAAAAAATTTCACACATGAAGATCTATCTATAGAGTTTTAAGCTACTTTAACCTTCGCTTAAATTTAATATATTTTAAAATTGTCTTACCGTCAAATTTTGTGATTTATAAAAATCTTTTTTGTAATGACTTTGAATATGACATGCCCAAGCTTGATTTTTACGATTATAACGTACCGGGATGGGATTGAAGTCACGACAAGTTTACAACTCTATAATGTGTTATAGAGTAGATCTTCTTTCTAAAGTAGGTAATAATTTTAACGACAAATCAAACAATTTTTCATTTCATTTTGTATTGTTATGTGCATATCAAGCATTTTCTAACGTCATTCTAGAAATCTTGTTTATTAACAGCCTAGCGTCCGTTTTCAAGGACAAACCGTTTTTCCACATTTTCTCCAAGCGGATTTCCAAATTTGAAAATCTTGGGGCATTGGTAGGTCTATCGGAGAACATGGATTAATACAAAATTGAAAATGCTTATTAAAGCTTATTGCTGCGGCAGAGATTAATGAATAGATTAACAAGTTTTCTTAGAAATGTTCGAATTTTAAGAAAAAGATTTAAATTCTCTCCATACCTGGTGTTAATGTATTGAGAAGGTTTTGAGCCCCTGGAGCAAAAAAGAGCTTTGACTGTTTCTTGATATGTGCAAAGATATTCCAAACCCATTGAGGCAAAGTCAGATGTCTCGGGGCCGAAGGACCCTGCGACAGGAAACTTCGCGCAACGGCACACCTTGATGGGACAAAGTAAACGCGCAGATTTAGAACGAAAAAGAAAGAAGAGACTCTCCTCTATCATGTGGTGCATTCAGATTGGGCACACCATTAATAGTTTTTGACTTATAAGCATTTAAAAATTTTGTATAGGATCATGAAAATTTTTTAAAAATCCCCAGGCTGTTTGAGGTTAAATACTGTGTAAAATCAAAATCGTATGAAAAAACAAGATTTCCAGGATGAACCTTTGTTAGCAAAGGTGACCATATATATTTCATTGCCTTTGGCAATGCCTTAAAAATTTCCAATCATTTCATGTTACTTTCAATTCGTACATGAGCTAGTGATTTTACATTGGAATTTCATTTCTAACAGCGAATGTTCTTGCAAGATAAAGGCAAAAATCTCTATATATTTTATAGAGCAAATGGAATACTACTGAGTAATATAGACGGATAATTGCTGGAAAAAACAGAGTGAACTGAATTAAAACCATTGGTGATATCTGCAACCAATGATTAATTTCTACATTGTATCTTAACCAGTAGTTTGAAAAAAATGAACTTAGTTTAATAAAACTAAGCAATGTTGTTATCTACAATAAAATATAATTGAACTTTTACAGTATTTTGTTATCAGAAGAAATATCGATCATCATGTATGCCACTTGATTGCAATGGACATAAACCGCATTTCCAAATGAATGTTAACATGTAAATATTAAAATCGAAAAAGCATTGACATGAAATACAGCATATCACACTCATAAAGTACTTTTGCAATAGTGACAAGTACTAAATTCAACATAAATAACACAAAATGATTAACAATATTTGCTCTGAATCAATGTATTTGGTACAGCTGATGCTTGGCTTGAAGATAACAAATACTTTCAACATTTGATTTTGGTCATCAACCTTTGTTCTACTTTCTTGAAAATTTGAATTGAGTAGTAAATCACTTGTGCATGCATGTGAACATTAAGGTTGCAATTACTTATTCAAAGTATCATTTTGTCTAAAAATATGTCACGGTAGGGAGACAGCGCTGTGACCAAAATTTCCATTAGAACAATATCGAAATGTGTTAGTGAGGCATGCGCAGTGTTATGAATTAACACCTGTAAAAGAACACAATGTAGGCTATATTAAATATCATAACGCAACTTTTTTAAACTAATGTAAAAAAACCCTAAAAAATATCCCAAACAAGTTATCAATATAAAATATTTCGTCATTCCCCCCAAACTGGAAAAAGTTGGATAATATTCGTGTTCTCTCGAATGAATTCAAAACCCTCGTTTGAGTAATACTTTCATCTGATCTCCCTTGATTTGTATCAACCTGTTGGAAATTATGAGCGAATCATAAATAGATATTTCAATGCTGCATTTGGAAGTAGAATAATCTTCACAGCGATAATATAGTGCATCAGTTGAAGTTGTCCCACAAGGTGGAAATCAAACTGTAGCATATGGCAATAAGTTCTATCTCGTGTACAACAGCTTTATATTTATTCTTACTTGCATGTCTTCAAATAAGAGGACCACCAGATTTCAACCAAGAGGAGATAGAAGTCCCAGGACACTAAGATAAAACAATCATCGCTCATGTGATGTCACATTTGTATTTGTATAAAGTAAGGTTCATTGGGAATGTAATGTTTCACTGAGTTCAATTCAGTGGACAAAAAAGTACCCTGATCAGAAAGCACATAAGAAAGCATCTGAAATAGAATCAATATCTAGACCCAAAATTGTATAACACGGTAGAAGTATGAATATTCGGAGTAGCAAAGCAAAAGGAAACCTTGAATATCCCTACATGCAACTAGAAATTACCCTTTTTAGAAGATGGCTATGGCATATTGAAATATACATCTAAGTACTCAAAAGATTGAGTTGCTTTAATTAGGCTTTAAAAATTGTAGCTTAAATTGAAAACAGACATCACAAACTTCTTTACGTCTTCTAGAGAAAAGGGCCAATTTCGCGAAAAAACAAAATGATACAACCTTGCCAAACCAGAATGATATAAACATTCATGAAATTTAGCTAATAAGTCAGACGTCATGGAACTGGTGTCAAACCCATTTTAAATCAAGGGCCTAGAGAGGTACAACAATTTTTTTCTGTGTGCACATTTAAAGAATTAAATATCATTGACCTTAAACGGTTCGGATTTTCTTAACTTTCCTTGAAAGAAAAGCTTAACCGCTCATAACTCGCGATTAAATATAGATATGCAAAATCAGAAGACACCTTGCTCAATCAATATCCCATTAAGACGTGATTTTCTACGAATGCTTCAACTACTGTGCCTTCCGCATCGCTACTTCTGACTTTGTTCATGCAGACTTCAATGGAATTGGGAGGTTTATCTGCAAATATAGAAGCAATTCAACTTCAGTGTTGCTTCCATGTGCTTTAAATCTTAGAATTACATAACCGTTAGGTATAAATATTTTAAAAAATTCGAAATTTTCAAGTACTTTAGCATAAGAAATACACTTTAGTACACATTTAACATTAACATAAACGCTTAAAGAAACAACAAGATGTTAAAGATTATATTACCCGAGAATTTTCTTAAGATCAACAATGATTCTTAAAAAAATATTTCAAGCGTACATATCTCTGAGAAACATCACTACTTTAATTTACGCTTTAAAACTTTGTTATCAGCCTTGATGGCGCCATGATTTCTGACTTGGAGTAGGGCTCTCATTATACTGCAGTAGTCTATCTGGGGAAAATCAGTTGAGGTTAACTGATAACCTTTCAAATCGTGATTACATAATCATAAAATGTGGCTCGAGCCACAATTATGGGAATAGTTTGAATGATTTTTGGGGACATTGGAATTCCTGTAAAAAATTTTTTCAAGTACCGTACATCAAGTGCTGCAATGCAATTTTTACAAATTTTCATGATTCATGAGTGCACATTCACTAAAAATTTGCAAATTTCCTAATAGGGTTCGAGAAAAGTGTTTGAAAATGGTGGAGAAACGGTTGTTTTTCCTTATAAAAAACAACAAACAGTATAAGGATAATCACTGAATGACAACTTTAAAAATTTTTTTGGCTTTGCAGATAAAATTTTTCATTTAATATCATTTCTAGCTCAATTTTCATACTTAATATGTTTTTTTAAATATATTTCATTGCTCAAAACATTAGAACTCAATTTCAAAATTTGCAAAATATGCCCTAAAAACCCAAACAAGTATAGCTTTTCTTCTGTTAGCAAGTCAAACATATAAAAAATAGTTTTCAGTGCCGAATCTAGCGCAATGATTCTGTTTGCAGCATTCGTTTCGAATTTTGTAAGTTTTTATGTCTTGACAATGCCAAAACTTCAAATAATAATTCATATTCTTAATCTGATTTACAAAATTCTGCAAGAGCTAACAAAAGTCGTTTTGCTAAAAGTATTCCTTTCAAAAACATACTGAAATATTAATCACATTCTTTAAATCTGAGAAAATGCAGTACATTTCTTGATGTGATAACGATAAAATATTTGGTTTTGTAGGTTATTTAGCACTTAAATTTTGGAAAGAAATTGTCATGTTTTCTTTGGTTTTTTCTATTTTAGCTGAATTAACAGAAAATTTCAGTTTACTGCCAATGGCCTTACTGGTAAAAAAGGAATAATTGATGCAATTTTACTTATTGCAAGCATTGATATTTGAAAATCCAAAAAACTATTTCTGTGAAATCTCATTTGTAAATTATTAAAATAATCATCTGGAAGTTTTTTTTTGAAAAGTGCTTTATTTTAAGAATAACCTTGTAACAATTATTTTTACAATGTACTATGACAAAATTAAAAAACAAAATGAAAACTTAATGCATCCCATATAAAAATTTTTTAGCCAAACCGTATGAAGCAAGTGAAAGTGTATCAGCAGTTGTACTATTCTTACCCTGTCTGTAAAAAACAGTGTAAGCTCAATTTTGTCATTCTTAATCTTTGAATTCTGTCGATTATAAAACATAAAGTAAGCAGAATACCGATGAGTTACAAATTTAAGGTGTCATCAATTGAAAAAAAAAATCGTTTTCTTGAAGCTTAAACGATTACATAAGCTTATTTTCATTAGGGTTGAGGGTTCTTGATTAAAGCCTGCAGCAATGATAAAATCAGAGACATCAGCTTCCAACACAAAACAAAGTGATTAATTTGTAACAAAAATTTGGGGAGGGTTTAGAAAACTTTTCGAAATTACCTAGAAATAGTTTAGAAATGATATAAAAAATCATTTAGTAATGGTTTAGAAAACGTCTAGACGTCATCTAGAAGATGTTTGGAAGACGTTTAGAAAGCGTTTAGAAGAGTCTAGAAGTAATTTAGAATCGTCTATAGAAAACATTTGAAAGACTTCTAGAAGACGCTTAGATGTCCAGCTGACTCTTGGAATGCGTTTAGAAACCGATAGAAGATTTCTAGAAGACGCTTAGAGAACGTCATTGGTGGACACTAGATAGCATTCAGCAAGGTTTAGAAATTGCGTTTTTGAAACGTTTAGAAGACGTGTTATACCCCTATATAAAACGTTTTATTGTTTATTGTGTGCTTACAGATATTCTTTCAATGTCAATGCTTTCCCACCTTCTTGGTTTCAAATTGGTAATAAATGTCAAGCAAACATTAGGTCTAATATAAATATCTTTCAAAATCTTGATAGCATTATATCATAGTCAGTACAATCTGATAAGAAATTTTCAAATGTCAATTGCCAATGCTTCTATTCTTTAGCGGCGGCATTGCAATTATGATCTTATCAATAAGTAATTCAGATTATAGCGTTATATTGAATAAATTGTTGAGAGTAAACCCATGTAAAAGAACACAGTTTATACATTATTCAATATAATAACATAGCTATTATAATTTATAAAAGAAAAACACTACATTTTATATAAAATTAAGTGTATACAGTGTACTAAACAATTTATCAATATAAAATATTACGTCAGTCAACAATAGTCATGATTTGGTAGTTAACAGCAAATATTTTGTTAATTATATTCATAGCTACAATCAAATCTTAACATTTCATTATCATTTATTAAAATTTTTTTTATTATATTATCATCTAGGGGTACAATTGAGCACCAATTTTGTGATGTACCTTGGCAATTCTAGATTTGCCAAGTTAATCAATTGTAATTCATGTTTTTCTAATCATAGTTTCATTTTTGACTGACGTGCGGTAAGCTAATCATAATCACTACAGATTAGCAATCAACTTCATTTCTGGCTTCGAATTTTCATGTAGGACACCTTTACCATTTCTACAACAATATTAAAATGATGTTGCATTTAGATGGTTAAGGTTTTTATCATTTTTCTACATCTCCAAATATTTTTATTTTTTTTGCTTTTTAATACAGAAACAAATTTAATGATAATTTCCACTACCATTAAATTATTATTGAGCTTTTATTAAAATTTTAAAACTAATAAAAGTATGAACATTTATACTTAAATCCCCATAATGTCATTTTGGGTTTGGACTTCACTTTTCAGTCAAATAAACAACCTGCTACTGCAAATTGTACAACATTTGTAGACTTAATATTTGATTGCATATAATAAGAATACTTTTTATGGATTACAATTTATTTCGAATAAGCACATACAAAATTTGACTGTTAAAAGATTATAATCACATTGATGCAACCCCTTAAGAGCGTCTTTAAAAATTTCAAATCGAATAATCAAATATTTACAAATTTCAGGTAAGGCAGTCGACAAATCATGCATTTCAAAAAATCAAATAAGAATTTGTGATTTACAATTAGAGCCATGCCAATGATAGCAAACTTGAAATTATTTACAAAGTTATTCAAGTTTGAAAAAATTGGAGTTGAAATTTAGATCAGACAATAGTAGCTGAGTTTAATCACATTTAAATTGCTCAAATTTTTTTAAAATTAATTAATTCTATAAAACTACATTTGCATAAGGATGTGAAACTGGCTTCGAATTGAGTGCAAAATTTATTTCAAATATATCACTCTTGAGTTATCCAAGTTACATATGATTTTCGAATAATTTGGTTGCACATTAGTAGAAAAAATTCAGCTTTCATTAACAATCCCTATACATTTCGTAATATCTATCAAAGAAAAACAAATGGCTACCGTAATTTTATTTAAGAATTTATACAAGGAATCCGTGGGATAAAAAATGCCAAAAAACCATTTTCCCAAATGGAAGCCTTGCTCAAATATATTCTGTTTCTGGCACTGCTTGAATGGAGAAATATTTCTAGTTGATATTTAAATAACAAATATCTTCTTTACTTTTGGATTATTTTATTGAATGAAAATATTTCGCGTGGGTCTTTTACAACAAGAGAGTTTTAATGCAAAGAAAATGGATAAAATTTAATTGTTTGAGCGAGCGTAAGTACAGCATTAAGACCCCGGCTTACTGTGGCGCAATCATTCAATGATTGTTAAAGGAGATCATAATGGGCTATGTCCTATATTCCATTCATATTTTTATTTGATTCTTGAATTTCGTTTTACGTAAAATAACAATTTAAACGATTTTTACATTTGTATAGATATAAATTCATACAATTAAGAATGAAATTCAATTATTGAAAAATTATTGTTCAAGCACTGCTTGCCTTGCTTACACGTACGAGCCGCCTATGCTTAACAGAGACATAGGCTTAATATGGAAAAATGTATCATTGGACATCTTTATTATTATGTATTCATATGTATTCAAGGCTATCTTTAAATAATGTTTAAAGATGGCCTTGTATGTATTCCAATGCAAAACTCCACAGTATTTATATTACCTACACTATAAGTCATAAGTGATTTTATAGCTATTGGCCTTAAGCTAGTTGCATGCTAGAGAAATATTAGAATTCGTATATACACTATAGTTGAAATAAATTTAACAATGTAAAACGCAATAATTTTTGTGGACGTAAATGTCTATAACTTGTTTGTAGAACTTAGTAATACAGGCTGCAAGCTTTAGAAGTAAAAGTTGAAGAAAATGACATTTAGATGTACTTTTCTCACTAAAGGTTAAAATTCTTCTCAAAGACTACTTCAAACACAAAATGCCAACCATGAAATGTCAAAATGGTGAATTTAATATTTTTAAGCAGATGTGTTACCTTTCAAGTTGTTGAATGAAAGTGAATATTATAATCTAATCTAAAGAATATTATTTGATTTAAGAATATTAATAATGGTTCGAGTTGATACTCCTAATACGAAATGCATGAAATAGAGGCAACACACAAAGTATTGCCGATCTCAAGCCAAAAAATTGAAGTCGTATTATTGTTTTCTGTGAACATCTCAACTTTCATTTCTTCAGTAATAAATTTTGAATTGCAAAATTTTCCAAAATTTTATGTGTCAAAGTCTTTGAAATTAAGTTGAAAAAGACTAAGTTTCTTCAATCGACAAAGAAAGATCATTCTTAATTAAATATGTGTTTACTCTTTCCGTACCTAGCCTGTAGCCCATACATATAAAAATAGGTCAATTGGTTTGTCCATGCCAGTATCCTAAGCCAGCTATGCTTCTAGCAAAATATGATTTAATAAAATAGCTGGATGCGATAAGAAAGCCTTCAAGTATGCTATTATACATGCAAACTTAAACGGTCATACCGACCATAATTGAAACATCAAATTTAGTGATTTTGTTCACAACACTGCAAATCATATTTAGCAACTATAAAGTCATTAATATTATTTCCGGTTTCTATTAAAATTATTTACACATTTCTCAATTCATTGAAAATCATGCATCAATCATCATTATTATTATTGATAACACAACCAACACTATGAAAATACTTTAAGATATATGTAAAATAGGTAAATTTCATTTATTAAATTCAAACGATATTGAACGTCTCAGGAGATAACAACTTACTCTTTTTCTGTTACAATATAATTTACATGAGCACTATATATTTGTCAATGCAATATCAATAGATGCCAGTAAATTTGAAAGTAAAGTTGAGGAAGGCAATGAATTTTTTGATTTAAGGTAATATTTTCGGTACTATGTTGCATTTATTAATGTAAGCTTACATGAACATTACTGTTGCTCGAAATACGCATACCTAGATATACTATATATATATATATATATATATATATATATATATATATATATATATATAATAAATTTCATGAAATATAAATAAGCAGAAATAGAATAAATATGTGCATGGACTTGATCTTCGTAGTGAGGATCCGTTGGGTTTCATGGGGATCAATACGTACAGTTTTATGGGGTGGGCTGAGGTGGTAATCAAAGCTGGCCCATGGACAAGCNTAATTTGTTTTCCTCCTGTAGAAATAACTTCATTCAAACTACCTGAAACTGATTTCATTGAATTGGACTTCATTTCAGATGTCAAAATGTGTTCTTTTAAATCGGATATATTTTTAGGATTTTTCTTATATCTGCCACACGTTTTTGATTGGAGAAAGATCAGAACTTGGTGGCCATTGCAAAAACTGGATATTATTTTCAGAAAACCAATTTTTTGTTTTGCTGACGTGTGCGGGGTTGGTCCGTCCTGTTGGAGTATCCATCCATCATCATATAAAGCATCACCATAAGGCATAAATTCAGCTATAATTTGGCAATATCTTTGACTGTCGATTGTGGCTTTTCCGTCTAAAATTTTCAAAAAAAACCCACGATAGGAAAGTGCTCCCCAAACCATAATTTTTTGGTCGAACTTTGGAACCGCTTTTGTTGGTCTTGGACATTTCTTTGACGACCACACTTGTAATTTGTTTCTGTGCAGTTGAAATACGCACTCATCAGTTATTCAAACATCTTCAAAAGTGTAGTCTTTCCATTCTTTCACGAAATTTAATCTTTTTTCTTGATGTTCTTTTGTAATCAGAAGTCGATTTTTTCTGCCAATTTTTGTAACTCCAC
>CABFPE010000086.1:1631274-1660140 GCA_900660155.1 Hofstenia miamia
TATATATATATATATATATCGATGGTTAAACCTTGTGCATCCTGAGCTATAGATTTAAAGCTGAATTGAGCTAGTTTCTAAAATATATATTTGCATGCACTATGATAGTTTAAAAATACCTTCATACTCCTTTAGACATTAAATCATTTAAGTATACAGTTATGAGAAAAATTATATTGATGCAATAATGACATGCATGTAGATAAGTACATAACTTTCTTTTACTGGCATAAAAGGTGCTTGTATTATTAAATAACAAATTTTTTATGAAGTACTGAAACATTAACTTGAATATTTAGAAAATGAACAATTCTGAAACAGAGATATTTTTGGAAACTAAATTGGACGAATACCTGAGTATGTTTGGCATGGCAATGTGTGTTATTGGAGCCATATTAAACATTTGCTGCTACTTTACTATTCAAAATTTGAACTTTCAAAATTCAACTGTAACATTGATAAAGTGTCAAGCTTTATGGGATGCGCTTTCAGTTCTAAATAATGGATTTATTGAAATCGGAAGCGATTACTTTGGATACAATATAAAGGGCCTCAATAACGTTTTCTGCAAAGTTATTGCTTCACCATTATATATATATATATACAGTATATATATATAAAATATTTTTCTAGCTTATGAAGCTAATTAACCATGCTTGATATCTTACAATTCACAGGAAAACTAAGGCTTTGTCAGGTGTGAATTGTAAGGAAAATTATTTTTCAAAACTAATAGACGATTTTGAATAAACCAAAATGGTTTTTATAGTCACATGCTAGATTCCAAATATATTGTAATTAATTTCAGAAAAAGGCCATATTACTGAAATACAGTTATTTGTTCGACTTTACTACTTAATCTTTTGTTATTAATTATAGAATATTTTTGCTTTTACAATAATTACACGTTCAATCTCAAATTTAATTGGATGTCGCATTATAAATTATGTAATTTTATTCTTGGGGTATAGTTATTTTCGAAATCATATATGCTATTTCCTACATTCTTAATTTAATTGTGTTATTATATTATTGTACTATGACATTTTAGAAATACAAAAAATTTTTCAAAATTTTTAGTAAAGCAATAGCATGATATATAAATAAATTTTTTAAAATAATGCCAATAGAGGATCAGGAAAGCTTGATTAAGCATTTCAAAAATATACTTACCTGAATTTTAACATAAATTCTCATCAACTAAACTTAATTATTACTGTACTTTTACAAAGTTTTATATGTTTTTAAAAAATATATGAGGAGCTTCGAGTAATAAAATTTCCTTTGTATATCAATATCACATTTAGCTAATATTCTTTCAAAATTGGTCAAACAATTACATGGGCATATTTCACATGATGTGCATTGCTTTGGATCGGGTTGTTGCAATTCGATTTCCTATTTGGTACAAACACAATAGTAAGCCAAGATTAGGATTCAAAATCAGTTTTGCGATTGTAATTTTCTCCTATGGAATTTCATTACCAAACCTCTTCAAATTCACAATAGTAGATTCGGTTTGTATGATAAGAGGAAGCCTTGCATTTATATTTTGGTACACAACTATCCATGTGTCACTATTTGCATTTGTGATACCCTTTTCAGCGGTTCTCTGTTCTAACCTCTACTTTATTTATTCTTTACATCACCGAAAAAATGTGAACGCCACTGAGCGGCGTTTGACAATTATGTTGATGACAAACAGTGCAGTCTTCTGTATTTTAATGTTAACTGCCTGTGTCATGAATTCATTAACATATTTGTTAAATCCAAAAACCGCACGCGAATTAGCAGTTTTTAATCTTGTTGTAAGAACTCAGTACAATCTAATAATATTAAATGCGTCTGTAAACTTTATATTTTATTTTATTAGTGGCCCTATGTTTCGAGCAGCCTTTTTTGCAATTTTCCATAAAGCATGAGAAAAAAGAATACCCTCAAAAGCATTCATCACAAATTTTTGTTGCTTTCAAAAATAACGAAATGCATTCTCTTTAGTAATTTTATGCCGGCATATTTAAGTTACATTTGAAAATATTTCAAATGTTACGAACTTCGTTTGAAAATTTATGGTACAAAGGTATTGGAATATGCTATGTGACCATACTCACCTATATTAAAGAAAGGCATCACAAATAACTACAAAATATTAGAAGTACTAATGAGAAAACCGCCATTTTTATAAATGACGAAAATGGTTAACATTTGACCGCTTGGCACTAATATTTGTGGATTGAATTTGAATGCTTGGCAAACAGATATCCAATTCTTGATCAGTTTCTTCCTTGACAAGTATAATTTGCAAAGATCAACTGGCTTATGTATTTTAATGGTTTTGTTTTAAATATTTGTATATGGAAATGTAAGTTTGCCCATCGTGCTTATATGTAAAAAAAATACATTTTAAAAAGTAATAGTGTCATTTAATCTGTATGTGTAGCAAATCGATGCTATTTCAGTAAAACTTTTTATACATTGTAAGTATAAAAACAAATAATTACAACATGTAGTATTTAAAAGACATCAATTTAAAAATTTACAAGGCTATTAGCAAAATTACAAAGTTAAATTTACAATAATTAAATATATATATATATATATATATTTATATATATATATTTGTAATTTAGCTTTTAAAATTTATCGCATACAATCAACTGTTCAAAAATTTAATAATTGTAAATAAAGACAATCAATACCAAAACAAACACAAATATGAGATTAAGAAAAATTGATATATTCATGATATATGGTTTGCTGATTCATTTGGCTTAAGAACTCAAATAGCGTATCGATATGAGGATGCCTAGTTACAGATAAAGGAGTAAACTGAATTCCTGATGCAAGGCAAGCTATGGATTGCTTGACTATCTTACGATCATCGGCGACTTCTAGAGCATAATCTAATAATCAATGCTATAAATTGCAAAATGTGTGATCTTACTGCAAACTTGGATTTTTCATAAATTCCCTGAGACCTATAGCATAATCTGTGAACGAAAATAATTCTATTGAATTGATTGAATTTTAAATATAAAAAACCGTACTACTCAATTATATTTCAAAAACCGGTAAAACTTGCATTAAAAATTTTGTTTCACATGTAGATTTATTTAAATTTTTTTTCAATGTAGCAACACTGAAAGTCTTGGCGTCAGTAGCTCTTTACTTTCAGCAATTGCAATTATCTCAATTTAGCAGTACTTGCTTACCAGAAGCCTCAATTCTGTCCGTTTTTACTCCTCGTACACCTGACTACATGACTGCAAACTTAATAAGGAAGCGCTACAAAGCATTACAAAAATTTTTTCACTTACAAGTGAAGAATGAAGAGAGCCTTCCATTCATCTTACCTACAAGGAATATTGGTTTTTCAGTAGTGATTTAGTAAGCGGTTCAGCAGTTCCGCTGATAAATTTTTCAGGGGAAGTATAAATTTTACGCTTTATGATCTTTACAATGTTGCAGCAACTGAGGAATCAGCACTGCAATATTTTATGGATCATAGTTTGATTATCAGTCAGATTAAGTGTTTGAATTGTAGCGTATTCATGAGTCGGATCATCAAGAACTCCGTCATTGATAAGTTTATTTGGCAATTTAATGATTGCAAAAAAACAGTGTTTACGCTTCCGTTCTTTTATCACAGTCAAAACTGACACTAAGGCAACTTTTGTTTTAACTTTCAGCTTGTGATAAGGTTTTGAGTAAATCAAACCATTAATTTTTCTGAGGCATGCTTCACATAATGCGGTTGATTGATTTACTTTTTGTCGTGACGTCTGTTCATGTACATTTCTTGATCCCCGGCTTTGCAGGCAGAAATTAAGCGGCATCCATAAACATGTCCAAATTGACGAAAATGTGTTTCGTAAAAGAAAGTACATTCGCTGATAATTGAAGAAGAGACTGGATTTTTGTACTTTGTAACCGACAGAAGTGCTGAGCCTCTTGTCCTATTATTTATGATATGATTTAAATGGGAAAGCATAGTTAATTTAATGGTTGGAGTGCTTAGAGCAGTTTGTCAGGAGGAACTAGCACACATGCGTTCAGACATCAAGTAGTGAGACATGAGAATAATTTCGTGAAGCTTATAACTGGAGCCCACTCACAGAATTTTGAATACATGCGAAGCTCTGCAAAACGCATATTTAAGGCGAGGACTGGAACAGTTGATGATATGATTCCTCAACATTTAGACGAGTTTATGTGGCGGCCGCGTTTTATAAAATGCAATGGGTTTTAAAAATTTTTTTTATTCATAAAGGAATTTAATCCTGCTTAAAGCATATGATTGATCAACACTTGTAATCAACCCCCTTCAGAGGTAGCTTTACAATTTTATCAGCACTTTTCAGGGCTACGTTGCCATTGCCAATTTTTACAGATCTCTGATCTTCTTTGTTTCATGCAGAAGCGTTAATTTGAAAATGATTATTTGCATATCCTTTTGGGATGATATATATTTTCCTCAAACTTATTGTGTAGTTCAAAATTTTTATGTACTTGGAATGGATAAATATTATCGTAAAATTTGTACAGATTTAATCTAACTCCGAAATTTTTTCAAACACAATGCTAGAACCGTGATGTAGTTTATCCAAACTAATCACCATTTTGTTTTGGCTGCTATAGAAATAATTGAATATGATCAATTAATGATTTGCTAAATTTACGTTTCCACTAAAATTAAGTATGATTTTCGAAATCAGCAAAAAAATAAAATATAAATATGTAAAACATTTATATTTTATCGAGAGTACTATTCTGCAATATCGCCAATTTGGAATTATGATAGAAAGTTAGAAGTGCGCCATGCAAATTCTACAACAACTTTGCTAAAACCTTTAAGTACTTAGCAAAATTTTAATATAATATTTTCACAACTGTTAAAATTATATTCACCTTAGTCATTGAAATGCTTAGTAGTCCATATTAATGAATAGATTATTCTCAAATTTCTTTGACATATACTATATCTCTCAAAATGTATAAATGTATTGAAAACCTTTTAATTTTATTTTTATTACTTAACAACTTAAGGTAAAATAATAACATTTTTATTCTTAGTAATCAAGTGAAATTCATTAATGAATATAGTGCATTTTGTCACCAGACCCCACTGGTGAAGAAGTCTAAAATTTGATTCTAGCGGTGACTTCAAGTTCACTTACAGTAAAAATAATCAATTCGAATGTTACAAAAGATACTCTTATAGTTTTAGTTCCATTCAACACTAATTTATAGCCGTCCAAAGGACATCATCCCATAATTGACAGAAAAACGATATACTTCGCTAATATACAAAATAATATCCATCATTTGGAACAATGCTTTTATATGAATTTATTTAATTGTGATCTCTTTTATAACATCACAGTTCTGAATATTTCCACAGAAGTACACTCCCTTCTCATTTTTCTTGCAAACAGTATCATTAATATCTTCTATAAAGAAGTCTTTTATAATAGAACTTTTGACACTTTAATATCACTTTTGTTTCAAATATTTTTATACATTAGCTAATTCATAAATTTTACTAGTATTTTGTATTATCTACAGTTTATGGCACTGTTGAATTTAAAATTTATGTTTGCATAAATCATGCCAACCAGTGTAAGATATTTAAATTCGAAATTTATGAACGATTAGCTTAAAAACAAATTGAATAATTAACCTTTGCTTAGAAGCATCTTTAAAAAAATAACTAATGTTTGAAAAAATTTGAACGTTTACAAGAGTGATATTAAAGCGTCAACATTTCAAGAGCGCAAAGATATCACTCTTAAGCAACTTCATATAAAGGGGATTTTGGAAATTCATGAAAGCCATTTTATTTATTTGCAAATCATGTCGTTTTTGTGTCTATTAGCTTGATAGATAACGCCATCTTTTGAATGGCTATATGAATGTTGACTTCATGACGTCCAAAAGACAGCTTCGTGTTACTTGAAAAATTGCATGGATTTCTTCCAAAGTATTGAAGCTTTAATAATCTATATTCATGTACATGAATGTATATATAAGGTATTTGACGATCAATATAGAAATATTCAGGGAGTGATAATATACTAAATGCATTAGTATGCAGTAGTTTTTTTGAATGTAATCGTTTACTGCACCATTTAATGTATTTTCCGCTTTAATTGAGACGTGAGCCTTTTTCGCTCTATTCTGTCTCTGCTCTTGATGGTAATCCATGTATATTTATGCACTATACATGAAATTTCATAGAGAATAGATTTTATAAAGTACAGCCATGTTAGACTAAGCTAAGTAAAGTTTCGTTTTAATGGAATTTATCAATTTATATTTATATTTAATTTTCAAAAATCATTGTATATTGTATTTGATAAATTCTTGCAAAATTTCAATTTAAAATTAATAAGAATTTATAAAAAATAACTCCTAGCATTCATCTTAGCAGAAACAAACTTTGACTTAAGTGCAATTGTGTGACATAATTTGCGTGAAACAAAGAGAAAAGGACAATATTAAAAACTTTTATTTTGATTATTTTTTGTTTAACTTGTTTTATATAAATTAGAACCTTTTTGTAAACTAAGCTATAAACACACTTGGCAAACGATTTAGCAAAGTCCCAACTGAAATCGCATAGCTATTGGATAGCCAAAATTTACATGTTGCCTAAGATTAGCAGAAGAAATTCAACAACAGAAATAATAGTAAACAGAAAACAGGTACATGTTAGCATTGTACATTTTTACTATAAATACTGTGTGAAATTTATAGTTTGTTGATGAAATACTTCATTTGGATTTAACTTTGCTTTGTATCAGGTTTTATTATTAATACAATTGAAAGCTAAACATTCAGGCACACGAGTAGCTATTCAGGGACTCTCACCCTTGCATTTACCAGCCTGCTGAGAGGATTTCTCCCTATCTATAATCAACATCACCTTTAATCTCAACTTTACTGCTCTGCCCTTACTAGTGAAAGTGTGTCTTTAAGTATTGTTAGGCATAGCAGTTTTTCTACATTTAGCTTGCCTATCAATTGATTCACCTGACAATAAACCTCCGCATTCTAAATAGCTGGATAGCTAACCTTGGGCCCACCCTTTTTATTTTAGATCCAAAGTTATTGTCAGTAATAAACATAACAGATTTATTAAACATCAGAAATGTCTACAAGCATATTATTACATTGTTTGGTAATTAATTTAGCTTCAGAGATGTACTTAAGTGATTATCAGTTTATCACCAAAATAATTGCTCACATGTACCAATGGCTATGTATCTATTTATATTTAGGGTTATTTACATGTAAGATCTATAAGAGGGAAAAGTAGCACAGTTGTGAACATTTATTACTCGTAATAACAAAAGCAATTATTGTACAAATTCATATAGGGCAAGCACCAACAAATATTTAATAGGTTATTAAAAACTGAAACCTCAAACTAACAGTAACTTTAATGACTCATCTACAGAAAGAAAATCACTAATAATTTTTTTTCTGTCAATGCCTAATTTGTTTGTGATTTCAATTGGGGAAAGTTTTCCTGTAGATGTCTGTTTGTTAGTGATGCATATGAATAGTTTCTCATATTGTGCTCTGGCCTTCCTGCTTTTAACTGGAGACATGCTAGCCTTTAAATTTACCAGCAGCCAGTCTTTAACATTTGGCACTATTGGTGATAAAGCTATCTTGAAATGTTTCCTGTCTGTGATTTTGAGCCTGGTGCATCTATCAATTGGGGCACATATATTTTTATCATAAGTTAGAAAAATCGCCATGATCTATGCAGCACGTTGATACTTAATGTGTGGCCAGTTGGGTTCTTGCAATTCTATGTGAGACGTCATCATTGCTTTGTTGATCATTTTTGATAAGTTGTTTTATGTATTCCACGTCTTTTAATATGTGAATATTCAACAGATTTTCTGTCTCCAGGTTAACTTGCTTTGTTTTCGCCAGTGTCTCACTTTAGATCATAAATTTCAATGTTTTATCTAATGTGAATCTATCGTCAAAGGCTATGTGTACAGTGCTTCTGAAGTATGTTCGTTCCATTTGTATATTTATGTGTTCTGGATAGCTGGTGATTGTATTGATTTTCAGTCTCGTTACTGTGTTAATTATGAGAGGTATGTTTGTTATCTTTGTTTTTGCTTTTGTATACTTCACTACTATGTCATTGAATGCTGATAGCTTCTTATGCGCATTTTCAGTGATCCTGCTGTTTGCTAGAAAGTATGGGTGTAATACATCAGCTCCTATCCTTACAATTTTATCTGATCACTCCTTCAATCTTGTTGATGATAGGGACTGGCTGGAGCTTCTCATTATGCGCCCCTCTACATGGTTTCTCTTATGAATCTGAATTTCGTGGAATACTCTCATAGGTGCACTTGTGCTCAGTAAATCTTCCATATCTGATGCACTCCTCATGTCTTGCAATCCATCATCTTTACCTTTACAACTGGGTTGGTTCTGAGTTCCTTTGTACTCCTGGCTTTATGTTCCCAGGGTATGTTTGCGTCTATGGGTAGCATATCAGAGCCTATACATTTGCCCTGTATGCTACTCTGCATGATCTCTCCACTGGTTTCTGAGCCTATACGTTTGCTCTGCACCATTGGGCTGCAGTTCTGCTCATCAATGCTGCAGTCTCTCTGGATTCTTCCCTCCGGCTCAGTATTTGTGTGGGGTCTTCCCTTCAAGGTCTTGGAATTTGTCCCTCTTCCAAATGATTCTAGTATTTCACTTCATCTTGTTGTGACCTAAACATAGTTATAGCATTTAAATACCATATATCAGGGTCATAAGGATTTTTATTTTTAGCCTCTAACTGAGGCATTACACAAGATAACAGAACAGTTGGGTTTATCAATTCCTCTGATATCATCATGCTGAAGATCTATCACTGAACTGATTGACTCCTATAATAAACCCTATAATAAACAATGCTGCTCTATGTGTCTCAGTTTAATCTTTTTAGCTCAATAAAGTTTATTATCCCTACACATATAATTAAATAAAATATAATAGCATGTAATTGCCATGTATTCATACAAACCAACAGGCATGATTTAACCACAGAGTAATTACTTATGTGCTTTGTGTGAAAGAGTTGAAATGAACAAGTTTTATTCTTACCAAACACATATACCTAACCTAATGTGCCCACAATTCAGGAAACTTATTGAAGCCATAAGTTACTATTTATGACCGGGTTTGCAATTCTCAAATTAGTGACAGAGTCTAGTTTGTTGTTATCGTAATGAAAAATATACTAATCCACAAAAATGGTGATCACAAAATATGACAATTTAGTGTGAAGGTAAATTAAGCTGATTCTAATCGACTACCTAACAGGTTATTTCTCTTCTTTATATATAAAGAAATGTACAAAGCTTTTGTTCGTCATGTAATTTATCGTTAGGCGTTGAGACATTTACATGTTTTTCTTGTTCTAAAACTATGCATTGGTGAATGAATTGTACTGGTTTTGATGACGTTCAACTAAATGCATTAGATTCTCTAAGAAGTATTTTACTACTATTCTGTAACCAATGCGTTGAGCTCGTTCGCAAAGAAACTATAGTTTCAAATATTAGCAAATGTTTATTATTGGAAGACACTTCTAGTTTATATAAAAAGGCTGTTCATGAGTGTTATTAAAATAGAAAATAGATTAAAGAAACTCGAAACTTATTTTAGAAAACATGCTACTAATATATTACAATTTTCACTAAAAATTTTAATCGCTGTGTTTCTACATCAATCCGCATCCAAGGCCTTAATAAAATTACGGAGCCAGATCAATCAAAACATCAAAATAAAGAAATTATGAAGCGGTAAATCATGTATTTGTTCATTTAGGATTTAATAGTAGAATTGCAATTACAGATTTTGTCCGAATTGGAAAATTTAATGTTAAAAATTCACATCCTCGTATTGTTTGGTTAACGGTTTTCCGGTCTCAATGTTCGAAAGTGCTTAACAGCCACGAAGGGTATGTCATACCCTGTTCATAGAAAATCAATCTGTCATCCTTTTGTTCTTGATAACAATGAAATAAGGTTATAATTTGTACTTTTATCAAGTTTTGAACAAAATATTTAACCCTTAGGGATTTTTTGTTATTATTATTATTATTATCATGCAGTAATAAAAACTCAAAATATATATTCTATAAATTGGTCCTAACTCTCGAAATAATTCAATAAGCCTATATGGCCACAGGGTTTAACAAAGAAAAAAATAACTATAATTCTTCACAATCAATGCAAAACTATGATCTGTGCTCATTACATATAGTTTTTTGCATTTGGTGCAACAAATGATTGTTTTCCTATCACATGAATAGGGGCAGAAAGAGCATCTCTATTTTTTCAATGTCAAAATTAAAAATTTTTTGATCCATTTTCTTTAGTGATCGTGGATGTTGTAAATATTTGACCTGTAGAATAACGTTTGGTAGAAAAGCACTATCGAAAATTTCTAATTAAAAATCAAGGAAAATTCAGATGTGATGACGTAATATTCCATGTTATATGCTAAAATTGAAATTACTCACAGCTTTCTATGGGACAATATATGTCAAAAATTTTTACAGCAATGAATGCAAATTTTTGCATATCATATTGGTACAATTACAACGTAAATATATGTAAATCATTGTTGATTAAACTAACATAAATAATTCACTTGAAAACGTACAACATGCAGGCATGTACATTGAAAACAATTCTTTTTGCCCACCACCTAATAAACTAAGAATCCTAACAAATGTTTCCAATTCAACTCTATCAGTTGAAACAAACAATTTTCAAAAAGATGAGAATTGTTTGTCTTTCAGTTTCGGGATTTATACCTGGTGCAGGCCCTTTTGAGAATCGAATGATATTTCGTGATGATTCCCGGCCAACATTTGTTGGTTCATAATCGTACCAAACACGACCGACCGGATGGAGCCACAAAACACCAATCTCTTGATGGGAACCAGATGTTTCCCCTTCGTCTTCTTCTTCTGAATCAGATTCACTTCCATTGACCTCATGCAAAAATTCCGAATACAATATATTATCAATCGAATCTGAAAAAGGAGAAAGTTCATCTTCAATGGCGAAGGTACCCTGAATAGACTCATTTGCAGCGTCATCAAAGACATCGATATTGAAGTCTTCTTCATCCGAGAAGATCATCCTGTAGGAATATCATAGCGATGGCGTGATCCTTACAGAGGCACTTAGGACGACTCCTGGTATTAGCGTTTAGACTGGCAGTTAGTTATCAATACTAAATCCAAAGTTGCACAGAACATAGGAGGGTATCACATACCCTGTTCGATGTTCCAGGACCAAATCATAAATATCAAAATAACTATGACGAGTATCTTAAAACGCCTTTACACAATTAAAGAAAACAATATTTCAGCAAAATTCAATGAATTTAAAAAAAATCAGTGGATTAGTTTAGGATATACAATCCGTTGAACCTGACCACCGTTAAATTATACTCTGAACGGGATAAGCGACTAATTTTATCTAATTGTAGAAAGCTAAAAAACTATGAAAATAAAGTTTTTATTTCCTCGGGTCTGAATTGTGAAGAACTTAAAATAGAAAAAGTAATTTTACAAAAAAGATGGAGTATGATTCAAGAAGGAGCTGATAAATCTAAATTTAGAATTAAGAACTTAAAACTTTTTTACAATAATAAAGTCATTGAAATCAGTTCTAGTTGACTAGCTAAGTCTATCAAAGTTCTCCATATGAATTTATATCTTTTATATTAAAATCTTCTATATTAAAATCTACTGTAATACAACTTTTAGAATTTATGGATTTAATTTACAAACATTTTGATGAAAACGAAGACATATTCATTTTATATTCTGATTTTTCAAAGGCATTTGATAAAGTATCTCATCGCTTATTAATGCCTAAACTTATATCATTAAACTTTGAGGTGATCTATTAACACTTTTGCACTCAGATTTATTTAATCATTACCAATATGTTCAAATTAATGGGATTATTTCATCACGTTTATCTGTATCAAGTGGAGTTCCCCAAGGATCTGTTCTACGCCTTTGATGTTTCTTGTTTTCATAAATGACCTCCCAACATGCTGCCAAGTATATATTTCTTTTTTATTTGCAGATGATTGCAAATTTCTTACAGCTTCAACAGATAATATTGTTGTAGGTTACAAAAATATATCAAATTGGGTTCTTGATAATGAGATGCGTTTAAACCGTCATAAATTCAAGATTTTAACAATTTCTAAGCATAATGGCGTACAACTTGATTTTTGGCTACCTATAATTAATACAGTTAAAGATCTTGGCGTTTACCTCTCTTCAAATTTGAACTGGTCTACATACATTGCTGCTAAACTAAGGTCATGTTATATTATCCTCTTAACTTTGAAAAGTAGTATGCCTTATAATGCAACAATTAATGTTAAAACTATTGTGTTTACATTATTAATTATATTCATTTGTCATCAAAAATAAACGTTTTTGATAAAACAAATCCGGTTAAAAAATCACTACAAAAATATATTGGAACTATTTTGTTAATTCTTACAAACTTGAAAACAGCTGCACACATCATTTGATATTGCGTTGTCCTTCATGCAGAGCACTTAATTCAACTAACAGTTATTGTTAATCATTTTAATTTTCAAAAAAAATATTATCGAGGTAACACAAGCCTTATTGAAAGCTTTTATGTTACGAGCCGATCCAAGCTAAACGTACTCAAAAGTAAAATGAGCAGAGCTTAAAAATATCGGTTCATTGACAAGTCTGCTTACAAGGTGGGCCAGAAGTAACTACGTTTCAAACAATGTTACATATTTTTCAAAAGCAGACTCACTTTACATATGGGTACAAAGTATTTAATGAAAGAAATTGCTTAGAAATTGTATGGAGCACACTGCAGGCTTTCACTCAGTATGCACAAGGAATGTAAACAAAATGTGCGATAGTTTATTCTTCATCATCATCAATATATATATATATATATATATATATATATATATAGTACTGGAAATATGTATTCGACCACCTTGCTATTTTGAATAACTAATGAACATTCATTGGATGTCTAATACAATAAAATATGTAGAATAACAATTGGCTATTAATTTTTAATCAAAATTAGAAAACTTGTATTGGAAAAATGTATTCGGCCACCTGAAAAAAAATTAACAAATGAGCAAATCCAAAAAAGTAAATTCAAATAATTAAATTTATAATTGATGCAATATAAGCACTTAGCAGCAAAATTTTCTCTTCTAATATTTTGTAGGGTGTCCCTTTGAGCAAATAACAGGTTCAAGGCGATCAGGGAATAATGCGAAAACTCTTTCAAAAAACAGTTGGGAATTGCATAGAATTCTTTTTTATTGCCCTCCACAGCTCGTATTTATTCTGAAAAGTATGCTGTACAATACGATATTGGACCTCTTTCCACATATTTTCGATAAGAATCCGAGCATATTGAGAGCTTCGGAGAGTACCAGTGATGTGAACAATCTTGCGAAGGCCAAATTCCATATTTCAACCCATACCATGACAGACTTCTGCGCAGTTAGTCTCTTTATCAACATTCTTTATAATGAGTATAGCTCAAACCTTGACTCATCTGAAAATATTACATTAGACCAATGTTCAGACGAATTGTCTTTCATCAGCTTAGCCCACTTCAGCCGGCGTAATCTTTGTTTTGGAGTTAAGCATGGCTTTCTGGGTGCCACAAAAGTCCAAATTGAGTAGTTGTTCAGGATGTTTCGCACAGTTCTTGCCATCACGAGGTGACCGTCAGCTCATTTCTTGCGAAGTTCCTTTAAGTCTTTCTGGTATTTTGCTTTGAAAGGCACACAAAATCTGACTGGGAAGTTTTGGAGGTCTTCTTTTGTCTTCCGGACTTTGGCTTGGGGCAATGATGTTTTCAGAAGTGAAACGTCAGATGATATCCTCGACATTACTACGAGGTCGCTCTACAAGTTGGGATGTATTACTTTGACTCATCCCTTCCAAATGTTTGGAGATAATCAACTCGCGGATGGCAATAGGTACGTAACCAGGCATAATATATCGCGAAGAAAGACTGTTATTAAGTATTTTCAAAACAAATAGACTAAAAATTCTCTTATTTGGTCTGACGTGGCCGAATACATTTTTCCAAGAAAAAATTAGCTAACCACAAGTATTTTAGGATTTCTCTTTGAAAATTAAAGTAAACTGATAATTATGTTTAAACATTGATGAATTCCTCTTTCTGCAACACCAAATCTAATTAAGAATTACCTATGCCACACTTGGATTCAATTTCTTGTAAATATTTATGACAAATCATGAGTGGCCGAATTCTTTTTTCCAGTACTGTATATATAAGTGAAGCATTTTAAAGATAAGTATCTTGTATTATATATGTGGCTATGTATACTTTGAGAAATGCATATATGTTTCTNGTATATATATATATATATATATATATATATATTATTCATTGCATCACACTTGTGCAGGGAAAGCAGTTGGTAGTATCACCTCCTATTTGCGTGAAATATGTTGAAGCGCAGAAACGCAAGTAAAAGATTCCTAAAAAATTTCCCCAATTGACATAATTCAATGGGATTTTTTGCCAACTAATGGAGATTGCCTAAAACGCTATTATATTTCCAAGATAACTTTGTAATTTGAGAAAAGACAATCAGTGAATTGCTTTACATGCATGGTATTTCAAGATGCAGTTCCCCTTTATAAAAGTTCCCTTCACAAAGCTGAATATTGATAATGGTGTTGCCAAAATGAAAAGGTTACAGGACGGTTTGTCTATACTGGAAAAACAGAAGATTTAAAAGGAAAGAAATTTCTTTGGAATTTAAATAAATTTTGCAACCTTTTATCACTTCTGTTCTAGGTGACATAAGGGCTGACAGACCAAGAAAAAAAAATGAATCTATTTATTTTCTGAGATACATCAAGAATTGAGTTTTGAGAACTTTTTGTGATGAAGATAAAAATACAGAAAAGATCAAAACCAAATTACGAAGGAATGTTTTCTGAAGAAAATTAAGGAGAGAAAAGTGCAAATATGATTAATAAATCTAATGATAATCTTGAAGATACTGTGGAATGTCACATGGATTTTGAACAGCAAGAGGTTTTGTCTATTTGCAAAATAATTTCAAATAAAAATGTTTTACCATCTGCAGAAGTACTTTCGTCGGCTAAAGGATGTGGAGTTAGTTTAAGAGATGTGTAGCAATAATAATGATATCAGAAAAAAGTCATTGAATGTTCAATGACAAACCTGAACTTAGCAGGAAACTTGCTTCAGATTTTCAGCCACAAAATACAAACAACGACGATTATTTTCTAGGTTATTGAATATCATAGAAAATCCTCCCGACTGCAATAAAGATGCTTTGTCACATGTGAGTGATTTATAGCAAGAATAACACTAGAATATCCATGGCGGCCATTTCAACATTTCTAATTAAAAAAAGTAATTCAGCATGAGAAATATTTATTTTGTAGAAGCCAGCTGCTATGCCAATTATTTATTTACTCAATTCTTATTGTAGAAACCTTATAGAATAAATAATAAATTATGTTATTTATTAAGAATACCCATGAATACCCATTGCAGTCACATTGACCAGGATAGGATTAACTTCTAATTGTCCATTTTCATTTACATATTATTGAACTTTAAACATGATGCGTAGAACTGCATCATTACATTCAATTTATATTTTTGCAACATTTATGATGAACTTTCTGAAGATGAAGACATTACAGTAGACAACGATTGTGAGCCTCTTGTTCACAATGTTGATAAAAATGAGCCTATGTCATTTGAGTCAACTGCTTTATCTAGTTCTGAAAGGTATTCTTCTAAGTATATTATATATAAATATTAATAAAGAATTTTAGTAACTCAAGTTCCAGACACAAATTCTGCTTCAAACAATTGGAGGAATTGGCATGAATTTGTTATCACACCAGGCATCAAGAATTTTGCTAAGAGAAGCCAAGTTCTGTTGAGTCTTTATGACGCTTACTTCTGCTGAATTTGATTGTGCATTGGATTAATAAGAAGTGTAAAATCTCCACCTGGCTAAGGTTGACGTAATTGCAGTCAACAGATACTAATTCTGTTAAGTGAATCACTACTTGTACAAATTGTTCAAATTTATAAATAGGCATAAATTAAAGAATATAAAATTACTGAAACTTTTCTGGTTTTCTTTCATTTTTCTCTATTATTCGCTGATGCTACAGAAGGTTTTGCTGAAATAATCAGATTGGAAAGAGATTGATATTGTTGGATTGGAAATATTTATTGGAATAATTTATCTCAGGGGTATTTATAGTCCCCGTCGTGCTCTAATTCACTCATTATGGTAAAAGGATTTTGCTTCAACTTATATTATCAAATGCCTGTCATGTAACAGATTTGGCCAAGTTTTCCGATATTTGAGATTTGATGATACATAAACGTGAAAATCAAGAATCTTTAATGACAAATTTTCTGCAATCCATGATATTTTTTAAGATTTCGCAACTAATTATATGCAGGTATAGTTTTTCCAAGTGAAGTGAATTCGAAGAAAAGGCAAACATGTTCCAGCAGCAGATGTGACAATAATACCCACGTGATTCATGCATAGATTGCGGGAAATTTGTATGTGACAAGCACTGAATCATTAAGACAAAACGTATTCATGTTTAGTAGGAAAATGTGTGCGAGTTGTATTTTTATGCTCTTAATTTCTCAAAGGTCAAAATGACCGCTTTGTCATTTATGTCAAAAACAAACCTCGGACATTCTAGTGTTAAGTAACAAGGTTTACGGCAATCCTTATAGCTAAAATTTGTAATAGCTTGGTGAATTATATGAGCTGAAATTAAGGTATTGAAATAATGAATTTTAAAATACTGACTGACTATGCTTCCTTATATCATCATTATCTATGATAAAGTACAAAAATATAGACATTTCAGTTTAAATAACATTCCTTTAATGCAAAATATGTTGTCTTGTAAAGTATTTTGAACTGTTGCAATTTATGTAGGTATAGATTTCAAATATTTCCTATATTGTAGAGAAAATTCATACCACTGAGATGTTACTAATGCCATTTCTACTTTGCGTACTAATGAATATATTTTCAGTATCTCTCTTAATGATAAGGAATTCAGACTAGAATCAAAATTGACTTTATGTTAGATGCATGTCAAAAACTACTGAGTTGCATATATTATTGAAAATTAGAGGTAGCTAACATAATACAGCAAATTGTTTTTTACTAAATTTAAATTGACAAATTTGTGCTGACTAAATCTTAGTTACTTATCAGAAAGCTTTATATGTTAACCTTAAAAGAGAATGCAATTTAAATGTCGGTTTCATTACAAAGGCTGACATTCTTCTTAAAACTACTTCAAATATATAAAGGTGAAGCATGAAATGTCAAAATTTTTTACATTTAAATTTGTAAAACATTAATTGAGCATCAGCTTTGGATTAGCATATGACTATTTCAAGTTAAAGAAAATCTCGTTTCATTAAAAAACTGCTAAGAACATTAGAAATGCAATAACCTCCAAGATCAAGATACAGGAAAATGTGAATCTTCGAAAATCAGAATCTCGCAACGTGCTGCAGGAATGCGTGGAAAATACAAAACTGAAATCCAGTTGTCTAATAAATTTTTGAAATACTAGACATTAGTTTCAAATATCCTTTAACTAATACTGAAATCTTGACTGACTAAATTTTAGAGTTAGTCATTTTCACTATAACTTCTTTAAGTACTAAAGCTTTCAGTAACCTTCCTTCATGCATCTCGGTGCCTGTCGCATATTCTACCTACCCTTTCTATTGCTGGCAGTTGTATGGCCGTCAACATTGGAACAAAACTAGGATTTTCATCAGCACTCAGTATGGACTTGCTTTGATAATACGAGAAATATTAAGTATCTAATAGTTTTAAAAGTTAGATTAAGCCAATATTTGATTTCTTTTGTAAGCTTATCATTACTTAATGCTAGTTATTCATGAAGGTAAATACGTTTACATTAAGGCCATGAGGGATGTAAATACTTGAAAATATATATTTAGTGTGAGTAAAGTGGATAGTTATTTCAATAAATAATCTTGGACCTACTTTAATCACATCTTGATAAACTACAGAGGGATAAAACACAAATGAATATTTTTAGCAGTAGAGAAAATGGACACCATTTTGTCCAAATACTCATTCTAAGATGTATCACAAATTCATTTCGCCTTCAGCTACACTACCTATTGTATTACTTAGAAAGTAAGTGGTCTTTTCAACTATTTCCAAATAAATTTTTTTACGAGTAGTGAGATGTAATAGATTCTTTTTTTGAAATACTTCATAATAAAGGAGGCTTAGATGTATACTTTCACTCAGGACTGCATTTCGAAATAAAAAACAAGAGGGGCTCCAAATTTGAGAACGGTATTTTATGTTATATTTTGACCAAATTTAATTTATCAACAAATACAATCGAACCACCTACACCGTAATATAACAATAGGCTGGGTTCCCAATTGAATTCAACAAGGTGTGCTGAGAACACCTGAGCCCCACCCGAGTACACCCTTGCGTCTAATGGTGTACGTATAATTTGCATTTTGAACATGTAGCAAATCATTAAATTTAAGATATAAAGTATTATTGCTTTTCATGAAAGCTTCATTTTATTTTAATGTAATTTTTTGCTAATAGCAATAGCGAGATGTCAGTCTCGTTGTTGTGTGAGTTCTCTCACTCAACAACCAGCATAAAACAACCCTAAAGGTTGTTATTTCACACAACATACATCACATATAACAACAAAGTAATAATTTACACCACACTTATAATTTTGGTAATCTTGTTTATATTAATATAATATTAAACATTTATATGAATACAGGGGACATATTAATCCTACTAAGATTTTCTATAATATAGAAGGGAAGGATTAGTAAGATAGTAATTCAAAGAACTATTCCTCCTTGTAGCAATCTCTTTAAGTTGCAGAGTATAGATCTTATTGCCTTTAAATTCATTGGATTTTTAAGGAATCGAAATTCTCATAACCACTATAACAACTTTTCTTGTAAAATGATATTTTAAGGAAAGGGAAGAATATTAATGAAATTTCGTAAATTTTATTATTCATAAATAGGAAAAGCAATGAATATATATATATATATATATATATATATATATTGGCGTTTTATTATTAATGTATTTTCTGTGAAGCTAGCATTTTGCTGCCCTGTTGCAGTTTATACATTCAATATATTAAACAATATTATGACAAGGTGTCGTTTACAAAAAATAAAATCTTTAAAATGAAATTTAGACCCAACGCTATTCATGTCACCTTAAATTTCCGGTTTGCAAGATCAATGTTGGGTATGTTAAAAAATTATAATAAAAACAATTCAAACTGCAATTGAATATACTAAATGGGATCTTAGAAGTAGTAGTAATACATCTTTGTTTTTTCTGGCTTTGTAGTTGCCCAGTAAGTCTGTGTACATGGACCGAATAAATTGCTGAAAGAACTAAATTTTATGAAAATCAAACAATTCTATCCTTTGGCCGCAATGGTTAAAATATAACGCTTTCTCTCTCACTCGTTTTTAAAACTTCAAATGTGAATTTCAATTTTTCACTGCATTGTTTATAATTCTATACATTCACTGCATTTGGCTTGTATTGCGTGCGCCTTCACCTAGTAGTTAATCCAGATTTTTTAGAAAGTTCAGCTGATTTTTGCAATATCACAGCCTAAGCCTTGCCCATGTTTGCTCTTGCCTCACCAATTGAAGCTCAGACCAACCTAAGCCCACCACTTCAGTAGTAATCCAGCCCAATGTGCCTCCAGGCTGAATTTTAGTGAGTTTGAAAATAAGAACATATTCTATGGATCAGATTTTTTCGATAAAGGCAAAACTGTAAATTGTTTTTACGCTGGGTTTTTATGCCTCACACAACATGTTGTGTTGAGTACACAACAAATTTAAAATTTAACACAACGTTTAGCCTGTAAGTTGTGATTGGCGGAAAGTTTTGGATGAGAAACATTTATATTTGAAAAAATCTGCCCGTTTCTATCTCTGCTTTAAACAGTTGAAATCAAATTTCAAATTGACTCACGGTTGAATTCCACATGCTAATGACTCAATTGGCTAGTACAATCTTGAATTTTAGCATTACAACATGTGTGCCTTATCTGATTGGTTGACAAACCTATAAATTTTCAATTATTGGAAAACGTTTGCATTTGCTAACTATCGGTAAGCCTTGAATTTTACATAATACTGGAATTGTTTTTACATGAAAAATTAATTTTTTTTGCAAATTTACAAATAAATATCATCCTGACAATAAAAAATTCAAATGAAAACATATACATCTTTCATTTTAACATTTCTTCTTTTGAAAACAATTCTAAAATTATCACATGCTATTCAATTTAACTGTCTTCTAACAAAATTTACTACATGCAATGATAAATATGTAAATGTTTGTATATTCCTAAAAAACATATGTAGGTTGTATTCATAATTAACATATATTTTTTCATAGCTACTCTTTTATCTAATTCCAATATTTCATAATGATGGGTATATTTTTCATACAGAGGCTTATCCAAATCCTCGAGACATGAAAAAGGATTTAGGTCTAATCTAGTAAAAGTTTACTTTGATAATTTAGAGAATGAACAACATTTCTGACAAGGAAATTCTTTTGGAGACTAAATTGGACGAATACCTTAGTATATTTGGCATGACAATTTGTGTATTGGAAGCTATACTAAATATTTGCTGCTACTTTACAATTCAAAATTTGAGTTTTCAGAATTCAACGGTTACATTGATAAAGTGTCAGGCGATATGGGACACACTCTCCGTTCTTCATAATGGATTTATTGAAATCGGAAGCGATTATTTTGGATACAACATAATGGGTTTGAATAACATTTTCTGCAAGGTTAACAATTTAAAACCGAAATTAAGATAATCTTTTCTAAAATACTACTTATTCTTTTTTACAGTTGAAAATTGCTCCCAATCTTGAATTTTCTATTATTATCGTAGTATATTAAGTACTGTTTGTTAATGATATTCAATTACTATCATTATGAGGCAACGCTTAGTCTATGTAATGTTAGGACTTGCATAATACTGATTTTATAACAAATCTTTAGGTATTCACAATAGATATATCTACAATATGCTTGACAAATACTTATCTACAGATATTTATATATATATATATATATATATATATATAATTTATATAATTTCAAGTTTTGTATATATAGATTATCATAGCTTTACTTAAAATAAGTTTTCTAAAGTGTAACATATTTTAGTAACCAATTGAATAATTTGTCTTTACATTTAGGTCATATTATTTCAAAATTGGTCAAACAATTACATGGGAATATTTCATATGACATGTATCGCATTAGACCGTGTGATGGCAATCCAATTTCCCATCTGGTACAAACAGAATAGTAAGCCAAATTTAGGATTTGCAATAAGTTTTGCAATTGTAATTTTCTGCTATGGAATTTCGTTACCAAATCTTTTCAAATTTACAATAGTGGACTCAGTTTGCGTTCTAAAAGGAAGCCTTACATTCATATATTGGTATACAACGATCCATGTTGCAATATTTGCGTTCGTCATCCCATTTTCAACGGTTCTCTGCTCTAATTTCTATTTTATTTATTCTCTGCATCATCGAAAAAATGTGAACACATCTGAACGACGCTTAACAATTATGTTGATGACAAATAGCGCTGTTTTCTGCGTTTTAATGTTAACTGCTGTTATCATAAATTCACTAACATATGTGCTGAATCCAAAGACTCCGCGTGAATTAGCAATGTTTACACTTTTTAGTAGGACTCAGTACGTTCTTCTGATATTAAATGCGTCTGTAAATTTTATATTTTATTTTATTAGTGGGCCTATGTTTCGAGCAGCCTTTTTTGCAATTTTCCATAAAGCATGAGAAGAAGAATATCCTAAAAAGCATTCATCACAAATTTTTGCTGTTTTCAAAAATATCAAAATGCATTCTCTTTAGTAATTTTATGCCAGGATATTCAAGGTAAACTTTTTGCAATTTTCAAAACATGACTAATGAATTTGTGACAATATATTGACATGAATTCATCAACATTTTGCATATATATATATATATATATATATATATATATTGAAAATTTCGTTACTTGCAAATTTTATTAGAAAGTGCATGTTGAATAATAGACTCTCATTTTAAAATGTGCAATCATTCTACTGGAAAAAATTACAACATAATAATAAGAATAATGTCTTGAATTCTGAAAATCTTTACCACTCTAGTGAAAAGTTGGTAGATATAAAATTATAAATGTGCAATATCACTAGTAGTAGCTTTCAAAAACCCTCATTACTTAAAATGATGAGTTGCGATTAATTTTGAACGATTGACTTAAATGAAGTTTCTTGTTGAAAAACGGAAATTTTAAGAAATCTAATTTCTGAATATATACCAAAGTATAATGAAATTAGCACAGATCTACAGGTGCAGTTATTGTGTAATATTTGTTACAATCATCGTCTAACTCCCTATGAAAATATAAGCTTTGGTTCTGTCTTGTTGTGCATGTCCATTCATAATAAATTTTGAATTTCTAAATAGATCTAGTCATGTCGTTGAGAGATATATTCTTTGAAAACATAAAGTTTAGAACAGTGCGTCTAAACAAACATTTATTATTTTTGAAAACAATTGTATTGAATACAATTATGTAAACTATTGTCTTTTGCATAACGGTGAGTTCTTCATTGAATTTTATTTACATCAAAACTAAACAATCATGCTTTTTAATATGAAAATCAATAACTTCTTCATTTCAAAAATACTAAATGTTAATTCAGGAAAATATTAAAATTTCTTCCAAATAACTTTTCTGCTTGAGGTTCAAAATTGGCATGATTAGATTTGAAAAAAATATAAGCAGCCAATGGAACGAGTTTTAAGAGCTACAGCTCCCTGTCTTTTAGTTGGAATCACTTTGTTTCAATCTCATGAATTTTAAGTATTTTAATAATGCTATTAGTTTAATCAATATAGACCCTAAATAGGATATTTTCCCGCTTTAGCTAGTATTACAGTACGTGTCTACGGAAATCTGAGATGAATTTGGCTTAAAAAACAATTGTCAGTATAATTATGCCCATTGAATTCCTAGTCTATCAAATTTTCGATTCTATTTATTTTCATCAAAAACTTTAAATTTGTATTGGTTACCATATTTGTTGAATGACTAGAATGATCTTTTAAATTACTTCAATCAAAATTAAAGATATTTGAGTAAATTTTTTGAAATTTGAATATTCAAATTATTATAGGAATCATTTTAGCAACATTTCAGCACTAAGTGAGTATGGATAGAAAACAAACAAAAAATTACATGACCATATGCTTTTCTATTTTACTTCGAAACAATGTAATAAATTACTTAAAATAAAAATAGTCAATTCACAGCAATAATTATCAGTAAATTCAAATTTGTTTGAGAAATTTTGAGGATTTCACAAACATAGTTGTTAGGCAAATTGAATTCCTTTTAGAAATTTGTGGAATGATAGATCTGGAAGTTAAACAATAAAACAAACATGGGATAGTCGTGTTGATATGAATTCCTGACTATATTCTAAAAATACTTGAAAAGGGTCCCAAGCAAATCATCCAAAGTAAGTTTAACAAACTTGATGTATTTGCAGAATTTGAAACTTTAACAAATTTCGTATCATCTAAAGAATCTCAATCAATGGTGACGGGAATAACGCATAAATATATACATAATCCTATAAATAGAAAAACTGGTAGAAATTTAAGGAAATTGAAAGATTTTCTGAATAAAAACAATCTAAAAACTATACCTTATGATAAAGGAATTGGAATTGCAATCATTAATAATGTCGAGTACAAGAATAACATGTTAGACATTTTAAATGGTGAAGAGTTTGAAAATATAGAAACAAAAGGAAATACAAAAAACTCTCCTGCAATTATCTATGAAAACAAATTTAATGCAAAATTGCTATTTTTAAAAACACAAATGAAAATCTCTAAAGAATTTTATTAAAAATGCAAATAAACTGGTGGTTATGCTTCAAAAGTATATGACCTTGCAAAGATCCACAAAAAAGAAATACCACTTCGTCCTATTGCAAGTTCATGTAGCTCCATAAATAAAAAACCATCCGACACTAAATAATATATTATGCAAATTAGTAGAAACAAAAATGCACACGAATTCAAAAAACATTTTCTGATCATATTATGAAACAAGATGCGAGTAAGTTTATGGTATCATACGACATCAAACGCTTATGCATCAATGTTCCTCTAGAAAAAGCCATAGACATAGTAATAGAAATTTTAAAAAACAAAGACATAATGATTTACGATTTAAATTACGAAACAACAAAGACGATATTAATACTTGCAACGAAAAATTCATTAATGGAATTTAAGGGAGAATTTTACTTGCAGAAAGATGGTTTAGCTATGTGTAATTCCTTAAGCCCAACCCTAGCTAACATCTATTTAAACTTTATTGAGAAACAGTATGCATCAAATAGCATCAGATTTCATTTTTATGAAAGATATATGGCCGATATATTTGCTATATTAAATAATGAAGAAGATGCAGAAATGATACTAACAAGAATATGTAGTTGTCAGTTAGAGTTTTATATTGCTATAATTGTTTTCAGAAAATACAAGTTTAGCTTAAACAGCTTTGCCGTGATTTTAGACAAGGTGCAATACTTACTTAAACCCCAAAGCAATAAAGTATTCGAAAATGTCACTTGGAGTAACCGAAACCACTCTTAACCAGACTTTAATCATCAACAAATAACATAATACCCGTACTGCACTCGTGCGTTAGTGCATCTAGTCCTGATTTGGCTATTGTGTGATTTTCTTCATCAAAATAAACGCCCTTCTGAAGTGAAGATGTTGAGTTGCATGAAATCAATATGGTCTAGTTAGGCATGGGTAAACTATATTGTTGCTCGTGGTTTGGAACATTTATCAAAGTTTCGAATTTTATATCTCTATCTAATTTTCTATATATATATATATATATATATATACATATATACCGGGTCATTATAAAGACATTTAAAATCCAGAGACAGTCGATGTTCCTGATGCTCAACGTTGTGGCAGGCCTCGTCTTACTGTTTCTTTATAATGATCCGGTATTATACTAAAAAATTTTTCAACAATATTTACAACATATACTAGGATATTTTGGGGGACAGTGTGATTATTGGATTTTCACAGTTGTGGTGGAATATCAATGCTAAAATCTTTGAGTTGCCTTTGATAATTTCTGGGATTACTCATTATCTGTATGTAGTATTTTTGTAGGCTGTATAATGCAGTTTTGTTTGCTCTTAGTAGGTGATTGAAGTTTGAAGAGTGCTTTGATATTTTATAAAATAGCTTACCATTCATTGATGTAATTACGAATTCTTGATGGTACTGTGAACAAGGTTGGATTGTATTTTAAGCAAAAATTGATGTTATAAATTAACATAAGAAAATTGAATTTATTAAAAGATCTTTAAATTTATATTTATATCTTTATATAAAGCCTTGGCAATTACTTGCAAAGAAACTCTATAAAAAATTAAAGATGTTTATTGTAATTTTAAAATTCAACACTGAGGCTATGAATATTAGGATAGCCTAGACCTCGAAAAGAGCTTAGCTTTATACTTTTATAGACATTTAATTCTTAATTTTTCTGAAGTGCTTTTTATAATTAATTTCTGATAATATCTGCATTCATATCAAAAATTATTAAATGCCATGAGTGACGTTATATTGATCACTCTCATTCAGACTTAAATAAATTATCTTTCTATCATAGTTGATGCACACTTTTACTAATTTGCATTTACAAAAATTTTTTTTTAAAAAATTTTCACACTCTTGAAATTGCTTTCCATTTCCAGTTGCACAGCATAAAGTTTTAAAAATTGAAATAGAGGTTATATTAAAGTCAATGAAATCAATTGAAATCATAGAATTATTTCAATGTAAATTTTGAAAATTACAGAAATTTTCATTAATTAGTAAGATTTATGCTGTATACCAATCGATATTTTTACATGCTCTCAAAAAATTTTCTATAAGATAATTATAACTATCTAAACTAGAATTTATTTCAAAGAATATTAAACCCGACAAATTGATCATATTTCAAATGCTCAGCTTTTCGAATGAATCAGTATATGTTTGAATTTAAAGAATATATTTACTACAATGCTTTTATGTGGCAGTAAGGAACTAAATTTCAAACAAAAATGTTAAATATACAAAACAAGCAGATGTTAAAATATGCTTTAAGAGGATTCCTTATATTATTATAACTACCACAGACTGTTTATAAATACATGGATGAACAACTTGATTATAGGTGGCGAAAAATCAGTGGGGTAGAAGGAAGATGTTTACTGACGTTAGGTTTAATTGGCTGAAGCAGAAAAGATCAATAATTATGTTTGGAAGTAGGAGTTAATTATTACAATTAAACAGAAAAAGTGAAAATTTTAATTATTTAAAGATGAAAAAAATGACAAGATGGCAGACTTTAGTAATATCTAATGGTTAATACACATGACTATATTAGTCAATATTTATGTTTAAGCACAGGGCTGTTTCAAGCATGGTAGGAAAATTGTCACTGACTACCATAAAGACTAATAGCAAGAATGATACATTTTNCAAGATGGCAGACTTTAGTAATATCTAATGTTTAATACACATGACTATATTAGTCAATATTTATGTTTAAGCACAGGCCTGTAGCAAGCATGGTAGGCAAATTGTCACTGACTACCATAAAGACTAATAGCAAGAATGATACATTTTCAATTTATTTATTCTATTACTGTGTATATATAAATTTTCAAACACAGCAAAACTCTGAATTCAGATGCAGTCAGATTTTAAAATGAATATACTCTACCTGAATATTTCTTTTAATAGCACATGTTCTGTCTACACACTTGTTGCTTATAATAATAATTTTCACCTTGCTGTGGGCCAGCACTTAGGCAATTTTTACATCATTATAATTTGGGATATTTACATATAGTAATTTTTTTATTGTGAAATGTGGAAAATTATTATTGAAACTGCCTAAAATATCTGTTTTGGGCTTTGCATATATAGAAAACATTTGAAAATGCTATTTTAGCAGCAAGAGAAATTAATGTCATTAAATAATATATTATTTTTTCACTATGTGATCATTTAGATCTCTACCAAATGTTAGAACTTCTCAAGTTGAAGATTTTAAGCCTTTCAAAACTGCATCCTCAAACTAAGAAATATATATATATATATTACTGTTGTTGATGATGGTTGAATACAGAATAAAAAATAGTTGGCAATGGACTTGAAAGTTTTTTGAAGTTCCCAACATTAGTAATTTTTAAAGCTTTATTACTTAGGCTGAAACTGTTAAGCTTTTTGGCCATATACTTAAAAAATAGTTTCTAAGAAATTTTTTCCCTTTAGTGCACTTAAATTTGCAAGGAATTGTTTGAAAATTAATGGGCCAAATTGCACTTACCCTAAATGTAAAAATTTTTCTGAAAACCCATGTTGGCCTTTAAACTTAAAAGTCATAGAAACAAGAATTTTGAAGATATACTAATTCAAATTGAGTTTTTATGTTGCATTTTTCTTCCACACAAAACTTTTTTCTCAGTATTCATGTAGCTAATATCATTATTAACTGAGCTTTTCAGAAAAAATATTTTTTATAACTATTGATCTAATGAAGTGTGAGCATTTTTTGGATTTCAATTCAACTTTTTTTTGTTCTGTCTTAATATTGAAAGCTTAGAAAACTAAAATATAATTTTTTGAAAATTGAAATTTCAAAAGCACATATAGAATTGTATTTAGCTTTAAATATAGCAAATCTTTTAAATTTTGTTTTGAAATAACCTCTTTCAAATAGAAATAAACTTGTAACAAAATTATTGTTTTTATATTTTGCATAATATGAAATGCTTTTCAAATTTCATGAAAAACAAAAATTTTGTTTGATTAAGTTTAAAATCACTTTTTAAGCACTATTTTAAGTTGAAATATATCCTGATTCTAGACATCTTAATTTAGTTGAATATGTGCTCTGTGCACATGTGTGTGGTAAATCAGTAATATTTGCTTTAGATTTTGTTTTATTAGATAATAGCATCCTATACATATATGAGCTAGCCTTAAAAGAATTACTTCTTTTTATTTGACAATTGATGTTTTTTTTATAATTTAGGGATTGTTAATTTATTCCTGGTTTCACTTTAAGAAGTGCTTAGTGTAAATTGACAAAATTTTCTGAAAATTTACTAAAACGTGAATTTTGTTAAATTGATTTTCAAATTGCTTTACAAACATTGCTTAAAATTATAAAATGATAGCATGTTCAAAATCTAGAAGTATCAATTTATTGAAATACATACAATCTCTTATTGCATACATTGATGAGGAGCTGAGATTTAAAAATTAGCCGGATTTAAAAGAACAGATTTTTTAAGGACTTCATTATGATAGTTTTTTGAGAATTTTAGCATGATTTATTGTTTCTGTTTGAGCCTATGTGCCCTTTATAAAATATATGCTTATTTCTAATTATAATTATTAAAATAAGTAATGAACAGATGCAAATGTTCTCCCAATTGTAGTGATATATTATTGCAGACATCCTTTATTAGAATTATGTATTATATCTACATTTAA